>JAVTVJ010000337.1:0-76283 GCA_034509425.1 Eopsaltria australis | reverse complement strand
TTTTTTGTGTTGACTTACATGTTATTTTGTAATACCTCATAATTAATGCTTTCTGTGGGTGCTCTGTGATAAATAAAAACTAGATTTGAAACTTAAATGGTCTAAAAAGCTTTTCCAAGCAAATACCTGTACAGGAGCTTGTTTGAATAACAGCTCACTTCTTCTCCTAAAGAGAGGCTTGAAATTCCAAGTTCCATTTCTAAATACACATGGAGAAACTGCAATCGGGGAGAAAGACAAAAATGGCTGCAGCACACAGGAGAGATTAGATAATTGTAGATGAAAGTTTAAATTGCAAATTGTCACAGAGACTGAAACAATGCCCATAATCCTCACCATAATTCATCTCTGTCCTCCTGACAACATATAGGTTATGTCATCCTTTCCAAGCTCTGCTGCAGAACAAACTGGGATCGTGCTTCCTTTGGCAAAAAGCTGGACAGATTATTTCATAACCAATGAATCCTATTAGGTCTACTTGATCATATCATTTTGATACTTAGAGACCTTTAGATGCTTTTCTTGTTGTAGGTTATAATCTGTAGCTGGGGATACATAATGGAAAAATATATGAAAATAATTTGCAAATCTCTGTGCTTCTTTGTACTCTGCTACTCATTCAGCTATCTGGGGGAAATACGATTGCCCCACCACCTCAAAAGAAGCAGAGTAAATTGTGTTGAATATATGAATACATTGTGGTACCTGTGATTGGAAAGGTATCTGCAGACACAGTCACAAACACGAAATCAAAACTAGCATAACTAGGAAGCTCCCTGATTTGAGGGCAAAAAGCTACAGAAAACATAAGAACAGTTAGATTAGGTCACATCAAAAGTCCGTATAGCCTAGTGTCCTCTTCCTTATAGTGGTCAGGAGTGAATGAATAGAGAAAGTTTATATGGAATGAAAAATAAAAACATTCCCAATGACTGATGCTATACCTCCTTAAAGATCTAGAGTTTTACCCAGACCACAGAATTTAAAATTTTACCACTGTTTTCTCTACCACGTTTTTGAGTTAATTCATATTTTGCCCTTCATAGCACCTCATACCAACAGATTTCTTGATTTCGTGATCATTCCTTCCCAGTTCTTCTTAGTACTTTGTATCAGTTTTGCCCAGGTAAGATCCTGAAGAATATACTGAATAAGGCACCATGCTAGCTTTAAAAAGGCTACCTTAGTTTCCAGAAGCAATATCTGTATAAGCAAAAAAGCTATAAGCTGCCTTCCTTACCCTCTATTTTTTATTCATTCTAAATTTTCCTTGGTATTGATATTTTAATAAAATTATTGCAAAAAAAATCCTGATTTTATCATTACATTATTATTTTTTATTATTTTATTATTATTACGCACAATATGATTTCAAGTTGGAAATGTGTCCCATTCACCCTGATTTTACAGACAGAACAAAAAGCTCTTGCATTTCTATTCAGAGTGTGTTTCCTGGGTTTAATGAGGGTTTAAAATCCCTTTATTCAACCAGCATTTTGCAAACCTAAATCTCAAGGCATGAGATTAGTGAATATTTCTTGTAAATCCGTTAATATCCAGACATCCTTTTTCTTTTCAAAATATTTGTGAGAACTGAGTAATTTCCACAGAAAATTATGCAAATGTGCTGTACAAGCTCTCTAGCACAGCCAGCCAGTACAAATCCTGACCTTCCGACACTCCTGCTGTTCTTGCTCTGGGCTTCTCTTCATCACACTGCCAATCTGTCCTACAAAGCAAAGTTTTGCAGTGCTGTTAAGTGTACACTAAAAGCCAAGATAATATCAATGAGTTTATTTTACACAAGAGGACTAAACTCAGAGCCAAAGACTCATATCAAGAAAAAGCCTCTGGACTGAATTTGTCTAAAAATAGTAGCTAAGACTGATATGAGGATAAATAAATTACTCTGCAGCCATGTTGTGCAAATGTCCAGCTAGATAGGTTGCTGGGTCAGAGATCAACAGAATGATGAAATGCTCTAACTTCAGCTCCTTACCATCTTCAATTAGGAAAATAACCCAAATTATTAAATCTTAATTTAATCTACCAATAAAACATGTTTGGAAACATTGTATCACACTCAGTGTTCATCCTGTAGTACCTGAGATCAAACTGGTCATCAGGTGCTAAATACGCATCTTCAGAGTTATTGTGTTTTTTAAAAAATGCTTACTTTTTCCATGTATGAATGCATTGGTGCTCTCTTAGGTTTATAACCACAGGTATTGTAATAGCACAGTAAAAACAATATCAGCTGACGCAAAAATATCTGCTACACTGTGATAGCCAGTATTAAGGTAATTTTCCCTGGAATCCTTAATTAGTTTTTCTATTCTGATTGGGAAAAAAAAAATGGGATTTTGTAATGATTTCTTCTGGCTAGAAGACAGGAAGACATAAACTTATTATGGTGCTATGTAGAGTTTAAATTTTCTAAAAACAATGTGCAAAATGTATCTGTAGAGACCTTCAAAATTTATATATTATGCTATTGCTTTCCTTCCATAAAAAGCTAAGAAGAGAATAAGTGAAAAGTCTAACAAGGGGTTTTTGATTCTTTGTAAGGGTGTTCTATTTCTATTTCTATTTTTATTCCTACTCTTCCTTCCCTTTTTAGAAGACTGTGCTGAGAAATGCTTTATCTCTTTAAGTGTTTATTATCTGCTTAGTCCCAATAGATGCTAATCTGTTGATTTTCTTTTCCTGGCTTCAAAAATATTTTAGGAGTAGGATTCTTGTGCAGTGGTGGAAATAAGTTGTTCTGTCAATAAGTGTAGATCACTGAGAGCATTGGAATACTTACTATTCAACATCTTAGTTACTTTGTAGGAACCTGGACAAAGAAACTCCTGCACACCATAAAGCTACTTTACTTTAGAACAGCATGGCATATAAAGTAAAAGACATACTGGAAGGCTATCTGGGCCTCAGAGAAATAACCAAATCTAGTGTAAGGTTCTTGTTGTGCTTGTGGAGAGCTAATCAGCTGAGAAAAAAGGTCTAAAATACCAAGGCAGAAAGGCAACCTGCTGTTAAGCAGCAAAGTGTTGAGGAATCAGATGTGTCTAAAGTACCCTTCTCTGTGTGATTTAGATTATTTTGTCATGATTGTAGGGAAATAATTTTGTTCTTTAATTTCGTATCTACTTATATTATCTGTTCCACTACACAGGTATGATAGAACCAAGGAAGGTGTCCCCCAAAAAGGGCCTGAATTGACTACAGAAGAGCCTTGTAAATGAATAAGAGATTTATTGACCCCTAAAATTTTCCTCATCTAGCTTTCCTATCTCTGCTGATTCTTCCTAATTTCACTCAACTTCCATCACACCACATCTTATGTGTGAATTATGTTTGCACAGCTATGTGTAAATTACTTTGTGTTTTGTTGCTGTTACCAACTTTACGCTGCAAAGCAACAGGACTGAAGTTACTATCCTTGGAATGGCACAATCATTTTTGTTACTTTCCAGAGCAGATTGCTCTGACTCTCACAGCAATTTATTTCCTTTTCTTCTGGAAGGGCTAGGACTAATCTCTGCCATGTCCTTGAATGTATTGCCTTATGCATATCTCTAGATAAATATGAATGCAAAATGCTTTCATGCCGGAGCTCTCACATTCTGATAAAACTTTTACAAATTCACTGCGACAGAAACAGCACAAGAAGTAGCAGAACTCCTTACAGGTAACCTAGTAGATGGAGAAAGGTCCTGAAACTGAGGGAACTCCATAACTGGTCCTTCAACTACTTCCATTCTAGCCAAATTCTCTAAGACAAAAGCTATGTAAAGGAGTATCCCCATCCTTTCCTTGCAACTCACAAATTATGAATTCCATTCTGCACTGAACCCAAACTTTAAAGAAATCCACACAAGATATGCATGTTTAGAATGGATCATTTCATGATGAGTTTTTTTTCCTCAGGGAAGTGTTGAACAGACATTTAATCCTTTAAGATAACAAAAGGATACATGACCTGGAACTTCCACACCTGTACAAGTGCTGAATCTAACAGCATGTAAAAGCTGTTGGCTCAGACTAAAAGCAGAAAAAGTAGTTTAAACAGCTCACCTGTTGTAATGATCATTTCAAAAGAAACAGCTGGGTGAGGAATCAGCATCAGAACCAGATCAGTTGGGGTATAAGGTAAATATTGAGCTTCTTGACTGAAAAAACTGGGCTGCTTGGGAACTTTAAAACTGTGGAAAAAAAAAGGCATGTAAAGATAGAAATTTTAGACCACTGTTCTTGAGCTCATCAGAAAATCTTTCTTGTGTTATAATGTGCTATGATGACCACATGTTCCTTAGAAGCAAAACATTTATGTTAATAGTCAGAAAATCATTCATGTCTTCACACCTTCTCTGCAGTTTTCAGCTGATGTGTTACAAGCCAAGGACACATTTCATTACTGAAAACCCCACAGATAATAATCTCACTCTTCTCTCACCCAGTTTTGTGAATTGGGTAGAGGAAGCAGCAGTATTCTGCAAAGCAAAGTACAGAACTGACAAAAGCTGTTTTCAGCTTAATCTCTACCTTTGAGTTTGACTTGGAATTATCCACCAGGTGTTGTGTTTGTTTGCTTTGTGTCAAAGTGCTTGCAAATGTGGAGCAGGTTACCTTCTCATCTCTTATGTAACCCATTTAAAGTGAATTAGAATTTTCTTTCAGTAGGTTCTGTTTTGAGAACTGTAATAGCTTGCAGAGCAGAAAATTAAAAAGTTCAAGAAGGATCCATTTCTTTATATAACATTAATGATTTTAATTGCAATATGGAAAGGATTTTTTTAAAGTGAAGGAAAAATACAGATGGTGATTATGTCTAGTGAGTTCACATTCAGATTGTGCTTCCAAAATATGGCACTTAGCAACTAACTGGAAGAATACCTTTTATTATATATTTCAGTGAGACAGAAAAACATCTCCACAGTTCTAAACCATCAAGAAAGTTCAAAAACCAGCACACTTTGTGACTGAGCAGTTGTTCTGTACTTTAATGCTGCTGAAATTTAAAAAGGCAATAGCTCTCCTTAAAAATGCCATACAGTTTTCAATAATGATAACTGTTCTGCTTATGTTTTCTTTACTTATGCTTGACATTTTGAAACAGTTATAATTGACATTATAACTAACTACCTGTCAGAATCGAATTGCATTTGGCTGCTAAACAACGTTATCCCTATTGATAGTATTGTCCATCACCTAGCATTACTTTTACTGTTTGCATTGCTTTACAAACTCATTTAATTAATAATGGCCAAATGATCAGAGTTAGATTTGTTCAGATGCAGGAAAGGATGACAAATCTTATCACTTGAACTTTCCTAAGATGGTTACACCTTTCAGTCATTCAAGTATCAGATATTGCAGATAATACTATCTACTGTGCAATCCAGGATACAGGAAGAAGTATGGTTACATTTATGCTGCTCTGTGGTTTTGCTTCTGATACAATTTTGAGCAGAGGAAGCTCCTTCAACTGTTCAGTTTAATTTTCAAATTTATTTAGCATGTATGTCCAGCAGTCCAGCAAACAATCATCAAGGAATACTGGACCTGGGCTTCTTCCCCCTTTCAATCTCCTTTTCCAGTCTCAAGCTCCTGAGTCAGCCCGTCCTGAGTCCCCATACCTATTGACATTATTTCAAGGCATCTCTAGAAATTTTCTTTGTGATCACTGCTAAATTTTTTAATGAACATTGCAGTGCCTATGAGTGGGCATGTTCACAGTAGAGATTAAGGATGTAAGAGGAGCACGAGGGAAGAAAGGCATTCTTATAAGTAGGAAGGTACTGGTGGGGGCTGTCCATAAGATTTCTCATGTCTGTCCTGAAACTGTGCATAACTGGGACAACATAGACACACACTGACTTGTGTTTCATCTGTGGAGGAACAAAATATGAACAGTGACTGATCCAGCTTTCTTGCTTCTCTCATAGCTTGCTGAAACTGCAGCCAAGATCAGGAGTGTATGCTCAATGTTAGGGGAAGAGAACAGTCTGAGGAATGGTTTGCATTCAGTAGAGATAAAATGGGAAGCTCATGTAAGTTTTACAGACTTTTCCTTCTGGACTGTGTTGAATCTTGGGTTTATTGGAGAAGGTTGTTCTTCTAGCACTTGTAGCTCAGAAATATTCCTGCTGTCTGAAGCAGCCTGTTTTCACTGTGGCAAGAGAGAAGGGCAGGAATTGGTTGGATGAGCAAGCACAGCCACACTGGGTAGTTTTCCAAGTGGTCTGACAGTGACAGAAGCATTCATGTGTGCAGAGCAGCCAGCTGGAGCACTATGCCTGGCAAGACAATTCTAGGCTCTCCCTATGGCTTATAGATGGGAGATTTCAATCTGCTGGCAGTTCTTGTCTTGAGGCCTTGCCAGTAGTGTCAGAGAGACTTGAAGTGAAAGAAGGAGCTGTGCCTGGAAAGCCAAAGGGCTAGCACTACGTGAGAGCTGTAGCTGTGCTGCTCATCCTTTGGGCAGTTCTCAAGTTATCCTTGGGAAATGAGGGAGGCCCTGACTCTGGTCATGGCTGAATATCTGAAAGTTTCATAGGCCGATGAAACTTTTGTGTAGGGTTCCTCTGTGGCAGATAGAAGAATGTCCTCTTCTGTGAGACAGTGTGCTTAACTCTACAGAGCCCGGTGCCCTCTGCCACTGTCTATTCACAGGTGGCGTCACATAAGATTTTGGAATTTGTGCACCATTTTATCAGGTAATAAAATATAGGAATTACAGTAGTGTCTGCATGAGAACAAAGCAGAGTAAAATATACAATGTCTTGGTACATTAAAACTTTTTCTATAAACATTCTCTAGGTTGCAATTTTTTTCCCTCTGAGGCATAGAAAGAACTGGCCAGGTCATTAAGTTCAACTTGACTCAAGACTATAAGATAACAGCAAAAGTGGATTAATTCCTAGAGGATGCAACATTTAAGGATTGCTAGACCATAGCAGAATTTATTTATTCAGAAAAAGTATTTACTAACAGTCCCAGCATGCTTCCAGTGTTGTAGAAAACACGTTGAAGGAAGCAAGAGCAAATCAAAGAAATGTTCAGATTGCTACTTCTGTCATATTCTGGCCAACCTCTATCTACACATGGTGCAAAACTCTCAACAATCCCAAATATAGCCCAGTTTTCAGAAGAATACTTTCTTTCTGTATTTTCTTAACTGAGTAAAAGAATAGCAGTATGGCACTGATTTGAGTAAGACTGTGGCTTAAAGGATAGAATTGTCTCTTCCATTGATCTTGGCAAATATTTTTGGACATAAAGCATGAAAGTCTCGAAAAATTGTCTTCTGACTTGTAAATGTTTAGAAACACCTCCTGACACTTTTAAATCACTTGGCTTCTTATAGGACTATCTGATCAGAAGAATTTTGTATTTTCTTCTCACAAAGTTCAGTAAGGGGTTAGGGCTTCTTTGGAGTTCATAAATACTTGCAGGATAAAATAGAGAAATTGCTACATGTTTTAAAAAATACATTTATGTAGTAATTTATTCATTCAGCATTGCAAATATGTATTTGATATGCCAGCCATTATTGTTTTCTTGACTATTCAAAATGAAAAGATTTGCTGCATGTATGGTGGTATTGCCTGGAAAATTCTCTATTTTTTTATTCTGACCAGAATACGCACTGATTCTGGAGACTGCAAACTGGTAATATTTATCAACAGCTCAGAAACCATTACAAACATATTCCAGGGTGCCCATGCTGATTATAAGGGCTTCAAAAAAGTCCTGACTTCACTGGTACTATAATTGAACTTTCACAACTTCAGAGGAAGGGCACTTCAGAAATAATACACCATCAGACTACAGTGTGTAAAAAAATAATTTGAATTCATTAACTTCCTATAAGAAACATTTTGAACTGTAAAACTAAAAGTAGCAAAAAGTGTATGAAATGCGAAAAGGGCAGCCTTCTGATGGAAAGTTTTGCTGGAGGGAGGCAGATACAGACTCCAAAGCAAGTTGTCACTACATTATTAGGGTCATCAAGTTACTGCTCTGTGGATGAAAGTTACCCAATCACCTCAGAAACAACAAGACGGAGGGAGGAAGGAAAAAAGACTATTGTAGTTGATGAAAAGATATTCCATTTTCATCTCACTTCCTCATAGCATCTGTTTTGCAAAGTATTTTTGGTATTCTTCCACTGTAAAGAGCCCAGAGATTTTTTATGGCACCAGGGCTCAGCTCTATTTGGCCCAAATTCTCCCACATTCAGATTATTCTTTTCGCAAGCGTTTTTTTTCTCCTCAGTCATGGACTTCTAGCTGTTAAGACTCTCTTCATCAGAGTATTTCTTCCTGATTTATATACCACAGAAAAATATGGCTAAGATTATATTAAAGGCATGAATTAAATGCTACATTACTAGGCAGCTAGCATCCATGTAGATACTCACACATGCTGTTACTGTTCTCATTGCAGAACCTTTGTTATTTTCAGTATCTCTCCATCATGCTACAGTCTGACAGTGCAGACATGCCCTGAGATTGATTAGAAACGGCTGCCTCCACACTTAATTTTCACAGATGTTCCATTCTTTAGCTGCCTCTCTGCCTCTGCTGCAGCTGAGTTATCTGGTTGTAGCTTGAAGACAAACCTGAGTTACTTTTAAAGATGCCTGACCATCAATAGCACTATAGAGAGTAACATCAGCTGAATGTCTCAGCAAGTACAAGCACTTGATATGACTTGTGAAGTCAGCAGCTCAGACGTGTCTGCTACAAACACTACCCTGACTTGAGTGATCCTCGAGGTAGATATGTTTTTAAGAGAGTGAAATTATTTTGGTTTGATTTGATTTTTAATCCAGGTGATAGTGGACTTTCTCACAGAATCCAACAGATTTTCATTGTCTTCCCATTCTCCAGGGTGTTACCTGTATGAAGGAATAGGCTACTGTCAGATCATTGTCCTCATGCCTTCCTTTGATTATCCTTTGCAATCTGGCTGAGTGACTGAGAGGTTTGCATTAGAATGGACAGGTATATTTTGTTTCTTTATCTTAAGGTTCTGCATTTGTTAGAAGTAAAATCCAATTTATTTGGGTTTTTGAGTAAATCCATTACACTAAAAATCAAGGGATTTAGATGCTCTGCTGCTGTCTTTACAAGGAAGATATTTATTTACAAAAGCATGCTCTGTGATAACATTGTACCAGGCAATAAATTAAAATTAAAACTTGTCTCAAAATGTATTGGAAATTATTGATTTCTTTCAGTTACCAGAAAAACAAACATGAAAAAGAGATAGTAATCATATACAACATAGCAAGCATGGACTTTCACTGATAGTTAATATTTTATTTTAGCATTTCTTTTAAAGGTGCACATTGTAGTGGTGCAGAGATTTATGTCCTTGCTATGCTATTGGCTTTTTCCAACAAAGAAATGCATATTTGCAAAAAAATTATATACTTTATTGATCAATGTTGATTAATGGATTTAAAACACTTTGTGAAAATATTCTTTTTTTCCTGCATATTGATTTTTATATATGTTAATTTAAAGTGTTTAGTAATTCAATTGTGTAAAAATATTGGAGATACATTGTTAGGACCAGCTAGTTAAAGCACATAGATAATGAATTAAATGTTTTTTTTTAATATCAGATGGCTGATGCACAAGCATTTTTTAATCACTGTTTTTTAACAGAGAAAAGACTGAAACACCTTTTCAAATATTTTCATGTACCTAAGTCTTTCCATAATTCTCTGTTACAGCAAACATGAGATATTTTCTGTCCATCCTAAGGATTTAAACATGTCACATAAGACCTTTTACAAAAAACTTATTATTTTAGTTGAAAGCAACAAAAGAATTTATTTTTTTAAGTCTGAAAGCAAAAATTTGTTTTTCAGTTGTGTTTAAAAACATTTCAATAGAAAATAGAAAAAAAGTAAACTCTGATTTGCCTAATGTCAGTTAAGGCAGAAAAACAAAACCAAACAATTAATAGTTATTTAACCTAAACAGAAACTTCATCCAGTAAAATTTCAACATTTGCACACAGTCTGCCCAAATTTTTAAAAATTAAAAAAAAATTCTAACATTATTTGCATATAACGAAAAAAAAAAACTGATCAGTTTGGTTCAGATGTGAAACTGAATCTATTCTGTTAGCTCAATAGCAGGCCATGTTTCACAAAATGTTGGTCATGATTAGAAGTCATGGCCTTCACTGAATTCCATCCACTGATTTTTTTTCATTGGGAATTGTGTATCTGCTTTGTATCGGCAAAGGCAGCTGTATCCAGTGAACTATTGTAACAGATTTGCATAAGTGAACATATGAAGGTCTCGGAACAGACTGTTTCATAGTATTTACTCTTCTAAAAGCACAGCCATGTGAATAAGAGGGATGTCTCCAGCCTGCATTTTTAGCTACTTCTATTCTAGAACCAACATCGTAATTGGATCACAATTGTGCTTCATGTATATGAGAGCAAGTGAAAAATATGAGAGCAATTGCATTGAAGTTCTGTTTCATATCTCTAGTTGTCCTTTTTACTTAAACTCATTTAATTGGTGCTAAATAAGATTCTTTCCACATTTTCAAAATCACCTATATAGCCTTATAGCTGGCCTTTATAATTGACTGAAAAACTACTAGCTAACACACACAGTAGAAACACACACAAATACAAAAACATTTTGTTAACTAAATTGCTGCAGCTAGTGGAATGATCATAATGTACAGTGTAATACTATGCCACAAATGCTGAGGTAGAAAGCCAGGGCTGAGAGAGAGATCTAAAGAACTGTAATTCATAGCTCCTTATCAGTAGACATACAATATGTACTACATGGTGATGTGCCTGACTACTTGTATAAAATAACGAGCCTCGACCAAAATGTAAAGTTCTTAGTGTTATGAGAAAGCTGCAGCATTCAAAGGATCTCATGCAAGAAATGAATCTCTGGCAACAGAAAATTATTGCTACCTCAGATCTCATTTCACAGTAGAGAAATACGTGAAAATTTATGGCATTTTGCACTGAGATGCTCTGAAAACAGCACTGCGGTGCTCTGTGAGTGCTAAAAATAATTCTACTGGAAAATGAGTTTGCATAAAGTTCTGCAGCTTTTTCATAAAATCTTTTAATGTGGAATGATAATTCCAAGTAAATTCCTTCCAAAATAGAATAAATAAATGTCCTGGGTTGACTGTATGATGCTTGTATCCCCAATCGTCTGTCCTGCTTATGCCAGGTATTAAGTTCTGTAGCTTTAAGTTAGGCCCAGAGAGAGAGAGAGTGAAGAGGGTGAAGGGGGGAGAGAAAACGCACACAGTTTGTCTACAGGAGTTACACCTTACTCCCCCGGAAATTCCTTCAGAGACTGCGCTCGAAGCGGAGACAGAAAAATAGAGATAAGCTCTCTGTGTGCTCTTGGAGTTCGCAGCTGGGTGCTCTCTGAAATCTCTCGGCTTTTGCAGAGAGAGAGAGACTTTATTTCTTTTACTGGTTTATTTCTTCTGGGACTGGTCAGCATCTCTGTGGTCCAAGACATCAGGACAATCCCCCGGGGGCCCCCCGACTCTGCAGCCGGGCCTGGCCATCGGCCCCAGCCTCTGGAGGGACTGAGGCTGACACAGCCGCACCCACAGGAGGACTCTCTGGATCCACCATCTCTTCAGAGAAAGGAGAGGTTTCATTCTTTTATATCATTCAATTTTTGTTCCCAAACTTGTGAATATTCTGCTTATTAAATAAATAGTTTTTTCCACTTTTTCTCTCAGGAAATCTTTTCCCGAACCAGTTTGGGGGAGGAGTGGCTGAAATTGGCTTGTCTAGAGGAGACCCCCTTGGAGGTCTCCTCCTAACATTTGCCCTAAACTAGGACAAATATTTTGGCGCCCAACGCGTGGCTCGAGAAAGTGGAAAAAGCTTGTACTGATTGTATTTTGGTGGTGCTGACTCTGTATTGGGATAAAGCAGTCAGTAGCCATGTTGCCTGGGTTCATAGTGTCTCTCTGCGTGGGGGTAGCCATGTCTCTCTCGTCCCTAGGCTTGTTTGAGGTGTTTATCGCTTACTGGTCCCTAGGTTTGTTTTCCTATCCACAGATAGCTCCAGTATTGTCCTTGGCACGGAGTTTTTACAGTAGAGGGGCACGGATTAAAATTGTTATTTTGCTGGGCATGGTGATAATGATTTATAGAGAGGTAGCAAAGGTACTGGGGATTGTTCAAAATATGTATGGTTTGTTGTTTCTCCATCCTGCCCTGCGTCCTAGTTTCAGTAGCATGTTTTGGGGGTTCGTTAGTAATGGCACCCAGTTTGTTGGAGGAGGGGGGGGTGAGGCCTCCCAGCCTTTTCTTCCCTTCTTCTCCTTTCAATCTGTTACATCATTTTTTGAGAATGTTCAGTTTTCCCTGGATGCCAAAGATACCACCCTTCTGATATTTCAGATATTTCAGCTGGTGGGTTTCCTCTATACGGCTTACAACTTTTCAAGAATCAGGGCTGATATGTCCAGAGGGACTGAGGAGACACCTCGACCCAGTAATGGGCCCAGTTGTGGAAAATCCTGAGTGGTGTGGGGAATGGGAGGATATGGGCCAGATCTTGAAGGAATTCTCAGAACCCATAGCTTGGGACTTTCCACGTGACCAAATACAGAATCCAGCTGAGGTGGCAAAATATCTGAAAGAGAAGTGTAATGATGGTTCTAAGGAGGAAAGGATCATTGCAATAAGCTGGGCCCTGGCATATGCTTATCACACGCTGCTAGATACTGTAGGGCAGCAGATAGAGGCAGGGGGGCAGGAAGATGAATCAGTAGCCACCCCAGTCACTCAGGCTGCAGTAAATACGCCAGTCACTCAGGCTGCAATAAATACCCCAGTCACTCAGGCTGCAGTAGATACCTCAGTTGCTCAGGCTGCAGTAAATACCCCAGTCACTCAGGCTGCAGTAGATACCTCAGTCACTCAGGCTGCAGTAAATACCCCAGTCACTCAGGCTGCAGTAGATACCTCAGTTGCTCAGGCTGCAGTAAATACCCCAGTCACTCAGGCTGCAGTGCAGTAGATACCCCAGTCACTCAGGCTGCAGTAAATAATACCCCAGTCACTCAGGCTGCAGTAAATACCCCAGTCACTCAGGCTGCAGTAGATACCTCAGTTGCTCAGGCGCAGCTAGACCAGCCAGTGAGCCCAGGCCAGTAGCTAAAACAGACAGTGAGCCTAAGCCACTGGCAGTCGCTGCTGCGGGACAGAAGCGCAAAACCAAAACTGATCGACCAGTGGATGATGATGATGATGATGGCGATGGCGGGGGAGGACCCTCAGGGGCAGCAACTGACTCAAGAGCAGAAGACACTATTGAGTCTTTTTCCCTGAAGGATCTTCGTGGCCTAAGAAAGGATTACACTCGACGACCTGATGAATCTATAATTAGTTGGTTAGTCCGTCTTTGGGATGCCGCAGGCGATGTTACAATTCTAGACGGTACTGAAGCGAGGCATTTAGGACACCTGTCACATGAACCGGCTATTGACCAGGAAACAGTAAAGGGGGCTCACCCTAAGAGTCTCTGGTCACGAGTCTTGGGAGCTGTGGCACGCAGATATCTGTGTACAGATGATCTCTATATGCAGCAGACTCAGTGGAAGACAATAGAACAAGGGATCCAACGCTTGAGAGAAATGGCCGTGGCAGAGATTGTTTTCTCAGAGGATCCAAATACACCTAGGAATCCAGACTTGGTAATATGTACACCCATAATGTGGCGAAGACTTATACGACTTGGGCCAGAAGAACATTCTAAGACTCTAACAATAATGAAGCGGGATGAGGGAAATGAGACTGTGCTTGATATGGCGAGGAAACTCCGAGCGTATGCAGATGCCGTGCATGGCCCAACACATGCAAGAATTGCAGCTGTGGAAGAACGTCTACAGAAAATGGAAGATAAGATGGAAGAGAATCACAAGACACTGAGAAAGGACCTTCTCCAAATTTCAGCAGTACAGTTCAGAGGTCCTGTTACCAAACGTAGACGTCCCCCAGACAAGGAGAGAAGGTACCCCTCACGACGTGAACTGTGGTTTTTCCTATATGATTGTGGGGAAAACATGAGAAGGTGGGATGGAAAACCCACTCCTGCTCTGGCACAACGAGTACGTGAACTGAAGGAGGCTAAGACTCAGAAAGGAAGTTCTACCAGAAAGGAAGCCGCTCCAGTTGCCCACAGCCGATCTGCCAGATGATGATGATGATGATGACGACATGTTCTATCCCCTTGAAGGAACCTCCAAGATGTACACCCAGGGAAAGAAGGATAACCAGGCTTAGAGAGGCCCTGCCTCCAGCCAGGTGGAGGCTAGGGAAAATCGTGTTTTTTGGACTGTGTGGATTCATTGGCCTGGCACATCAGAACCACAAAAATATGAGGCTTTGGTTGACACTGGTGCACAGTGCACATTAATCCCATCAAGACATGTGGGGGCAGAATCTGTCTCTATCGCTGGCGTGACTGGGGGATCACAGGATTTGACTTTGGTGGAAGCTGAGGTGAGCCTGACTGGAAATGAGTGGAAGAAACATTCTATTGTGACTGGCCCAGAGGCCCCATGCATTTTGGGCATAGATTTCCTCCGAAATGGCTATTTCAAAGACCCAAAAGGACTCAGGTGGGCTTTTGGGATAGCTGCTGTGGAGACAGAGGGCATTGAGCAATTGAATACCTTGCCTGGACTATCAGAGAACCCATCTGCAGTTGGGCTGCTGAAGGGAGAAGAACAACATGTGCCGATTGCCACTTCAACAGTGCATCGCCGACAGTACAGAACAACTCGAGATGCTGTGATTCCCATCCACAAGCTGATTCGTGAGCTGGAGAGTCAAGGAGTGGTCAGCAAAACCCACTCACCCTTCAACAGCCCCATCTGGCCTGTGCGCAAGTCTGAAGGGGAATGGAGATTGACTGTGGACTATCGTGCTTTGAATGAAGTGACTCCACCATTGAGTGCTGCTGTGCCAGACATGCTGGAGCTCCAGTACGAGCTGGAGTCCAAGGCAGCAAAGTGGTATGCCACTGTTGACATTGCAAATGCATTTTTCTCCATCCCTTTGGCAGCAGAATGCAGGCCCCAGTTTGCCTTCACCTGGAGGGGTGTGCAGTACACATGGAATCGGCTGCCCCAGGGGTGGAAGCACAGCCCCACAATCTGCCATGGACTGATCCAGGCTGCACTGGAAAAGGGTGAGGCTCCAGAGCATCTCCAATACATCGATGACATCATTGTGTGGGGGAACACGGCAGCAGAAGTGTTTGAGAAAGGGAAAAAAATTATCCAGATTCTCCTAAAGGCCGGTTTTGCCATCAAGAAGAGCAAAGTTAAGGGACCTGCTCGAGAGATCCAGTTCCTAGGGATAAAATGGGAAGATGGACGGCGTCAGATTCCCACTGAGGTTATCAACAAGATTACAGCAATGTCTCCACCAACCAGCAAGAAGGAAACACAAGCTTTCCTAGGCGCCATAGGCTTTTGGAGAATGCATATTCCCGAGTACAGCCAGATTGTGAGCCCTCTTTATCTGGTTACCCGCAAGAAGAACACTTTCCAGTGGGGCCCTGAACAGCAGCAAGCCTTCACCCAGATCAAAAAGGAAATTACTCATGCGGTAGCACTTGGCCCAGTCAGGACAGGACCAGATGTGAAAAATGTGCTCTACTCTGCAGCCGGGAGCCATGGTCTGTCATGGAGCCTTTGGCAGAAGGTGCCTGGGGAGGCTCGGGGTCGACCACTGGGATTCTGGAGTCGAGGTTATAGAGGATCCGAAGCCAACTACACCCCCACAGAGAAGGAAATCTTGGCTGCCTATGAAGGAGTTCAAGCCGCCTCGGAGGTAATTGGCACGGAAGCACAACTCCTCCTGGCACCCCGACTACCGGTGCTGGGGTGGATGTTCAAAGCAAAGGTTCCCTCTACCCACCACGCCACCAGTGCTACATGGAGCAAGTGGATTGCTCTCATAACACAACGCGCCCGCATTGGAAAATTGAATCGCCCTGGGATTTTGGAGATAATTACAAATTGGCCTGAAGGCGAAAACTTTGGTCTCACTGATGAAGAAGAACAAGAGCAAGTGACACGGGCTGAGGAAGCTCCACCCTACAATCAACTGCCAGCAGAAGAAGCATGCTGCGCTCTTTTTACGGATGGTTCTTGCCATATCGTAGGAATGAACCGAAAATGGAAAGCAGCTGTGTGGAGCCCTACACGACAGGTTGCAGAAGCTACAGAAGGAGACGGTGGATCAAGTCAACTCGCTGAGCTCAAAGCCGTTCAACTGGCCCTGGACATCGCTGAAAGAGAGAAGTGGCCAAAACTCTATCTTTACACTGATTCATGGATGGTAGCCAATGCTCTGTGGGGATGGCTGGAGAAGTGGAAGAAGGCCAATTGGCAACGTAGGGGAAAACCAATCTGGGCTGCTGAAGAATGGAAAGACATTGCTGCCCGAGTAGAAAAGCTACCTGTGAAAGTCCGCCATGTAGATGCCCATATCCCTAAAAATCGGGCTAACGAAGAACACCAGAACAACAAGCAGGTAGATCAGGCTGCAAAGATAGAAGTGTCAAAGATAGACTTAGATTGGCAACACAAGGGAGAGTTGTTCCTAGCCCGATGGGCCCATGATGCCTCAGGTCATCAAGGTAGAGATGCTACCTATAAATGGGCACGAGACCGAGGGGTGGACCTAACCATGGACAGTATCTCCCAGGTGATCCATGATTGTGAGACGTGTGCTGCAATTAAGCAGGCAAAGCGAGTGAGACCCCTATGGTATGGTGGACGGTGGTCCAAATACAAGTATGGAGAGGCTTGGCAGATTGATTACATCACACTGCCCCAGACCCGCCAAGGCAAGCGCTATGTTCTCACAATGGTGGAAGCCACCACAGGATGGTTGGAGACCTACCCTGTGCCTCATGCCACTGCCCGGAACACCATCCTGGGCCTCGAAAAACAGGTTCTTTGGAGACATGGTACCCCAGAGAGAATTGAGTCAGACAATGGGACTCATTTCAAGAACAGCCTTATAAACACCTGGGCTAGGGAACATGGCATCGAGTGGGTGTACCATATCCCCTACCACGCACCAGCTTCAGGCAAAGTGGAGAGGTGCAATGGACTGTTAAAAACCACTTTGAAAGCATTGGGTGGGGGATCTTTCAAAAATTGGGAACAGCATTTAGCAAAGGCCACCTGGTTAGTTAACACTCGAGGCTCTACCAATCGAGCAGGGCCTGCCCAATCCGAATCCCTGCACACAGTAGATGGAGACAAGGTCCCAGTGGTTCATGTTAGAGGTCTGTTAGGGAAGACTGTTTGGGTCAATTCTGCCTCCAATACAGACAAACCCATCCGTGGGGTTGTCTTTGCTCAGGGACCAGGTTACACATGGTGGATAATGCAGAAAGATGGAACAACACGATGTGTACCCCAGGAAGATCTGATTATTGGGTGAGAACCATGTTTAAATATCACTATTTGCTGGATTTTACTGCCATTATATATATATATATAGCTATATACTGTATATATGTGTATAATGTATGCGTGTTTAGAATCAGAATATATTAGTTTTGGTAGTGAGTTGACGATATGGGGATAAGGGGTGGAATGTCCTGGGTTGACTGTATGATGCTTGTATCCCCAATCGTCTGTCCTGCTTATGCCAGGTATTAAGTTCTGTAGCTTTAAGTTAGGCCCAGAGAGAGAGAGAGTGAAGAGGGTGAAGGGGGGAGAGAAAACGCACACAGTTTGTCTACAGGAGTTACACCTTACTCCCCCGGAAATTCCTTCAGAGACTGCGCTCGAAGCGGAGACAGAAAAATAGAGATAAGCTCTCTGTGTGCTCTTGGAGTTCGCAGCTGGGTGCTCTCTGAAATCTCTCGGCTTTTGCAGAGAGAGAGAGACTTTATTTCTTTTACTGGTTTATTTCTTCTGGGACTGGTCAGCATCTCTGTGGTCCAAGACATCAGGACAATCCCCCGGGGGCCCCCCGACTCTGCAGCCGGGCCTGGCCATCGGCCCCAGCCTCTGGAGGGACTGAGGCTGACACAGCCGCACCCACAGGAGGACTCTCTGGATCCACCATCTCTTCAGAGAAAGGAGAGGTTTCATTCTTTTATATCATTCAATTTTTGTTTCCAAACTTGTGAATATTCTGCTTATTAAATAAATAGTTTTTTCCACTTTTTCTCTCAGGAAATCTTTTCCCGAACCAGTTTGGGGGAGGAGTGGCTGAAATTGGCTTGTCTAGAGGAGACCCCCTTGGAGGTCTCCTCCTAACATTTGCCCTAAACTAGGACAACTGCAATCCCCTTTTTTTGCTGGCAGATTATCCTCATTTGCAGCCCACTGCACACTGGCTCACCTGTCTCAATTTGGATTACAAGTTTTCCCATGTTTTACACCAGGCTTGACATCCTGACATGATCCCTGGCAACAAGTTATCACTGCCAGTTGTTTAATCTTGGAACTGAAGTAGCACATTACTTCAACTGTAAATAAATGAATGAATTGTGAGAACAGCCTGTCTGCTGACCCATGAAAACAATTTCCCTTTCTTTCAGAGTGACAAGATTTAAATCTTCAGAGACTCAGATTTTCGTTTGCTTTTATTTCCAAAATGAATCAAATTACACAGATGTGTGAGCTCGGAACCAGTTTCTAAATAGCACACGCCTTCCCTCCCATTAAAAAGATGAGATTCTTCACAATATTTAAGCACCTGGTGCGTAAGTCAAAGTGAAATGTAATTTTCCCTTTACCACATTCTTCCCTTCTTTTCTAAAGGAAATGTGTGCTCTATTTGGATCTTGGCTAGTGAGTACAATATAGGCAGTGAGTGTTGCCTGGGGAATGATGACCTGCAATAAATAAGAATCCCTGAACAGCAGAGGAAGTGCAAAAGGTGCTTGTGGGCATGTGTTTGAAATTAGGGTGATAAAATATCTGCTGAGTGCTTCAACCAAGTCTTTCTGAATGGTTACAGAACAACTCCTGTTTCATGTCATCTGACAAATTGATCAAAAACCCCCAAAAATCCAACAAACCCAAACTAATAAACTTGTCAGTTATAACAACAAGATGAAGAGTGTTGAGGAGCACATTCAGTGCAGGTAGCTCAGTGTGCAGCTGCAGTGGCAGCCGCAGGTTGAGCTCTGTGTGGTGAGAGCCCCAGGCAAGAGGCTGGGAGCTGGCTCTGACCCTTTGCACAACAGACAGCACAGGGCCTGTGGCATGGCCAGGTGACCAGACACTGAGACACAGCAGGAGCCGAGGACTCAGCAGGAAGAGCCAGGACTTTGTCACACGCAGCCTGGGAGGGTATAAAAACCCAGAGCTTTCTTTGGGGTCCCTCCTCGGAGGCACCCAGCTCGAGCTGCTATGTTTTTATGGCACCATGATTAAATTATTTTAAGGATCCAGATGTCTGAGACTCTGCTAAGGGAAACCCTGGCTTGATCCAGTAAGGAAACCTGTTCTGACTGTGGGAGTGTGGAGGGTGTAGGGAGTCAAGTGAGGCACCTGCTGGGACATTGGAGCTGCCTGCTGAGAAAGGGCTTCAGTCCCAGTGTGACTGACAGAGTGGCTTCTGGATGGTCAGACAAGGAAAGTTTCCTTAAAAGCAATGAATACTTTTAATGAAAGCCTGAGCTTCTGTGACACATCCACTTGCTGGCCGCACATATTTGTGAATATATTTTTATCCTGCATTCCTACCAGTCTTACCAGTATTCTCTGAACTGCTTGTCATCTTGAAGGAATCTGGGGAAGGGAAGCAGAATGAAAAACACAGCTTCTAAGTTTAGAATCCAAGACTTAGTTCATGTTTTATTTTCAGTTCATGCAGAGAGGGAGCAGCCTCCATTGTGGCTCATTTGCTTGGGCATTTAATTAATATTCAAAGTTTATATTTTCAGGGTTCGCTTTCCCTTGTGAACCAATGAGCTTTACTGCTGCTGAAGACACTTGACACTGTGCAGGTACTTGTATGACAGTTTTTGAGCTACCAACATCACCTTCTGCCTAGTCCTAATATGTCTCATTTTTGCATCCCTTGCTACCCCAGGGAATAACACAGAATTAGGACAGGAAACCAAAACCAGACCTCCCCTTTATTGCTGTAAACACTACTGTACCTGGCCTTCACAGGTCTCATAGGAATGGGTTCTGATTTGGCATCCTGGAGTAGTGCAGACCATTGGTGAGCTGTCATCTGCATTCCTAAAAAGCCTGGAAAGCAACATCATCTGCACAAGCTGGCAGCAGATACTTAAAAGGACTTTCTGAGCCACACAGTCCATTGTCATGTTGCAGACACCACATCATCTAAAGCCCACATTACTTCCAATTTTTGCATTTGATAAGAGGCCATCCACAGGCATACCTTTCTAACACAAAGAATTAGTGTAGAGTAAGACCTATAGATCAAGGCATCCTGGGAGGAGAAGTGACCACCTGGGTTGGATACAAAATTCTTACTTTGATTAGCAGGGTCTAGGGAGAATGCTTACCTCAGTGTTCTTATGACTCTCCCTTTGGTGACAGCAGTTTGTTCATCCTGAATTTTTTGGTTCTAACTGGGAATAGTCCCTGTTAGTGCAGCTTCTTGGAGATGATAGTGTGCCTAAGTGAAGATATAGAAGGAATGGTGAAAGAACATAGAAGAGGAAAGAATACTTAGCACTTCTCTCCCATCTTCGTAGCATGCTATACATACACTAAGTTTCGCAGTATCTCATGATGCAGTTCAAGTGTGCTTGTTTGTACAGGCAAAGCACAGTTGATGCTCATCTGAGGCCTGAGATGAAATCAGCTCAGAAGGGAATTTAGAATGCAGGCCCTGTTTGCTCTCCCTTATAAACAAAGAGTAGCCAGGTAATAGGAACAGAATGAAATAGAGCTTAACACAAGCTTTCACTGCTATGGGCTGCACATGTTCTCTGATCCTTTGGTCTCCCAGTCACCAAGGACAGCCTTGTGGCAAACTCTGTCAGGAAGCAATGGATTCTTTCCAGAGCATGTGAGTGTCTCAACTGCCTGAATATTTGTGTAAACTCTTTCAAGTGTGACCAGAATGGTGAGCAATTATTGGAAAACCTCCTCAGAGGCCTGGGAACTTTGCATATTTCATGCATGGCTTCATTTACTCTTTTTCTTTTCCTTAGAGCAGAGGATACATGTTTTCCACTTTAGTACATATTAGAGAGGCCTGAGTAAACAAATGTAAACATGTAGTATGTGTGTATGAATTCAGGGAAGGAGGGCAGGAACTGAGTTTGAAAGACAAGGAAGGGGTAACTCAGTTTGCAGTCTTACAGCTTGCAGGAGCTGCATTTCCTGACAGGAGCCAATCTGTTCTCACCTATCATCAATTCTGAAATCACATTGCAAATCTGTGTCTTGGATTCATCAGTACTGAAACATGACTGTGGGAAAGAAGCACAGAAGCAGATACACAGGGCTTGACTCAGCAGTGAAGAGGAAAAAATAGAGTTTAAGGAAAAAAGAATGAAAACTCTATATACTTTTTAGTTACGATACCATGTACAGAGTGTTCTTTTGAATAACAAAGTTGACATTTCAGCCAAAGTAACGACTGCAGCTTTGAAAAGCCAGTAGGGAAGAAGTACGTGATTGGGTAAAAAAATAAGGATGAAAACATTTCTCCTTCCCCCTTTCTTTGAAGGTCTGGTTAGCAAAATAGAACAATCAGAAAGAGTGTTAGTGCAGATATTTAGAACTTTTAGGAGATGATAAAAGCCAGCTGTGAAAAGCAAAAGAAAATTAAGAACCTGTGAATAAGTAACTTAAAAGGGAGAAGGCAGAGGCAAAGTAGGTGAAGGCATATTTATTGGGTGATAGAGGGCACATATGAGGGATGAGAAATATAACCTGTACTTTACTGCATTTTATTATTTTATTTAGGTTACTAAGATCCATCCAGAAAACAAGAGGCATGAACTGTCCTGGCTATCACTCGACTATTGAATGAAGGGGTACCACCTGTGACATACACTCCATTATCTCCAAAAGTCATGGCATCCATAATAGCTGGATATTAAGATACTTGAAATAATTAATTAATAGATGCCTGAACAGTACTCTGAAAATCTCAATTTATAGGATAAATAATAATTTCAGATTACTCTTGTGCGGATGTGTTTCTCCAGTTCACTCTCCTTGTGTTTTCTTTGCCTAGATATAAGCTCTGCAGTGAGGGCCTCCTGGTGGTGGAATCTGTGACAGTCAAGCGGGACAAAAGCACATTTCTTTACAAGGCAGTGAAACGGCTGTTCTTTTATCTCTTGAATTAGCTATAATGAAATAAAGAAACAGAGAGAGAAAAAGAAGTATTGGCTTTGTCAATAAAATATAGGTGAGGTATTTAATACCTAGGATTCTAAAAGAAGGGACATCATTAACTGCACAGCACTGAGGCGATAGGAATTACCTCACTGCTGAAAAATTTAATTGGGCAAGGAATTAATTTCAATATGCCAAAAAAAGTTTTATTTTATAGGTTTTAAACTCAGTCTCATTTAGCCCACCAGTCAATGTAACAAGTTTCAATTCAATAACTAAAATAAATATTTTCTTTGACATCAGAGTAAGCCTCGAGTAAGTCTACTGAATTCACCAGTCAATGGGGTTTCCTTGTAATTATTGATATAACAGAGAACAAAAATAATCCCACAGCATATATTAAAAAAAGCAAGAGAAACACTATGGAGTTAAAAGCAGCTCTGAGAACATCTAAGCTACAGATTCTCTATCACTTGTGAGCCAAAAAAGCTGAAGAAGATGCTCCAAATTAGGCTACCAAGAACAGGTTGGGTCTATTCCAAAATTTCCACACTGCCATGTGCTACAGCTCTATCTTCATCCTGTCAATCTCTCAGCCTTCCACCAGTGTTCCCAAAGATGTCTTCCTGGGAACACAGGCAGCTTCCTCACACAATGACTATGACATACATGTTCTTCACCATTTAACGGGCTTTTGCAGTTCCTAAATGATCTGTGTAGTTGTTGTCCTGGGAGAAAGAGCGTGTGCTAGGTGTTCTTTTCCCCACAGATTGACAGGCACAGAAAGATGCACAGTACTATACCATAATGCTTTTAACATAGCTAAAAATGGTATATCAAACTATATATAAATATATATATGTATGTATTTGCCATATACTGAGAGACAATGCTAGAAACAGCAACAGTGAGTTCTTGTCTCGGTATCTACCTGATGCAGGTGGAGAAACAATGATGAAAATCTGCTTCCAAAATACCCTGGGAGGTTGGTGCAGTGAGGAAATTCCACATCATTTTTCAAGGAAATGGAGTCTGGCAAGAAATGAAATTTAGTCAAACCATGAAGAAGAAAGATTCCTGAAGCAAATCACAGCAGAAATCAAGACACTGAACATCCTTCTCTCAGTCTCCAAGGGACGCTTTCTGAACTCTTGTTGACAAGCCCTACCAACTATGAGACCACTCACACAGGTATTACCCACCCGTGGGCACAGCAACCAGGCACTGAAGGAAGCATTCGCCTCACATGTCAAGGCAGTGGGGATGGGCTGCCTGGCTTTTTTCCAGGTCTCTGCTCCACAGAAAGATGCAGTCAGAGAATCACTCTGAGACCCTCGATGCATGAGACAGTTCAGTTTTACAATGATTACAATGTGTAGTGGTTTCAGTTCACCTATTCGAGTTTCTGGCCAAATCCCAGCACACTTATCAAAATTTACCTGATTTTTCTGTGAGATAAGGATCAGGAGTAGGCAAAGCAGGCTTAAACTTTAAGAATATAAAGAAAGTTTATTAATAAACCTGAAACAAAAGGGAAAAAACAAGAAAAAACAGAACAAAACCCTCAGACCACCTCTCCTCCCCCCACCTCTCCATTTCTTTCTCCCTGACAACACTTTGACCTCCAGTCAGTTTACCACCTCTAAAATAGTCTTCTCAGTTGATTTAGGGAGAGAAGTCTCTCGCTTATACTATGGACTCTCTGTAAGAAAATACAGTTTTTATGGTTTTCAGCCTCACAACCAACAGCCGCCTGGGAGGAAAATCTGCTTGCAGTGGAAGATCCCTCCCCCCACACCAGTAGCCTTCCCACAGCTACTACAGGGGAGTCATGACAGTCCATGGGGTACCCTTTTAAGGATGAGCAATTCTATTGCAGCAGTGAAGAAAATCCCCTTCTTCTGTGTCTAGCAACACAGGTTCTCCTGGCAACACAAGTTCTCCAGTATTTCCCGGGGCCAGGGACAGCTCACAGCATCTTCCGTGTCTTGGCTCAAGCTTCTCATCAGGCTGCACTTATTTCAGCACCTACTCATCTCCTCCCAAGTGCCTTGGCTCACTGGCTGCCATTAGAACCTCACAGCCCCCCTTTGGACTATTCCTTCATATATTACAGGGAATTTATTAGCTCAGTCCCAACCATGGTTCTACAAAAGAATTTTCAGCTTCACTCTCGAAGCACTTCTCATGTTCCTCCCTCTAGGTCCTTCACTGACTTAAAGTCACTATGCTGCATTTCTGTAGATATCCTCACTTGTTCTTCTCTCTGTGCAGGGAAGGATGGGTGTCTGGAAGTTTAGTCCGGGCATGGAAACGGTTAATCTCTCTCTCTCTCTCAGGCATTGTGATGATCACATGGTTTCTGCCAGGCTGTTTGATGGATGGAGTCCGGCCCGGCCCTTGCCTGGCCCGGAGCAGGGGCCCGGCCCTGTCTAGTGTAGCTGACATGTTGGCTGAACTGTATCTGCCAAGAGTTCGGGCCGGTTCCTCCCCCACACCCAGCTCCAGCTACACTGTCGTTCCAAACCTCCCTTCCCACCCCCTCTCTCTGCAGGCGGGGGTGGGGGGGTGGGGCAAAGGCCCAGTCTTACCGAAAAGAGAAACCAGCGACTGCTTCTCTCTGAAAAGCAGCAAGGCCAAAGAGGAAGAGGCTCAGAGGTCCTCTGATTATATATGATTTTTTTCCTCGAAGGCGGATCAACTTTTAATTGCTTTACCTACATATGAATACTTAAAACTACCTGGTTATTGGTTCTCTCTCCCAGGAAGGAAGTTGTATCACCACCTGCAGCATAGGTCACTTCCTAGATTTTGACCCCTCCTGACTAACCCAGGACACAATGTATTACTAAAATACACATCCTGCTCAGTGCAAGGAGAACTCAAGCAACAACTGGACTGAAACATACAGGTTTCTTTTAGTGTAGTGGTTTTAATTTGCCTATTTGAGATTCTGGATAAACACCAGCACACTTACTAAAATTTACCTGACTCTTGTTGTGAGATAAGGATTAATAGTAGGCAAAGTAGGCTCACACTTTAAGGGGTATAAAGAGAATTTATTAACAGGCTTAAAAAAAAGAATAATAAAAAACAGGAATCAGAACAAAACCTTTAGAACATCCTTCTTCCCCCCCCCCCCCCCCTCCATTTCTTTCCCACTGACCATACAAAAAGACAACACTTTGATGTTTAGTTAGTTTTCCACTTCTGAAATAGTCCTTTTCTCAGTTCATGTATGGAGAGAAGTTTTCTCTTGCTTTACCATGTTGATTCCCATAGGAAATACAGTTCTTATGGTTTTCGGCCCCAACACAAGCAGCCGCCCGGAAGGAAAAGATCTGCTTGTTCTGGAAAATCCCTCCCACTTTAGTAGTTTTCCCAGGACTACTACAGTGGACATATGATGGTCGCTGAGGTACTCTTTTGAGGATGAACATTTCTATTACAGCGGCAACAAAATCCCCTTTTCTCATTATCAGCAACATACGTCGTCTTCTATTATTCCCAGGGCAAGGAATCTTTACACAGGAGCCTTAGTCCACTGGCTGTAGCTGGAATATTACATCCCTCCTTTTTCACTCTTTTAGACCATTGTTCATATATTACAGGGTATATTATAGCCGAGTTTATCAACATGTCTTTACAAGAGAAGTTTCAGCCTCAAAATTTAGGCACTCCTCATCTCGTCTTTCTCTGGATATAGGCCTTGCTTCATTCAATAGCTTGGAGTCTTTATGTTGTACCTTTTGCAGGTGTCTTCACTCTTTCTCTTTCTGTGCAAGGGAAAACAGATGTTTGTAACTTCCATCCTGACACTGAAAAGGTTAATTTGTCTTTCAGCCAGGCGATGGTCACATGACCTCTGCTCACGTTATTTGAGTGTGACATTCTCAGCGTTTGAGCTGAGGGAGAGGAGTTCGTCTGCACCATTCTCCATCCAAACTGCATCCAAGCTGCAGGGGGCCGGCCCGAGCCTTCTCCCGCACTGGGCCTCACCGCAGAGTTGGCCCGGGCCAGCCCAGAGGAACCAGGTCCGAGCTGCAGGGGGAGGAGCCCGTCTGTGCCGCTCTCCATCCAAGCCGCATCTGAGTCACAGGGGGCCCGGCCCGAGCCCTCTCCTGCACTGGACTGTGCTACAGGGAGCCGGCCTGGCCCGGCCGAGCGGGGTGGGACTGGCAGGGCTGAGTCACCTTGGCCTGGGGTAACAAAACAAAGCTTTTCCCAGCTCGGCCGGAGCCGAGCAGAGTCCACCTGGCTCTCTCTCACATGGAGCCACCGTGAAGGACTGAAAGGCCGGCACGAGCTCCCCCACTCCCCCTCCCCATTTGCGCCATCTCGGCTGACAACCCAGTCACGTGGCCTGGGCAGACCCCACCAGACTGCATGGAGGGGCAGAGCGATCTCTTCTCTCTGTGAGCTGGAAGTCTAAAAGAGGGCTTCTTCAGATCCTCTCCTGGTTTTATGAGTTCTGGAGGCGGAAACTATAATACCTCCTTCTGAATACGTCAGTTCCGGCTTCACCTCCTTCCTTCTGTACCGGAAATCCCACCTAAGGTTACGCCACGACATCTAGGAAGGTGAACGTTACTGAAAAAAAAAACTCAACCAAAGTGAGTGTAAAGAGCTCAGTCCCTCACTATCCTGTATGGTCTTTGCCTCTTAGAAGCAGCCAGGTGAGCTGCCTTTATTTTTTCATTTCAAAATTGTAATTCTACGTTCTCTCAGCTTTTTTTCCAAAGTTCTTGCCCTCGTTTATCTGGACCTTCCTTTCATCTTTCTTACCCAATATATGCACACACATATGGGTATTAAATGGTGATAGAAGCCACAACTACTTCACAAAGACCTTGCTCTGAACAGTGAGTTTTTATTCTGCTTTTAAGGGTGTTGGCTTCCCCCCATACACCCCATTATAATCACTTCTCTTATTGCAAAAATCACTGCTTTTCAGTGCACAGACTCTAGTACACTGGGCGAGAAGGCAACTGTTTTTATAGCATGTGTCCTGCAAGAACCAGATTCTGGTTAACTGGACTACCAAAAGATACTGCAGCACCAGAGATTTTTCTTGTCTCAAGTCACTGGGTTTAACTGAGCTATTTTTCCAATTCTCATTCCAAGAGAGCAATTTTCTGGTTCACTTAAGGCAGGGTGCTAATTAAGCACGCTGGGAATGAAAGGCTGTTAGATAATGTGGTATATGTTGCAAAATAATTCGTGCTAAAATTTAAGAGTACAGCATTTTACTGAAGTTGAGAGAAGGCACAAATGCCAGAAATAGGTGGTTGCCAAAAATTGTGCATTTCATGGGATTTCCTCATCTGGCATAGCTCCAGGATATGTTCACAGATAAGCATTTTGTGGGATTTCCTCATCTGGCAGAGCTCCAGGATGTGTGTTCTACATGTGTATAAACAAGGATATGGATCCAGGGTATGGATTCCATGTGTGCATATACAATAAATAACTCATATCGCCAGAAACTCATTCCATCAGCGAAATCGACTACTGATTTCAGGAGCTGTCGTCAGACATCGTGTGTTGCCTTTTCCCCCAGCCTGGAAAAGAAACTTGAGATCATTTTAGCAAGGAGGTAATATAAAAGGGGATCTTTATTTTGAAGGTCTTCAGGAGCAGTTATGGAAAGGTGTCCATAAAAGCCCAGCCCCTCCAGGGGTGAGGACATATTTATAGCTTTTAGGAAATTTGCATAATTGATTAAAAGCACCAATAAGGAGAAAAAGTGGTGATTCAATTCCCCCCCCCAGGTCCAGTCCCTCTTCTGGAGCCCCCCTCTCCGCGCTGGCTCTACTTTGTTTATGAAAATGTACCTCGGAGTTGTTCTTGGCCTTGGTTCCCAGGAAGAACCGAGATAGGACAGGGCCTTGCACCCCCCTGGGGCTTGGAGCTCTGGAATTTGTTTTGTCTTTCTGCTTAGGGAAAGGCCATGGAAAAGTACTGGGAAAACTAGCTATTAATATAGTAGGCTACAGAGCTACAAATATATGTGCAAAGAGTACAGAGAACATATAAAAGAAAAAAAGCAGAAACTAAACAGCATCAGGTGGAAAGCCAGGAAAAAACTACATTGTTGTATTGAAAAGATAAGATTAACAAAGAAGAAAAAAGGTATAAAAAGGCACCTCATGGAAACCACAGCAGAGAACTGGTGAGATTCGAACCGACAGTGTTTCGGACCCAGTTCACCCCTACGCCGATCGCCTGGCTCAGCGTTGTTTTTTTTTTGCTTCGTCTCTCTTTTTTTTCAAATTTTATACTTTGTTTTTTAATAAATTCTCTTTAATCATGATATTGATTGGTTCGTTTATAACAAACTTGGTGACCCCAACGTGATCCAAATCTCGGTTCCGCTGTTTCCCCCTCCGATCAGGAGGCGCCCCGCTAATTTAGCGGCCTGACGGCAGGGGAGAGCCAGCGGAACCAGTTGGATTCCGAACAGCAAATTAAGATAAAAGCCACAAGCAAAAGGGAAAAGAAGAACGAGCTCGGAGCTCCCAAGGACACTTAAGAGGGGACGGCCCTCGGAACTGCGGTGCATTTTTTCATTCGTAAAATTCTACGTGCACGGAGATCCACGCAGGAAAAGGGTCCGTAAGTACTGCGGGTTGAATGAGGGTGGCTGAGAGTGTGTATGAGACGTGATAATATCACAAAGTGAGAGTGGACCCCAGAAACCACAGTTCCAGTGTCCCGCGAGGGTCCTGGTCAATCACGGGGGAAGCGAATCTGATGGGAAACTCATTACACACGTCAAATCCGAAACTCGGGAAAAGTTCGGACTTCAGCCACAGGAAGGCTAGAGGGAAAGGGATGTCCTCAGGAACTTGAGAGACTGGTAAGCCCTCTGTGCCTAGGACCGGGAAGGTCCAGGGGAGAGAAAGTAGAGAGGAGTAAAAAGGGAGCTTTTACCGGATCAAAACCACGCGGGACGGACCTCTGCTTGTCACTGGAACGGTAATCCAAAAAAAATTAACCGAACACGGTGTGTAAAAGCACCATTGAGAGTGGGTTTGTAAAGGTGTAACTGAGCGAAAAGCGGCACAAACCCGGAAAGGAAAGAGCGTCTTGGATAGGCGCATTTCCGGTCTCCCGCAATGTTTCCTGGACCCAGAAGGAAAACGCGGTTAAAGGGTCAGAGCGTAATACCTTGTAAAATGGGACAAAGGAAAAGCAAAACCCAGGGGGGACCCAGGAAAAAACCTTAGGAGAAAAAGAGAATAATCTACCAGAAATTCCCCGGGATAGTCTGCTGGGAATAATGCTGGAATACTGTAAAGGATGCCCCTCAACAGAAGGAAAATCTAAAGAAAAGATGATTCATTATTGCATGGAAGTTTGGGGGGGGGAAGAGATAAGGAGCCACTTAATTTGGCCCATGTTTGGAACTTATGAGCAGTGGACCTGTCGAGCCCTAAATATTTATGTAAATAAAAAAGAACTGCGGGACCAAGAGGAGAAGGATTATGCAAAGATGTGGGGGGAGTCGACAGCTGGGTTATTTACGGTAAAAACCAGGAAAGTAACCAGATAAAAAGGCGAGGCATGGGATCCACTAGACAATCTCCCCCCTCCGTATCTAATGCCTCCGCCTGAGCCCCAGCTGGCACAGGCACCCCCCCACGCACTCCCGGTGCTCCCACCGCCGCTTGAACAAGCGCAGATGGCCCAGGCCCCGCCCCCGACTGCAGAAGCCGCGGGCTCGGCTGCTCCTGTTGCAGGTGAATATTCCCCCCCCCGCAAGAACACGAAGTAAAATAAAGGAAAAGATTTGTAGTGAAGATAGTGATAGTGAAGAGGAAGGGAAAAAGGGGCACAACCTTCTCCCGTTAAGGGAAATACCCACTGCTCCGGGAATTATAGGATATGTAAATGTGCCCATTAATACGGGAGATGTCAGAGCCTTTAAAAAGGAGATGGGTAAATTAATGGATGATCCCCTGGGGGTATCAGACCAGTTAGACCAATTTCTGGGACCTAGTATATATACCTGGGAAGACATGCATGCAATACTAAGGGTCCTATTCAATACCAAAGAGAGAGAAATGATCAGACAGGCTGGGATGCGTGAATGGGAACACAGAAACCCACAAGGTTTGCCCGGAGATCAGAAATGGCCAAACCAAACACCCGGGTGGACTGCTCAAATGGAAGAGGGCTGATGAAATATGATAGACTTAAGGAATATTATTATACACAGAATCCGGGAGGCAGTCCCCAGAGGGCAAAACATTAACAAAGTATTTGGAGAGTACCAGGGGAAGGACAAAACCCCCACAGAATGGTTAGAAAGGTTACGAAAAAGCCTGCAGGTTTATTCAGGAATAGACCCAAATTCTCAAATAGGAGAGGTATTATTAAAAACTCAATTTGTAGCAAAATCATGGGAAGATATACGGAAAAAGCTAGAAAAATTAGAAAATTGGCAAGAAAGGGGGTTACAAGAATTATTGAAGGAGGCTCAAAAAGTGTATGTGAGGAGAGATGAAGAGAAACAGAAGACTAAAGCGAAAGTTTTGGTTGCAGCTGTTAGGGAAGTTCAAAAACTGGAACGTCCCCAAAGCCCTGTGGAGTCAGCATATACCCATGGAAACCAAAAAAGGCAACCGGTCCCAGAAAGAAAGATAACTGAGGATAAAAGGGAACCCCCTGAATGCTATTACTGCAAGAAGAAGGGGCATTTAAAAAGGGAGTGCAGAAAAAGAATAAAGGATGAGAAGATTTTCCAAGAAGACTAGGGATGTCAGGGGCTTTTTATTTTAGGGTCCACGACATCTAAAGAGCCCTTGATAAAATTAAAATTAGGACCCCAAAAGGAGGAAATATCCTTTCTAGTTGACTCAGGGGCCGAACGTTCCACGGTCCAGAAACTACCAAGAGGGTGCAAACAAAGCAAAGACACAATGATGGTAATAGGGGCTAAAGGGGAACCCTTCAAAGTCCCAGTTATTAAAGATGTAGAAATCGAGTCAGAAACAAAAATTTGTTTAGGGAACATGTTTTTAGTTGAAGAAGCAGATTATAATCTGTTAGGAAGATATTTAATTGTAACTTTAGGAATAAATCTGGTAGTACAAGGACCAGATTTAGTAGTAATTATGTATGTATTAACTGAAGAAGATGAGAAGATTGATCCCAAAGTCTGGTATACCCAGGAAGAAGCTGTAAGGTTGGAGATGGAACCTATTTCCATTGAAATAGAGAGACCAGAGGATCCAATTAGAATTAAACAGTATCCCATTTCCATGGAAGGAAGGAGGGGATTAAAACCTGTGATAGACGGATTAGTGGAGAGAGGAACTTTGGAACCGTGCATGTCAAGGCATAACACGCCTATCTTAGCTGTACGGAAAACTGATGGAAGCTTTAGGCTAATGCAAGATTTAAGAGCTATAAATGAGAGAACAAGAACATGTTTCCCTGTAGTAGCAAATCCATATACCCTCTTAAACCAAATTTCCCCTAAAGACACCTGGTATAGCGTAATTGACTTGAAAGATGCCTTTTGGACCTGTCCATTGGCCAAAGAGAGCCGGGATTATTTTGCCTTTCAGTGGGAGGACCCTGAAACGAATAGGAAGCAACAATTTAGGTGGACATCTTTACCACAGGGGTTTGTAGAGGCTCCCCATCTGTTTGGGCAAGCACTCGGACAGTTATTAAGTCAGTTTGTGCCAGTAGAAGGCACCAAACTTTTGCAGTATGTTGATGACCTATTAATAGCTGGTCCAAAGGAGGAAGACGTAAGGGCAAGCACCATAGCATTATTAAATTCCCTAGGAAAAAAGGATTAAAGGTATCAAGATCAAAGTTACAGTTTACAGAGCCAGAGGTCAAGTATCTAGGACACTGGATCATGAAAGGAAGAAAGAAATTAGACCCCGAAAGAGTACCTGGAATCATTGCATTACCCCCTCCGCAGACAAAAAAGGAAGTCAGGAAGCTATTGGGACTTTTAGGGTATTGTAGACAGTGGATTGAAGGGTATAGTGGGAAGGTGAAGTTTTTATATGAGAAACTGACTACCGAGAAAATAAAATGGACAGAACAAGACGAAGAAAGATTTAGAGAATTAAAGGAGACACTTATAGCTGCTCCAGTGTTGAGCCTTCCTGATGTGAAGAGACAGTTCCAGTTGTTTGTAGATGTTAGTAATCATACTGCCCATGGAGTATTAACACAGGATTGGGCCAGAGCCAAAAAACCGGTGGGGTATGTGTCAAAACTCTTAGATCCCGTGAGCCGAGGCTGGCCCACTTGCCTACAAGCAATAGTGGCAGTGGCATTACTAGTAGAAGAAGCTAAGAAGGTCACCTTCGGAGCACCATTGGTAGTATATACCCCCCATAATGTAAGGAGCATCTTACAACAGAAAGCAGACAAATGGCTCACAGATGCTAAACTCTTGAAGTATGAGGCCATATTTATTCATTCTCCTGATTTAGAGTTGCGGACAATTACTGCTCAAAATCCGGCACAATTCCTGTTTGGTGAGGCCCTAGAAGAATATAATCATAACTGTGTAGAGGTAGTGGAATTGCAGACAAAAATAAGACAGGACTTAGAAGAAGAAGAATTAGAGGACAGAGAAAAATGGTTTGTGGATGGATCAGCTAGGGTTATAGAAGGGAAAAGAAAATCAGGGTATGCGATAGTAGATGGGAAGTCAGGAAAAGTAGTAGAGTCAGGACCCCTAAGTGCTAGTTGGTCAGCACAAGCCTGTGAATTATATGCAGTTTTACAAGCACTTAAAAGGCTAAAAGGAAAGAGAGGGACAATTTTTACTGACTCCAAATATGCTTTTGGAATAGTCCACACCTTTGGGAAAATTTGGGAAGAAAGAGGTTTAATAAGTACTTGTGGACGAGGGCTAGTTCATGAAGAATTAATAAAACAAATCCTAGAGGCCATTAGAGGACTGGAAGCAATTTCAGTAGTACATGTTAAAGGACACCAGGTAGGGATGCAATTCTGAACTCGTGGAAATAATTTAGCTGATAGGGAAGCTAACAAAGCAGCATTATTAGTGATAAATGTAGCGGTGGTTCTGAACCAGGAAGGATTAGAGTCCCTCCATAGACTTGCAGAACGGCTTCTCAGGGTCACGCTAGCGCTCTGCCGCTGGGATCAGAGCGGGATTAAGAAGCAGGGAACGCAACAAGTGGCGCCCCGAACTGGGACTTCGATTTTTCGTGGTTCCCTGTGAGTGACCCTGACCGCTGCAGCGATCGGGACTGCACCTTGGGGAGTCGCTTCCCCTGAAGAGGACCTCCACGTTCTAGTGGTGGACTTGGAAGGGGGCGTCAGTAACCCTTCTGGAGCGAGCCCAAAGACCCTTACTCTTTTGGATTTTTTTTTCCCCTGGAGCCGGTGTCGGCAGCCGAAGCCAGGATCGAGGAGCCAGGATCCGTGGCGAAGGCAGTGAAGTTCGGGGTCCGCGATAAGCGGCGGGAATCAGGCTCTGGGGAGAGTTTTTAGTTTCGTTGTACAGTTTCAAAAGAGTAAGGAAGCTCTGATTCGGAGACAATGGGTATTAAGTTGTCCTGGCCGGAGCAGGAGTTCTATATCCAAGTTAAAGAAACCCTGAAGTTAAAAAATGGGAAAGCTAATAAGAGGGCTTGGAAACGTTTTGTTAAGTGGATTTTTGTTTATGTTCCTTTTGCTTCTGCTTCTTCTGTTAAAATTCTGGGTTTTTGGGACTTAGGGGGAAAACGTTTACGGGGAGTGGAGAGAGGGGGTGATGTTTCTGTTCGAGAATTTTTTCCGTTGTTGATTTTAATTTGTGATGTTTTGCGTAATTGTCGGGAAAGTTTGGAATCCCCGACCCACCCATCCCATGTTCCTAATTCCCCTTTTCCCAATCCCTCTTCCCCGCCGCAGGGAAGCGCGCCCCTCAGTTCCCCTCGCTATGAGACCTATCCCTCCATAGCGAACTCTACCCCAAACCCTTTCTCCGAGCCCTCAGTCCCAATTGCGCCGGCTGCGCACTGTTCTACTTTACAAAATGGCTGTGATTTTAAAAATGACAGTGGCCTCGTGGCGCCGTGCAGCCACCCTTGCACCGACTGCGCATCCTCACGCCGAAAGCCCACGAACCCTCCCAGCTCCTCCCATGGTTGCTCCCCCTTCGCGTCGGTTGCCCCTGTGTCGAGTTCCCCCCTTGCGGCCAATGATGTCTTCGGGTCGGGCCCCTCCCCTTGCGCCAGAGGTCCCCGCCCCTGCCCGAGGGACGTCCCCGCCCCACCACGCACCTGGACTGACCATACCAACTGCAGTCCCGCCCCTAACCACCGCCCACTTCCAGATTCCCACGCCCTCCCTTTCGGTTCCCATGACTGGGGACCCGGAAGCGGAGAGGCTGGAGCTTGCGGTGCGGCCGGTGAGTTAAGCCCTGTAGTGGCGCCGGTGATGTACAACCGGCAGGGTAACAACCCCCGATGGGAACCACTGTCACCTGCAGCCTTGCGAGAGCTTTGCAAGGTAGAGAGAGAGTTTGGGAGAGATTCTCCTTACTTTAAAAGTGTACTGAATTCCACCTTTAATGCAGCGGTGCTGGTCCCATCTGATATAAAAACAATCATGACAAGTATTTTAGTTGAGGCTCAGTATTGGGTGTGGGAAAAAATGTGGAAGCGGCAGCTTCAAAACCTGCTGAACAGTTACAAAAGGGACCCAAACAAAGACATTCTCACCCTTGATCACCTTTGTGGGGAGGGAAATCAAACAAAACCAATAGATCAAGCCACCAACATCCCTGAGGATGTCTTAAGAGACATTGGCCAAGCAGCAAAAAAGACTCTACTTAGTATGCCTTTACTCACTGCCCCTGTGCAAAGTTATTCAGCCGTCCGGCAAGGCTCTGATGAGACTTTTGCAAGTTTTGTGGAAAGGCTCAGACAGGCCATGAGCAGGCAAATCTCAGACCCGAATAATTTAAAAGAACTATTACGCACAGTAGCCCAGGAGAACGCCAATGCCGCCTGCAGACAACTTTTAAACCTCCTCCCCCCAGATCCACCCCCCACCATTGAACATATGATAGAAATGTGTATGAGAGTCAGGCCAACTCCACCAGATCAATCACCGAGACACCCCCCTAAGAGAATAATCGGAGCCACCTCAGTCCATGAACAATCTAAGGGCAGATTGAAATGTTTTAATTGTGGTTCCTCAGATCACTTGAAAAGAGAGTGCCCTCATCCAATGAAATTCTCTAATCATCCTCCACCTAAGTCTTCCACAGGCTCCTGGACACCACAACAACATTCCTGTTGCCACCACCAGCCTCTGCCAGCACCGTGCTCCTCAAAGAAATTAAAAGCTGAATCTACTGTGTCCTGCTCTCCATCACCACCCATGCCACTGGAAACACCATCAGAGGCAATCCCGAATGACCAGTTACTTGGACCATGATGGCTGAAGTTGGTAAGTGTCACAACTTTCCACTTCGACACCACAGCATTCACCCACATGAAAGTCACCACCAAAGAAGACATTTTAGAAAGGACAGACATTCTCGTAGTGGGCAACTCTTTGAGAGGTCCACCCGAGCTTTTTATTCTCCCTGAAATAATAACCATCAGACCGGGAGAAAGCTTTTTAATTTCAGTATACTGCAACAACCCACCTTTTTATATTCCAAAGTGGACAGAAATTGCACAAGCCATCATCCTTCCACCACACTTCCCCACAAATGTAAAAACACCCTGCATTTACTGGACAGAAGTAGTGGGGGAAGACAGGCCACACCTAGATTGTGTGTTGAGGAATGGTAACATGGCAACATACCTAAATGGACTTATAGATACTGGTGCAGATGTTACGGTGATTTCCCTGACTGAGTGGCCAACACACTGGGGTTTAAAATCAGTCCCAGGTCATCTAAATGGAGTAGGAGGATCAGTTCCTTCAAAACAAAGCACGGGAAACATCACCGTTGAAGGACCTGGAGGGAGAATGGCCACTGTCCAACCTTTTGTAATTCCCTCTGGATTCACCCTGTGGGGACGAGACGTTTTATCCCAGTGGGGAACAAAGCTGGAAATCCCCCCAACACCGAGGGATTTTCAGTAAAGGCTGCTGCTGTGCGCACCACCCCACCCTTGAAATGGACCACTGATAAGCCGGTGAAGGTGGAGCAGTGGCCCCTTCCTGCTGACAAATTGCGCATCCTTGAGGAACTTGTAAAAGAACAACTTGCGAAAGGGCACATAACGCCGACCGATAGCCCGTGGAACTCCCCGGTCTTTGTCATCCGCAAGGCTGGCAAGGACCGGTGGAGACTCCTTCATGATTTAAGAGAGATCAATAAGGTGATCGTTGAGATGGGCCCACTCCAACCTGGCCTTCCGTCTCCCACAATGCTCTCCCGAAGATGGCGTTTAGCAGTCATTGACATAAAAGACTGCTTCTTTTCTATTCCATTACATCCAGACGACGCTCCAAAGTTTGCTTTCTCAGTTCCCAGTGTCAACAGGGAAGCCCCCATGCGGCGCTACCATTGGAAAGTACTCCCCCAGGGAATGGTTAACTCTCCTGTGCTTTGCCAATGGTACGTCGCTGGGGTGCTCTCGCCCGTGAGAAAGTCATTTCCTAGAGCCAAGATTCTACATTACATGGATGATGTCTTAGTTTGTGCCCCAAATAGACAGTACCTGGAAGAAGCTCTGTCAGCCACCATCAGAGCCATCGAGAGTGCCAGGATGGAAGTGCACCCAGACAAAGTTCAATGTGTTTGTCCATGGGTGTACCTTGGCTTCCGCATCTCGGAGATGACCGTCACTCCCCAGCAGCTGGAGATTCAAGACGACCCAAAGACTCTCCGTGAACTACATCAAATGTGCGGATCCATCAACTGGATCCGGCCACTGCTAGGTTTGACGACGGCCGACCTCGCCCCTCTCTTCCAACTGCTACGAGGCGGCGAGAGACTTGACACTCTGAAAGTCATCACCGCGGAAGCCAAGGGAGTCATCCAAAAGGTCCAATGTGTACTTTCCACCCGACAAGCCCACAGGACGGACCCAGACCTTCCGTTCCGTCTAGTCATACTCGGCAGGACACCCAGGTACCATGGTCTAATATTTCAGCGGGACGGAGGGAGAAAAGACTCACTACTCGTCATAGAGTGGGTCTTCCTCCCACATCAACCGTCCAAGAGTATTTCAACACCACAGGAACTGGTGGCAAAACTTATCAAGAGAGCAAGAGTCAGGTTCCGTAACCTTGCAGGGTGAGATTTTGTGTGCATACATGTACCTTGGAAGCTGGAGGATTTTGAAGATGTAATTAAAACCAATGAATCCCTCCAGCTAGCTCTAGACAGCTATACCGGTCAAATTAGTGGTCACAAGTTAAAACATCCACTTTTTAATACTGACTTCCATTTGGCTCCCAAATTTCTTCTTAGCAGAACACCAATAAAAGACGCTCTTACGATTTTTACCGACGGCTCTGGATCCTCTCACAAGTCAGTCTCGACTTGGAAGGATCCAAGGACTCAGAAATGGGACTCTGATGTCCGTGTGGTAGAAGGATCCCCACAGATTGCCGAGCTAGCCGCCGTCATGAGAGTGTTTGAGAGGTTCTCAGAACCTCTGAATTTGGTCACTGATTCGGCATATGTAGCTGGTATAGTCCTCAGAGCTGAGCATGCCCTTTTGAAAGAAGTTGCCAACCCGAGGTTGTTTAGCTTGCTCTCGAGACTGGTTTACCTGTTATCCCATCGAGAGCAACCGTATCATGTTATGCACACAAGAGCGCACACTGACTTGCCAGGCTTTATTGCTGAGGGCAATAGAAGGGCGGACGCCTTGGTCATGGCCGTGCGCATGGCCAACACGCCAGACATCTTTAACCAAGCCAAGCTCTCTCATCAGTTCTTCCATCAAAACGCTCCTGCCCTCCAGAGAACGTTCCATCTTCCTCTGGAGCAGGCACGAGCAATCGTGGCAACATGTCCTTCTTGCCAAAGATACCAAATCCCCTCGCTATACCCTGGGGTCAATCCACGCGGATTGGAGAGCTGCCAAGTGTGGCAGACCGATGTTACACATTTCGCCCCCTTTGGCAAGCAAAAGTACATTCATGTCTCTGTTGACACATTCTCCGGAGCAGTGTACGCCTCTGTACACACCGGAGAAAAATCCAAAGACGTGACCAGACACTGGTCAATGGCGTTCTCAGTATTAGGCTCCCCTAAAGAAATTAAAACAGATAAAGGACCAGCGTACAGGTCAAAAAAGGTACAGGAATTTCTGCAACAGTGGGGAATCAAACACCTCATGGGCATACCCCACTCTCTCACAGGCCAAGCAATTGTCGAAAGAACACACCAAGATAAAAAACGGATCCTTGAACGGCAACGGGGAGAAACAGAAGGACAGACGCCCATTGAGCGCCTCTGTAGGGCTCTTTTTACCCTCAACTTTTTAAATTGCTCAGCAAAAGAGCCCGTTCCCCCCGTGTTCCGGCACTTCACTAATTCGACCCAGGCCAAATTAAAGGAACAACCGCTGGTGCTCTTCAAGGACCCGCAAAGTAGACAAAAGGTGGGACCAGTTCAACTCATCGTGTGGGGGAGGGGATATGCTTGTGTCTCCACTCCAGAGGGACCGCGCTGGATCCCAAGCCGAGACATCAAGCTGTACCAAGAGCGCCCACCAGAACAGACCCGGACGACTCTACCAACAGACGCTGCTCCACAGAGATCAGCGTGGAAGAGAAGGAGAAAGAAGACTTCAGACTTCGACAGAGATCAAGAAGATCAAGGAGAACAAGAGGAGATCAACTATATACAAAGAAGAGACTTTCAGATTTACTGCCTATACCCAGCTCGTGAGAGTCTCCCGTCCGAGCAACCAGATCCTTTCGTCCTCACCGAGACCCTTCTTTTTGATACCTTCCCCTTGGATTCCCCCCAAACCTGCTCCATGTACCTCTCAGACCCCAACCTCCCGTACCCCGATCATCCCCAGTCTTGTTGTAGAGAGACAGGGAGGGAGAGAGAGACAATGCTTTAATAATGTTTGTTTGTTGGATTGCAGATTTTAAATACTTTGCTTTGGATTTTAGTTATTATCTTCATTGTGTTAAGCTTCCTTGGATGTTTTAAAGCATTCATCATTTCTTTTATTAAGAAGTCACTTTCTTTAAGTAAAGAAACAGGGGGAGATGTAGCGGTGGTTCTGAACCAGGAAGGATTAGAGTCCCTCCATAGACTTGCAGAGGGCGAAGACCTCTGGTGGCATGTTCCACAGACAGAGAAATTCCCCCCTGAGCTGCCAGAGACAATAGTTTAGACCACCAAGCCACGAACCCCAAGTTCCTGCTATTGGTTCCTTGATTTGTCTGTTATGTGTCCCAGTTCTGGAACATTCCCTGTTACCCGGTTGTTCATTTGTTGTTCTCTCTTCCCCCCTCCCCTCCCTAAACCTCATTCGACTGTGCACCCTGGACCCTCTCTTGTATTGCCCCTGCACCCTCAGATTATTGGATGTTATCCCTCCCTTAAATACCCATGTCATGAGCTATTCGAGGCTCTTAGTCCCTGAGCTCCCTTGGGGGTAATAAACCTGCCGAACCCTCATACTAAGAGTCCTCCTTCTTTGGGTAGTTCTTTGCTATCCGGCAGTGCTCTGAGGGCACCAACACCTCAGCCCGATGCAGACTAGCGGAGCCCACCGCCGGCTCCCCAAGGAAGCCTCCCCGATCGGAACGCGGACGGCTTCTCAGGGTCGCGCTAGCGCTCTGCTGCTGGGATCAGAGCGGGATTAAGAAGCAGGGAACCCAACAGATAAATATTCCAGAAGTCAGAGGGAATAAGACCCAAGAATACCCCTCACGTCCTTCCTCAAAGGAAATTGAGGGATATAAAAAAATAGGAGGAAAATGGGAAGAAGGTAAATGGAAATTACGTGACGGAAGAGAATTATTATCCAGAGAGTATACAAGGAAAATTTTAAAGAGGCTTCATCAACAGACCCATTGGGGAGCACAGGCACTTGCAGAGCAGTTTTTGAAATTTTTTGGGTGCTAGGGAATTTATGAGTTAGCTAAACAAGAGGTACAAGGGTGTGTGATATGTCAGAAAATAAACAGAACCAAGTTACGACAAACCCTACTAGGAGGTCATCCCTTAGCATATCACCCATTTGAAAGAGTTCAAATAGATTTTATGGAACTACCTAAAGTAGGAAGGTATAAATACCTGTTAGTAATGGTAGATCAACTAACACATTGGGTAGAAGCCTTTCCTAGTACCAGGGCTACAGCCCAGACGGTGTCAAAGATATTGTTGGAAGAAATTATACCTCGATACGGTATAATAGACTATATAGATTCAGATCAAGGGACGCATTTTACGTCAAAGGTTATTAAACAATTAGCAGATGCTTTAGGAATCCGCTGGGAATATCATACCCCGTGGCACCCTCAGAATTCAGGGCGAGTAGAAAGAATGAACCAAACATTAAAAGCCCAATTCTCAAAATTGATGTTGGAAACTAAAATGTCGTGGGTCAAGTGCCTTCCTTTAGTCCTGCTAAACATAAGAACTATGCCCCACTTTGAGAGTGGGCTATCACCCTTTGAAATGCTTTATGGAATGCCATATGAGCATGGGATGCCAGTGGGACACCCAAAGCTGGATGACAGTCAAGTTCAACCCTATTTGATAACTATAAATAAGAACCTACAAGAATTAAGGAAGAAGGGACTAATAATGCAAAGCACCCCTTTGGGGTTCGCCATACATAAAATACAACCAGAAGAAAAAGTGTTAATTAAAACCTGGAAAGAAATCTCTCTCACACCTCACTGGGAAGGTCCTTTCCTTGTGCTTCTAACCACAGACACAGCAATACGGACGGCTGAAAAAGGTTGGACGCATGCTTCCCGAGTTAAGGAAATTGAACGTCAGGAGGAATCACCTGAGTGGAAAGTAACTTCCCCTCCAGGAAGCTTGAAGATAAAACTGCACCGACATGCTAAATGACTGAAGGAAATAAGTTGTTCAGTACCAGGATGCGAGTGTTATCCATTTGTTCATTTTAAGTGTAATTATTGTCAAGAAATTTGGGTTACACATTGTAAGAGGGGATACAAATCAAAAGAACTTTGTACAGGGTGCTTGGAGGAAGAATATGCCTTAACCTCCCATACCTTAGTAGTCGCTACTAACACAGGCATATTAGAATTAGACTCTCCAGAGTGGTATCATTTGTTCAAAAAAGGGGTGAGGGGTAAATTAGACTCAAAGGCACAGGCCCTAGCAATCGAGTGCCGACGGTCAAACAAGGTACCCTGTAGTGCTGATGCAGTCAAACTATCAAGGTGGGACATCTTTAAAAGGAGGTATGCAGTTCATTCCAATTATGGGTCCCTTGAAGAATACCCCTGCTGCCGAGAAGATGGACTCCCTCGCCACAGGTGGCAACCCCGTGGGCATAGGCAGAGGCAGAGGAGTACGCCTGTGGGGAATCCTGATGGTCCTGAGTCTAATAATGGACAAGACGGCCAGTCTGCTCCCTGAAAATCATCTCAGTATTGGGAAGCAGAGCCCAGTCCAAAAATATGAACAGTACTTTGAGACCACCCTAACAGAACAGGTGGCTATAAAGACCATAACATACCAAACCCACTATGATTGCAAAAGCAGGAATGAGACAGGAAGCTGCATACATAATGGCACTCAATACAAAATGTGTCAAACGGACAGGAAAATAATCTGCTATGACTCAAAAGCGATTCCTAAGGATGGGAGGTTAAGAACGCAGTCCATAAAAAAACATAAAAAAGTAGTAACTCATGCGTTATACAAACGAGCGGTTAATCCTGTGATACCCACCTGTGACAAATGTTACCATTCCGTATGGAACGGGAAGAAGATGGAATCAATATTTTGGGCATATTCCCAAGTCAGTACAATATGCTGTTGGAGGTTGGATTTTAGGTTTTTTTCCTCAGGAATTTTTTCTTCCATGGGTTGCTAAGACACAAATGACTGAGCTAATTGCTGAGTACTTAAGAGAACAAAGCACAAGGCTAGGGGCCTTTCTCCTTGGCTGGGTGCGGCAGAATTGCCCCTCATGGAAGCAGGGCCTGACAACGCGAGACTTTTGAGACTGAAAAAAAAAGGGCGGGGGGGAGGTGGCTCTCTTACTCGGGACCCTCGGAGCTGGACGGTCGGAGCTGCTGTCTGCGGAACCCACGGCCCCTCTGAGAAGCCAGCGCGGAGCTGCCGGTCTGTCTGCTGTGAGTCTCTGCCCCATCGGGAGCTGCCTGCCACCAGCCTGCCTCTCCCCCGCTCCTCCTCGCCACTCCGAGCTTCTTCGCTACATTGTAGCAGGGTTTCCCCCTGCACGTCGGGACCTCTTACCGTCCCAGCTCCCTGTGTCCGGGGATCCTGTTGCGGCACCGACACCAGCTGCCCCCCGAGGGTCTGTGGAACAAAGGCTCTCCTCCATCCCTCCGTGCCTCGGGCAGCCGCCATTGTCGTGTGCTACCTGAGCTCACGCCGGAGCGCCCCCTGCAGCCACCGGGGAATCATCACACCCAGAGCACCCCCTGCAGGCTGTGACTGGAACTGCACCAAAGGAAAAAGGTGCCTGAAGCCAAGCAGGCTGCCACTGGGTTTCTGGTTCTGTTTGTTAGTTAATGTCATAGTTGTTGTTATTTGTTAGCTTTGTTTTAGATATTAGTAAAGAACTGTTATTCCTATTCCCATATCTTTGCCTGAGAGCCTCTTGATTTCAAATTTATAATAATTCAGAGGGAGAGGGGTTACAATTTCCCATTCCAAGGGAGGTTCCTGCCTTCCTTAACAGACACCTGTCCTTCAAACCAGGACATATGCTATGATTGCAGCCAATTAAAAATGTGCACTGCAGGTGAGAAAATGTACTGGGTTGGAGAAAATAAAAAATATAACCTAAGATTTTCTACTAAGGAGGAGGGCATACAGAGTAATTACCTCAATGATAATGATGAACGAATTTGCTTGCGATATGACAGAATTTTTTGTTTTGCAAGAGACGAGAAAGGGGTAGATCCAGGGACTAGGATGAAACAAATTGCTCAGTAATTAAAGAAACAGGAATCAGAAGCAAAGAAGAGAAGAATAGAGCAAGAAAAATTGAAGACATTAAGTGAACAATATGATCAGTTAGAACAAGAGTATAACAATTGGGGTTTACCCTCCTCAAATAAGAATCTTTTTGTAAACCTAATGCAAGAACTTGCCACAGAATTAGGATTATCCAATTGTTGGATCTGTGGAGGACTTAAATCAGCCAAAAAATGGCCATGGAAAGGTGAGAGTCTAGCTCCAGAACAACTTCTACAATGGAAATCATACTCAAATTTCTAAAACATTAAAACGATCCGAGGGGTGGGTTTTAGATGATCGAATAATTGGAACAGTCTGTATCAGCAGGGAAGGAAAAAAATATACTGAAGTAATGGGACATACTCCCTGTATGTCCACTCTAGCAGTGCACTCGAATAATAACTCAAAGGTCTGGCAACCAGAAATCCCTGCTGGGTATTGGAGTCAGATCAGGGGAACAGACTGTGAATGGAATGACCAAACTGGGTTATGTTGGCACAGAAGCCCTGGAGCTAACCCTTACCAAACCTTGAAAGATTTAAAAGATTACTGGGAAAAACCAGAAGCTGTAAATGAACCATGGAAAGCACCTAATGGAATATATTGGATTTGCGGGAAGAAAGCTTACAGTGAACTACCCCGCAGGTGGAGAGGATCCTGTACATTAGGCATAATTACACCCTCCTTCTTTATGCTACCAAGGTCCGAGAGTAATCTACTAGGAGCACCCCTATATGAGACCCTAGACAGAGAAAAGAGAGAATTGAACCTCGAATTTCCGAAAGCAGGAGGGAATCCAAAATGGGGAAAAGACGAATGGCCAGCAGAAAGAATAATAGCATACTACGGCTCAGCAACTTGGGCTCAAGATGGAAGCTGGGGATATAGGACCCCTATTTACCTACTAAATCGACTAATAAGACTCCAGGCTGTAGTAGAAGTCGTGTCAAATCATACCTCTGACACTCTCGAATTATTAGCGAAACAGCATTCCCAAATGTGAGCATTCGTATACCAGAACCGGATAGCTTTGGACTACTTGTTAGCTGAAGAAGGAGGGGTCTGTGGGAAATTCAATGAATCTGAATGCTGTGTAGAAATAGATGACTATGGAGAAACTATCAAAAATCTTGCAGCAAAAATCAAGAAAGTGGCACATGTGCCAGTTCAAAAATGGAATTCCATCCTCCAAGCCTCATGGTGGGACCAATTGTTTGGGAGAAGAGCTTGGTGGAAAAAGGTGGGATTTTTCATATTATGTTCCATGGTTGGATTGCTGTTTTTACCTTGTTTAGTACCATGCTTCGTCCGACTCATCCATTCTGTTGTCCAAAGTATGCAAATAGCAGCAATGCCTATGGACCCTGAATTAGCTATGGGAAAACTTGGCCAAGCACCCAAGGTATCTAAGATAATGAGATTAAGAAAAGAAGAGGGAAAAAGTAGAGCTACTGAAGCTTTGACTAGGTTTGAAGCCCATATAAGCAGAGGAAAAAATAATCTATACAACTCGCGAAGAAATTACGAAATGTATGAAGAACAATCATGGGACGAGTACAAAGATGAATTTTAACAGACATAGAGAATGTTTGAAGTTTTAATCAGTACCCTGTTCAATAAAACTATTGTAGAACTTTAGATAAGAACGGTTATTAGATTACATAATAATGTAGAAATGTAATTAGTAACGTCTTATAAATATAGAAAGATGAAATAAGCAAACCTAATCAAACTTACCATAAAAGCACGAATTAATATTTTAATATAAAAGGGGAGGGATTGTGGTATATGTTGCAAAATAATTCGTGCTAAAATTTAAGAGTACAGCATTTTACTGAAGTTGAGAGAAGGCACAAATGTCGGAAATAGGTGGTTGCCAAAAATTGTGCATTTCATGGGATTTCCTCATCTGGCATAGCTCCAGGATATGTTCACAGATAAGCATTTTGTGGGATTTCCTCATCTGGCAGAGCTCCAGGATGTGTGTTCTACATGTGTATAAACAAGGATATGGATCCAGGATATGGATTCTATGTGTGCATATACAATAAATAATATACGTCACCAGAAACTCATTCCATCAGCGAAATCGACTACTGATTTCAGGAACTGTCGTCAGACATAGTGGAAAGGCAGGAAAAACTACATTGTTGTATTGAAAAGATAAGATTAACAAAGCTCAGGTAGCACACGGCAAATGGCGGCTGCCCGAGGCACGGAGGGATGGAGGAGAGCCATTGTTCCACAGACCCTCGGGGGGCGGCTGGTGTCGGTGCCGCAGCAGGATCTCCGGACACAGGGAGCTGGGACGGCAAGAGGTCCCGGCGTGCAGGGGGAGCCCAGTTACAATGTAGCGAAGAAACTCGGAGCGGCGTGGAGGAGCAGGGGAGAGGCAGGCTGGTGGCAGGCAGCTCCCGATGGGGCAGAGAGAAAAGACTCACAGCAGACAGACCGGCAGCTCCATGCTGGCTTCTCAGGGGCCATGGGTTCAGCAGACAGCAGCTCCGACCGTCCAGCTCCGAGGGTCCCGAGCAAGAGGGCCACCTCCCCCCGCCCTTGTTTTTTCAGTCTCAAAAATCTCGCGTTGTCAGGCCCTGCTTCCATGAGGGCAATTCTGCCCCACCCAGCCAAGGAGAAAGGCCCCTAGCCTTGTGCTTTGTTCTCTTAAGTACTCAGCAATTAGCTCAGTCATTTGTGTCTTAGCAACCCATGGGAGAAAAAATTCCTGAGGAAAAAAACTAAATCCAAACTGCAACAGTTGTCGATAGAGATGTCCTGGGGCAGGAGCCTGTTACACCCATGCTTATCCAACTAAGCAGGTGGTTTAATTATTTTAAGCTAGGTACATTTTAACACAGCTACATTAGCCACTACATCTAAGCTATAACAAAAAGGCATTAAAGCATTTAAAAGTGATTATATTTCTATAACAAAAGCCACTTCCACGGGGACCAACATCATAGACGTAGCATTCATTATTTGCGAAAAGCCAACACTATAATATGCATTTATAACAATCCCCCCTTTTCCTCTTTATAATTCATTTGGCTTGAGCAATAATTCTTTTCTTTGCTCATTTCTTTCATGGATCAATTTTGCTTCTTCAAAGGGGTCATCTATATAATTTTGTTTCTTCAATATCATTATCTTTTGGGCTGTCCCAGTTGTAGCCAATTTTGGGTCCATAGGCATAGTTACCACTTGCATACCTTGGACTATGCTGGTGATTAGCCGAATAAAACAGGGGATCAAGCAAGGAAGAAATATTAACCCTGCTGTAGCACATAAAAGGAAGAAGCCTAACTTCTTCCACCGTTCTATTCCCAACATATTATCCAACCAGCCAGGTTTTAGTATCGGTTCCCATTTTTGGACTGGTACATGGGATATTTTCCTGATTTCTCTGGCTATATCTAGGACAGCCTTTCCATTGTCATCTATGTTCAAACAACAATCTGATGTATTAAATTTTCCACAAACACGCCCTTCTTTGGCTAACAAATAGTCTAAAGCCAACCTGTTTTGATACACTGCACCTCTTATTTGACTTTGTTCAGTCGCCAGTAATGTCATTGCCTTGGAAGTTCTGCTGGAGATTATTTCTACAACTGCTTGAAGTCTTATAATACGATTTAGCATATAAATGGGGGTTCGATATCCCCGACTCCCATCTTGTGCCCAAGTGGCTGGCCCATATACTTCCAGTATGCATTCAGGAGACCAGTCCTCATCTCCCCACTTTTGAGATCCTCCAATCCAGTCCCTCTTTTCCCTTTTTAGGTCATCATACACTGGTACTCCTAACTGATTTCCATCTGGCTTTGGTAGAAGGAAAAACCCTGGCTGTATGATACCCAGAGTACAACTTCCTTTCCACCTAGGGGGGAGTTTTGGATATGCTCTTTTTCCACATATCCAGAATAATCCATCTGGTGCTTTCCAATAATCAATTTTTTGTTGATCTATATTTTCCCAAAATTTGGATATTTCTGGGATCCCAAAATAAGGATTCTTGCCTGTATCATTACATTGGAAAAGCTTGATATTGATAGCGTAGGGGTTAAAGTGATTTTGGGGTTGGTGGTGGTTTTAGGTTGTGGGAACGATAGGCCTGGAGGTAGACCTTAGGTATTGTTCTGTTAGGAAAATACCCATGGGAACTGCACCTGTGTGCTTCTCCGTGATGAATGCTCGTAACAAGATTAATGAAATGATTGAGTAGAAAATAGGAGTAAGAATAATAACTCACTTGCAACAATCCTGAGAAATGTAAGGGGGTAGTCAGAAAGGGGGGCTGAAACCTATGGTTGAGTGAAAACAATGTATTCAATAGAGTGGTGTAGAATTAATAATTAACTGATGATTATAAGTTAGTTATGGTATAAATGTAACCATTTTTCAAACCCATGGTGGACCTTGATCTAGGTCTGAAGACCCCTGCTCCCAAGGCCCTTTTATTAAAGCACCCATATAATCATTCCGTGATTATGTGTTTTCTTACGCTAACATTTTGGCGAGCCCAGATGGGACCCTGTGAGCGCTGCTGAGGACCCCGTGACCTGATCACGCTCCAGCCGGCACCGAAGGATTCTCGGGGAGACCATCGGTGCCGCGGCCCTCTGCCGTTCACAACGTCCCCGGGAGAGGTAAGGTGCTTTAATTCTGGTCTTGTTGCCTGCCTGTAAGACACGGCGAAAGCTACGCTTGGTTGGGCTAAGGAATTCCTGGTAAATGCCTAGGCGCTGTCCGTAAGTCAATTGCGAAAGCATTGCAGGGTCGGCAGTGGTGATTCTGTAGTAATATGGAGAAGCTAAAAGGGATTTTGGGTGGCAATGCTCCCATATCGCGTGCTTCTCCTTTGGGGTGTTTGTTGGCACATTGGAAACAAGGTCATTTTGGTCCAGTATTACGTAAGGATAAGCTGATTGATTATTGTAACATTCAGTGGCTGAAATATGCTTTGCGTGACGGGAAAAGGTGGCCAGAAAACGGGTCTTTGCAATTTGATTTGATTTCTCACTTATTGTTGTTTTGTAAGCAAGAGGGGAAATTGGATGAAATGCCTTATGTTGATTTGTTTTTCTATTTACGGGAAGAACTGGAGTGGCTGGTGGAGGAAGGCTTAACTGTTACTATACTACCTAACAATGATAATTGTGTGGCATGTGTTCAGGGGAAATGCTGTATAGAAAACCTGGCAGTGAATCAAAGTTTAACTCGAAAAGATGACATGGAGGGTCACTTGTTGGTAGCTCCTGCAACATCAAAGGGACCAAGCTTTACTTCATCTGTTCCCATTTCACCTAACCCAGCTACTCCTTTCTTTGTCACCGGCCCACTTACCCCTCCTGTTCCCAGGTACCCCCCTTCCCCATCTCCACCTGCCCATCAATACCCATCACTATACCCACCTCTCCCACCGACCCCTGAGACCCCTTTCCCACCTACGCCTCCTTCGGGACCCCAAGAAAGTTTTCCCCTTCCCCACACTCCTGACCAGGACACCACGGTATTGCCATTACCTAGAACTAACCAAACTTTAGTTACAGTAAGGGGGAACGGGGGAGAGGGTGCAGAAGGAGTTGATAGTAGTGAAAGTGATGAGGATGGACCAATAGCCCACCGGACACGCTCCAGATTAGCCCCAGGTTGGCCCAGGACGGGGAAGGGTCGGTCAAAGGCAGACAAACAGAAGAAAACAGTAATTGCTCCTTTAAGACAAGGGGTGGGGATGGAAGGGCCAGTTTTTGTAAAAATACCATTCTCTCCGGGTGACCTAGTAATATGGAAGCAGTCAGCTGGGACTTATAGAGAGAATCCTGATAAAGTAGCTAGAGTGGTGAAAATGATTATGAAAACTCAGAACCCAGACTGGGATGATATCCAAGTAATATTAGACACCCTAATGGACTCTAGTGAGAAAGAGATGGTGTTTAGGGCAGCAAAGAACCGGGCGAGGGAAGATATCCATCAGGGACCGGTGACGGGGACTCTAGATAATAATTTTCCCTCTGAGGATCCATTGTGGGACCCTAACAACCCTCTTGACATGAGGAAGCTAAGGAGATACCAAGAGTGGGTTCAAATAGGAGTTCAAAATGCTATACCTAAGACTATGAATTGGGCTAAGTTATATGAAATCAGGCAGGAGAAGGAGGAATCCCCCACTGCATTTTTAGAGAGACTCAAAGAGGTGGCCAGGAAGTACACCAACCTACAGGTAGACACAGAACAAGCTAAAGTTCAACTTGCTTTTATCTTTCTCGGTCAATCACAGGATGATATTAGAAAGAAGTTACAGAAACTGGAAGGGGAAGAGTTAAGAAATTTAGACAAATTACTGGAGGTAGCTTGGAAAGTTTACAATAACAGGGACAAGGAAATTAATAAAAAGCAGGGACAGCTCTTGGCAGTGTTACAAGGGAATTCAAGGGGAGGTACCAGGGGGGGCCGAGGCAGAGGAACGGGGAGAGGCGGGTTTGGAAAGGGCCACGGGAGACCATTGGCTTTTGATGAATATGCTTATTGCCATCTCCCTGGACACTGGAAACGAGAGTGCCCTAGCCAGTTAGGCCAAAGTCATCAGTTCCAGCAGGAAGAGGTTGCCAAGGTAATGGTATTATATTCTGGAACAGGGCCAACTGTATCACAGGAGCCTGTGGTGACAATACAACTTGGGGAAAAAGCTGTGAAATTTTTAATTGATACTGGAGCTACGCTTTCAGTTTTAAATAATCTAGAGGGGCAGATCGGGAACAGATCCACCACAATAGTTGGGGCCACAGGGAAGGAGGAAAATCGGCCATTCCTGCAACCCCTAGATTTGTGTTTTGGGAACAAAGTGTTAACTCATGAATTCTTGTATGTCCCAGAATGTCCCATCCCCCTCTTGGGCAGGGACTTGCTGACAAAGCTTGATGCAGTAATAACTTTTGAGAATGGGGAGTTGTTGATGAAAATACCAGAGTCAAACACGGGAAAAATTCTAATGATAAAAGAGAAACCAGTCCCAGCAATTCCTAAGGAAACAGAAGATGCGGTAATACCCTCAGTATGGGAAACAGAGATACCTGGAAAATCTAAGTTAGCACAACCAGTCCATGTAGAGATAAAAGAGGGAGCAAAGATCGTACAAATCAAACAGTACCCGATAAAACCAGAGGCACGGCAGGGAATAGCAAAGACTATTGATAAATTTCTAAAATATCAGATTTTAGAGGAATGTGAATCAGAATATAACACACCAATATTTCCGGTGAAGAAACCCAATGGGGATTATAGGCTAGTACAGGACCTAAGGGCAATAAATGAAATAACCAAGGACATATACTCCGTAGTTGCTAATCCTTATACATTGTTAGTATCCGTAAAAGAGATATACAAGTGGTTTACTGTAGTTGATTTAAAAGATGCTTTTTTCTGCATTCCCTTTGACAAAGAAAGCAGGAAGCTGTTTGCCTTTGAATGGGAAAATCCAGAAAACGGAAGAAAGACCCAGCTTGTCTGGACCTGTCTTCCCATGGGTAACAAGAACTCCCCAACCCTATCTGGGAAACAACTGGCAAAGGAGCTGGAGGTCTTGACCAACCAGGGACAGGTACCGAGAGATCAATATCTTTTGCTACAATACGTAGATGTGTCGTGGGTTGACCCCGGCCAGGGGCTAAGGTGTTTACTTAGTTACTTTATCACTCCCCCTCCCGCTGGGAGAGGGGAGAGGATAATATTGAAAAAAGACTATCAGGGTGAGTAAAGGCAGTTTTATTACAGTGGGAAAAAAAATAGAATAAGCAAGTTGAAAGTTGTGCGCACAAGAGCAAGAAGGGAAAACAATCAATCTCTACTTCCCATCAGCAGCGATGTCCGGACAGTTTCTGGGAAGCAGGGCTTCAGCACGCGTGGTGGTTGCTCGAGGAGACAAACATGGACAAGTCCCGAGTGCCTCCCCCTCCTCCTCTCTTCCTTCCCTTATATATCTGAGCTGATGTCATATGGTATGGAATATCTCTTTGGCTGACTGGGGTCAGCTGGCCTGCTGGTGTCCCCTCCCAGGATCTTGCCCCCCCCATCCCCTTCAGTGGGGGAAGGAATGTCACAGGGACAGCACAGCCTGGCAGTAGCCAAAACACTGCTCTGTTATCAACACCAGCTACCAAAGCAAAGTACAGCAGTGTAAGGCCTGTGAGCTTTACCCCAGTCAGACCCAATACAAGATGATATACTGATAGCCACAGAAGAAAAGGCAACCTGCGTTAAGGTAACAATTGAGATCTTGAACTCACTGGGCATGGGAGGATACAAAGTGTCCAAGGGAAAAGCACAAATTGCCCAACAGACTGTAATTTACCTGGGATGTGAAATTTCACAAGGACAAAGAAAACTAGGTACTAACCGTATCCAAGCTATTTGCGCTATTCCAGAGCCCCAGAATCTCCACAAGCTGCGAGTCTTCTTGGGGATGGCAGGGTGGTGCCTCCTATGGATCATGGACTATGGACTCATTGCCAAACCCCTGTATGAAGCCCAGAAGACGCAGCCGTTCAGCTGGGGCAAAGCACAGAAAGAAGCCTTCCTGAAATTGAAAGAAGCACTGACAATGGCTCTGGCATTAGGATTACCTGATTTGTCCAAGGACTTTCAACTGTTCGTGCATGAAAGGCAACGCCTGGCACTGGGAGTCCTGACCCAACCTCTGGGGAGCTGGAAAAGGCCCGTAGGCTATTTCTCCAAACAGCTGGACAATGTAAGTGCCGGGTGGCCTGCATGTCTGAGAGCAGTTGCAGCCACTGTCATACTGATACAAGAAGCCCAGAAGCTCACAATGGGAAGGCACATAGATGTCTATGTGCCGCACATGGTCACCACTGTTTTAGAGCAAAAGGGAGGCCACTGGCGATCTCCGAGCAGGATGATAAAATTCCAGGTAATCCTGACCGAGCAGGATGATGTCACACTAAAGACAACTAACCTTTTGAATCCAGCCTTGTTCCTAGGTACTACAGCTGAGGAAAGCCCACTAGAGCATGACTGCATAGAGGTAGTAGAATACACCTACTCAGTGAGAGAAGACCTGAAAGACGTCCCACTGGAGCAACCGGACTGGGAGTTATTCACAGATGGAAGCAGCTTCATGGAGAATCGGACCAGATACACTGGATATGCGGTAACAACAATCAGTACTGTAGTAGAAGCAAAAGCACTACCACCAAATACATCTGCCCAGAGGGCAGAACTAGTGGCCTTAACCAGAGCACTAGAATTGAGTGAAGAAGGTAAATATTTGGACTGACTCCTGATGCCTTAGGTTTTAACTTTTATTTTTCTACATCAGGACTGCTCTAGTATATGACTCTATGACTCCATAAATTGTCAGCTAGTGTTCTGTTACTGTCATTTAGACTAAACAATTTCTCTCTGGGCCGGAGTTTCAAGGACATACTGTTTTTTCCAAAAGCCCAAAATGTAAACATCCATGGACAGCAGCGGAGAGAAGAAGGGGACAAACTAGGGATGGGACTTCAGGACCCGAAACTGTAATTGGACAATGGGTTTCTGATATGCAGATGGACCGAAGGTATATCTGTCCAAAAAACACGTGCTAGGTGTCCATTTTGGGTGTAGTCTCTGCGAGACTCCTGCATGGCCCAAAGTGTACCTTGTTTTTAATAAATACTTCTTTTATTCTTTAAACTCTGTCCAGCTTCTGTTTCAGGTCAGCCTTTCGTAAGGCATCACTCCAAATATGCTTTTGGGATCATCCACGTACATGGGGCACTGTGGAAAGAGAGAGGGTTGCTATCCTCCCAGGGAACACATATCAAACATCAAGATGCAGTTCTGCAATTGATAAAAGCAGTACAAAAACCTGAACAAGTAGCAATTATACACTGCAAAGCACATCAATCAGGGAACACCAAGATCTGTGAGGGCAATCAAAAGGCAGACTGGACAGCCCGACAGGCTGCTCGAGAGGTGCAAATAGCAATGGCATTGATACCCACAAAGCTTAATGTATCTCAATTCAATTTACCTTCAGAACCGAAATATTCAACAGAAGATGAGAAGCTGGGACATCTACTAAATGCACAGAAGAATTCAGCAGGGTGGTATGTAACTACACAAGGACAAATAGTGCTACCCCCCCTTGATAATGAGAGAAGTCCTACAGATGAAACACAACGAGTGTCACTGGGGAGCAGAAGCATTGGTAAAATTGTTAAAACGAAGAGTAATCTCGGTACGGATGCTAACAATTGCAAAATCAATAATGCCAAAATGTGAAATTTGCTTGAAAAATAATCCCGTATCTAGACGACAGGCACAGTTAGGGAGACTCCGGGTAGGGATAGAACCAGGAGATTACTGGCAAGTAGATTTTGTAGAATTACCAAAAACTCGAGGGTACAAATATCTGTTGGTGGGGGTTGACACATTTTCAGGATGGCCTGAAGCCCTTCCCTGTCGCACCAATCAGGCAAAAGAAACAGTAAAGTGGCTACTGCAGGAGATAATTCCCAGGTTTGGGGTACCTTTAGGGATATCTTCAGAGAGAGGTCCTCACTTTGTAGCTACTGTAGTGAAAGAAGTGAGCAGGTTACTGGGGATAGCTTGGGACCTCCACACACCATGGAGACCACAATCAAGTGGACAGGTAGAGAGGATGAACCAGACATTAAAGAGACAGATCAGCAAAATATGCCAGGAAGCCAAATTGCAGTGGCCACAAGCTTTACCTATAGCACTTCTGAGAATTAGAGTGAAACCAAGAAGCGGAATGTCTGTAAGCCCTTACGAGATATTATATAGGAAACCATATGAATCTCCTGAGCCCAACCCAAACATCCATATCACGGGGAAACAAGATGTATATAATTACATTTTATCTCTTGGGAAAACTCTAGCTCGGCTTCGGAGCACCCTCATGTGGAATAGGCCGCTGGCTCTCGAAAATCCAGTTCATGACATCCTCCCAGGAGAAGAAGTGTACATTAAAACTTGGAGCGAGGAACCGCTGAAAGAAAGGTGGAGCGGACCTCATCAAGTGCTGCTGACCTCCTTTACAGCAGTCAAGGTAGCCAGAGTGGAGCCTTGGATGCACTATACACGAGTGAAGAAGGCCAACTCTAGACTGTGGACTGTGCAACCTGTGGGACCAATGAAACTGCAGATAAGATGTGTTTAAATGTTTAAAATGGGTTTAGTACTTGTGCCAATGCTTATTTTATGGACATTAATGTTACCTGTTGGGATTGATTTTGCTTTAGGATGTGGAATGCAGGAAAATCAACTAACCACTCTTCATTCTAGAATGAAGAGAGAGGTGCAGGCAAAACCACAAGTGATAAAAGGCCCCAGTATGGATCAGGCTGAAAATTTGATGATTGGATTAATTAGAGACTTTGCCAAAATGCAAAACACCAGTAGAATAACTGCCTGTCTGCCAATACCAAAAGCAGCAGGGGACCCAATAAACTGGGGAATCATAATGACAAAATTGCCCAAAATACCAGACAATAAAACAATTGCATGCGAACAGGTACCCGAGTCCAGGCAGGAAGTCAGAGATATTTGGAAGATAGTTGGGGAGTGGATGAGGCCTCTGAGGAAACAGGAATGTCTTTTAAGTCATGGGAGAGTGGGAGAAATCATAGAAGAGGAGACTGGAGATCCTGACCTTGCGGAGTGGCAATGCTTTTTACCACACTATAAAAGGATTTGGGAAAATGTCACAAAGATCACCCTCGTATGGAAATGTGGAGCAAAAGACAGGAAAGATAAAACAGAACCCTGGGACAGTGCATGGTCCATGAGTATACTTCAAAAATTTCAGTATATGGCCAGCACCCCTTGGTGTATAAAATGGGAAGGCCCTGAAAATGGCACTGACCCGACGGTCGCGAACATTGCCACTAGTATCAGAATGCGGGCAGATAAAGTAAGTTGGTGGGCATGTGACAAAATTTATGATTGCACATCTGATGACATAGAAATAAAGCAGGTGCCGGCACTGGCAGTGGCCATGCAGCTTGGTTGTGCCTGTAGAAGAATCAAACACAAACAAGATCATATAAATCACAGGATAATGGTGGGATGTAGTAAAAGTTTAGTCGGCAGCCCAAGACAATTTGTTTGGGCCACAAGTGATGGCACCTGGACAACCCATCTGCCTGTCGACGGAAAGGTAAGAGAATTTACTTTAGGCCTCCCTACTTTATGCCCAATTTGGAAAAAGTCCTCATTTCATGGAAAGCGTGAGCTTTTGCAGATAAGAACATGGCGAGAAATTTCAAATAATGAAAATCAGGATGAAATTTGGCAAGAACCCTCTAGTGGAGTAAAACTTGAGTGGGCTCTAGAATCTCTGTTCGGTCCTGTAGCAAATTACCAGAACAGAGAAATGATGTACAGACTTACTGGCCAAGTAGAAAGGTTAGCAAGGGTTACTGGGGAAGGATTCAAAGAACTAAACCTACAATTACAAACTACAATCAAAATGACTTTACAAAATCGACTAGCCCTAGATATATTACTCCTGAAAGAACATGGAGTGTGTGGATTTTTAAAAGCACAAGTTGATCATTGCTGCGTCCACATCCCAAATGTAACTGTAGATGTAGAACATGACATCAGCCACTTAAAATACATAGAACATGAGGCACAAGACGAACTAAAAGACTTGATTACAAGCTGGTTAGATAAAGTTTTCAGAGGGTTGGGGTGGAATGTGAGTTCATGGATTAGATCTCTCATTGAAAATGTAATAATCTTATTAGTTGTGTTCTTAGTAATCTGGTTAGTTTACAGCATACTAAAAAGAGAAATACAGAAGAAAACATCCTGGAACCGAAGAGTCATGTGAGCACTGACACGAAGCAAGGCTCCACCACCTGTGTTATCCTCGAATTCCTCGAGTCGTGACAACATCCAGGACAACGCTGATGACAACCCAGAATTTGAGGACGAACATCCAGTATAAATTCAGAAACAAAGGACTATATTGAATCAAAGCATTTACACCTATAAAGTGAAAATACTTTCAAAGGGGGGAATGATAGCGTAGGGGTTAAAGTGATTTTGGGGTTGGTGGTGGTTTTAGGTTGTGGGAACGATAGGCCTGGAGGTAGACCTTAGGTATTGTTCTGTTAGGAAAATACCCATGGGAACTGCACCTGTGTGCTTCTCCGTGATGAATGCTCGTAACAAGATTAATGAAATGATTGAGTAGAAAATAGGAGTAAGAATAATAACTCACTTGCAACAATCCTGAGAAATGTAAGGGGGTAGTCAGAAAGGGGGGCTGAAACCTATGGTTGAGTGAAAACAATGTATTCAATAGAGTGGTGTAGAATTAATAATTAACTGATGATTATAAGTTAGTTATGGTATAAATGTAACCATTTTTCGAACCCATGGTGGACCTTGATCTAGGTCTGAAGACCCCTGCTCCCAAGGCCCTTTTATTAAAGCACCCATATAATCATTCCGTGATTATGTGTTTTCTTACACTAACAATATCACTTATATATTCACAATCTTTTTCTTTTGCTTCTCTATGGGTCAAATACAGAGTTGGTGCCTCTGGGATCCACTGCGTAAAAGTTCCATTACTAACTTTATATCTCTTACAAGGAGTGTGCCCGACTTCATTAACAAAATTCTTCCCAGTGCGCCAGAGACATTCTTCTCCTATTACTGTTGAGCTTAAAATTCACCCCCCTGGTCTGTTTTCCCCTTTTAAGTTTGTCCAGTTCCACTTGAGGAGTTCAGCCAGACCCAAGCTACTGCCTTTCCAAGGCCATTCCTCTGCCATCAAAGCCCCTCCACAAACCCAGCAGTTGGTTATATTAAGTTCTTTACTTATTCTTTCTCCCAGTTCCTCAAACAGGTTTTTCCCAAGTTTTGAGAGATCTATTTCCTTTTCTAATTGTTGCCTGAGTCCCGTGTACCAATCTTGGAGTGGTTTTGATACGGGTGGCTTTGTTGGTTTTGCTTTTTGGGGTACTAGTTGTTCTTTGACCAAATCCTGGACCCTTCCCTTAAGGGTAGATGTGAAACAAACCCATTTTTCCCCTTTTGGACATTCACTCCCTAATCTATTACCACTGTCTCCTAAGTTTTCTGTAACCCAGTATTTTTTCCCATTGTGTTCACAGGTACGTACTTTTGATGGGTCATAACAGTGGCTGTTGACATGGGTGTGAGAAATAAAAAAGGAACCTCAGTGTTTTTCCATGTAAAGCCTGCGGTAGCATGGGCGGCATGTTTTTTCTGGCATCCCAGAAGGGAAAAGGAGTGACAGAAAAAGGAACAACAGAGGTCCGGCATGGCTTATACCCCCACCTCCCATGCCTATGGGGTTGCTACCCACAGCAGGTGTATATATGATCTTCTCGGTGGCGAGTACAGCGGCCAACCCGGTCTTGCCCTCTATTTCCTGGTCACTTCCTTTTTGCCAATTTCCAAGCAAACCGCTTTTTACACTCCTTAATCGTAGCTTCCCACCGTTCCTCTGATATCTCCCATTCAACAGGCACTAGTAATTCCCATCCACAAAGCAAAGTTATTATCTCAGTTTCTCCTAGTTCTATCTGGAGAGGGGATAGATTTGGCACTCGACACTTCCTACAATGAGGGTGTCGTTTTCGTGAGCTGCAATACCAATTTTCCCCACAACTTAAGCATTTGCATTTAACCCAGCTAGCATGTCCAGTATTGGGGTGAATCAGACAGAGTATATGGGATGGTACTGATGGAGGCTGCAATTCCTCCCCTTCTTTATATAAGTCACAGGCTAAGGCCAAAATATGAGCGCCTTCTGGCTGAAACAGTCCAGATCCTCCTGTTTGAAGCGGAAGTATTCCTCCCCAAGGTGGGTATCGAAGGTTTCTCAGAGCTTGTCCAGGCGGCACTTGGAACCACTGATATAAACTTGGCCTTGTTTCCCAATTAGGCGTGATTCTTTGTACATTCCTTAGATCATATGGGTCCTCCCAGTTCATTACTCCCTTGTCCCCACTTGAGGGTTAACTTGGTATCACCCGGTTTTGAGGTTAAAGTCCACTCCTTAGGTTCCTCCACAGATCCCTTGATTCTGCTAGCATGGATCCACCCTCTTTCCCTGGTTCGGATCGCGGTTTCAGTTGTCAGTAGCACCTGAAAAGGACCTTCCCATAGTGGAGTTAAAGATTGCTCTTTCCAAGTTTTCACCAGTACCCACTCCCCTGGATGGATATTATGGATTTTAAACTCTAAGGGTGTGGTTTGGGGGATTAGCCCTTTTGATCGCAAGTCCTCGAGTGTCTTTGCAATTGTGGTGACATATTTTCTAACACTCATTTCCCCCACTTCATAGGTAGCAGTTTCATGTTGGGTGGTCACAAAGGGTAACCCAAACATCATTTCATAGGGTGACACTCCCAGGTCTGACCTGGGTTGTGTTCGGACCCTTAATAAAGCCAAAGGCAAGCATTTAACCCATGACATTTGTGTTTCAACCATTAGTTTTGTTAGAGTTCTTTTTAAAGTCTGGTTCATCCTTTCTACTTGGCCTGAACTCTGGGGGTGCCATGGGGTATGTAATTCCCATGTTATTCCCAAGGCTTTAGTTATTTGCTGTAAGGTTTTTGAGGTAAAATGTGTCCCTCTATCTGAATCTATTCTATTAACCATTCCATACCTGGGAATGATTTGTTCCGAAAGGGTTTTACATACCACATTAGCTGTAGCTCTGACAGTGGGAACAGCTTCTACCCAATGAGTTAAATGATCTATAATTACCAATAAAAATTTCCATCTTTGTACTTGGGGAAGCTCAGTAAAATCTACTTGGATACTTTGAAATGGTCGCAAGGCTAACTCACGGCCTCCTAACTTTGTTTTTCTCATTACCTTTCTATTTACTTTTTGACAAATTATGCATTTCTCAGTTACTTGTTTTGCTAATCCAAAGATCCCAATACATCCATAATTTCTTAAAAAGTGATCACATAGGGCTTGAGTACCCCAATGAGTTTTTTGATGCATATCTTCTAATATTTTTCTAGCAAGAGGTTTATTAAGTAACTGCCTCCCATCAGGAAGTTTCCATTTCCCAGACTGATCTTGTTCTCCACCTATTTTACTTAAATTTTTTTCTTCTGCTTCACTAAATTTTGTGATTTCCAATTTTTCTTGGTCTGGGGTCAGAATTAACATAACCCTTTTTATCCCATTTTCTGCTGCATCTCTAGCCTCTTGATCTGCCAAATTTTTCCCTCTTATTTCTGGAGTAATTCCCCTTTGGTGTCCTTTAACATGTACTACAGCTATCTCTTCAGGTAATTTTAATGCCTCTAAGACTTATAAAATGAGTCCCTCATGCATCAGTCCCTTTCCTTTTGAATTTAGTAATCCCCTTTCTTCCCAAATTTTCCCAAAGGTGTGCACTACCCCAAAGGCATACCTTGAATCGGTATATATGGTCCCTTTCTTTTGTGCTAAATACTCCAATGCCCTTTTTAGAGCATATAATTCACAAGACTGAGCCGACCAGTTTGAAGGTAATTTCCCTTTTTCGATGGTTTGCATATTTTTCCCATCAACCAATGCATATCCCGATATCCTTTTTCCTTGTAAACATCTAGATGAGCCATCAACATAAATTTTTTCTCCTTCTGGGAGGGCTAGTTCCGCTAGATCCTCTCGAACTTTAGTTTGGTATTGTATAATTTCCAAACAGTTCTGTGTTAAGTCACTTTTCGGCTCTCCATATAAAAATTGAGCTGGATTTATACTTTTATTTACTTCCAGCGTCAAATCATCACTGTCTATCAAAATTGCCTCATATTTTAACATTCTAGAGTCTGTTAACCATTTTTCAGCTTTTTGATTTAACACAGCCCGTACAGCATGGGGTGTATATACTATTAGTTTACCTCCAAAAGTGAGTTTACGGCTTTCTTCCACCAGAATAGCATTAGCTGCTATAGCTTGAATACATACTGGCCAGCCATGACTTACTGGATCTAGCAATTTTGATAAATAAGCTATCGGTCTTTTTACACCCCTCCCCCCCCCAGTCCTGGGCTAAAACTCCATGGGCTATTCCACTTTCCACATTTACATACAGATGAAAGGGTTTTTCTAGTGAGGGTAAGCTTAAGGCAGGTACCGAGGCTAGTTTCAACTTCAATTCTTCTAATTTATTATCATCCTCCCTGGTCCACTTTATATCCTCCCCTTCTGTCAATTTTTCATATAAAAATTTTACTGCCTGAGTATATCCTTCAATCCATAATCTGCAATATCCCAATAGTCCAAGCAGTCTCCTAACTTCCTTTTTTGAAGAAGGAGAGGGGAGAGATAAAATTCCTGCCACAGTCTCAGGATTCAGCTTTCTGGTACCTTTGCTTATCAAGTGACCAAGATACTTCACCTCTGATTCCACAAACTATAATTTTCCTTTTGATACTCTCAATCCTTTTTCTCCAAGAAAGTTCAAAAGTTTTATAGTAGCTTCTTTAACTTCCATTTCAACTTCTCCTGACAATAAAAGATCGTCCACATACTGGATAATTTGTATCCCGGGAGGAGTGGGGAAAGCTTGTAATATTTCTTCTAGAGCTTGCCCAAACAGATTTGGAGATTCAGTAAATCCCTGTGGTAATTTTGTCCATCTTAATTGTTGCTTCCTCCCAGTTTTTGGATCTTCCCATTCAAAGGCAAATATATTCCGGCTTTCCTCTGCTAATGGACAAGCCCAAAAAGCATCTTTAAGATCCACTACACTAAACCACTGATGCTGAGGTAGGACTTTACTTAACAGAGTGTAAGGATTAGGTACCACCGCGTGATGGGTACGAGTTCTTTTGTTCACTTCTCTCAAATCTTGTACTAATCTGTAATTCCCATGAGGCTTTTTTACCAGTAGGATAGGGGTATTATGAAGAGACATACAGGGTTCCAATGTTCCATCCTTTATTAATTCTTCTTTTACCGGCTTTAAGCCTTCTCTTCCTTCTAAAGATATAGGGTACTGTCGTATACGGATGGGGCATTCTTCTTTCTCAATCGTGACCTTTATAGGGTCAATATTCAATCCTCCCCTATTGCCTTCCCCAGCCCAAACTTTTTTATTTATTTTCTCCTCATCTTCTTGGCCAAGTTTTAACACTTTTGCCATCATCTTCCCTTCTTCAGGTATAACCCCTATTCCCAACTGTATTTGTAAATTTCTCCCCAGTAAATTGCAACCTGCTCCTGGAACTAAAAAGACATCTCCCATCCCTATTCTGGTTTCCCCTTCAATTACCACATTTTTAATAACAGGAACTGTAAACCCTTCACCTTTTGCTCCTGTTACCTTCACAGTGTTATTACTTACTTCACAACCCCTTGGAATATTTATCACACACGTTCTCTCTGCCCCAGTATCCACTATAAATTCTAATACCTCCTCTTGGGGGCCTACTTTTAAGGTTATCATAGGCTCTAGATGGTACTTATCCCCCAAAAGATAGAGCCCATGACCCCCCTATTCTTCTTCGGGGTGTATCTCTTTGAATATTTTCAGGTTCTTTTTTAGGCACGGACACTCCCTTTTATAGTGTCCCTCTTCTCCACAGTAGAAGCAGACATTTTTTGTTTGCTCCTGAGGTTTTAACCGGGTAGAGGTTTGGTTTATTCCCCTCCCCCTGTCTCTAAAACCTAAATATTTGGGGGTGGTCTCTGGAGGCTTCAAATTCTGCTGGAAATTGTTTCCTCTCATTGTGGCTATCATGATTTTTGCATCTATTTTAGCTCTTTCTTCATCTCTCCATACATAAATTTTTTGAGCCTCTTTTAATAACTCATTTAATGATTTATTGTGCCAGTCCTCAATCTTTTCCAGCTTTCTTTTAATGTCTGGCCAGGCATGAGTGACAAAGTTAACTCTCAGTAAGGTTTGCCCTGCTAAAGTTTCAGGGTCTATTCCAGAGTATTGCTTCATGTTCTTTCTAAGTCTTTCCAGCCATTCCGTGGGACTTTCTTCCTTCCCTTGTCTTCCCTCAAAAGCTTTGCTGACATTTTGCCCTCTGGGTGCTGCTTCTTTTATTCCTCTGATTATCAGATTACGATAATCATTCATATGTCCCCGTCCTGCCTCTTCATTATGGTTCCAATTAGGGGGTGCTATAGGCATTTTTTGATCTCCTGCTGGTCCTTGTTGATTTTCTCTCTCCCAAATTTTTATTCCAGCAGCTCTAATCATGTGTCTCTCCTCTTGGGAAAATATTATATTCATTATGGACTGCATTTCTTGCCAAGTAAAAATATTGGGGCCTAAAAATTTGTCTAATTGCTCAGCTGTTCCGATAGGATCTTCTAATAATCCCTTAATTTCTTTTTTAAAGGTTCTGAGTTCTGAGGATGTTAAAGGAGCATTCACAAAACCTGTCCCTCCTTGAACTCCTCCCATCGGCACTTCCCGCAAAGGAAATAATCTAACCCCTTGGTCCCAGTTTTTCTGATCCTCGTCCTTCATAACCCTGTTCTCTTGTTTTGGGGTAGAGGCAGGAGAGCAGTTATTAAACTGCCGTTGAGTTTTACTTCTGGTGTTTTGATATGGGGCTTCTGCAGAGGCCGGAACCATAGAGACATGGTCGGCTGTATACAGAGGGGCCGGAAGTGAGATACATTCTCCCGGTGGGACCATGAGGGATGCGGAAGTAGGGGCGGTAGCAGGGATGGAGACAGAAGCTCCTGGTATGGGTGGGGAGGGAGCTGAGGGTCCCAGGATGGGAGGGAAAGAAGTTGGAGCCCCCTGCCCGAGAGCGGGAGGGGCTGGAGTTCCCGGCATGTGGGGAAAAGGTTCTAATCCTCCTGGCCCGAGGGGGGGAGGTGCTGGCAGGATTTCTAGGGGATCCCAGTTTTTTTCTCTTTTTTCTTTGGCTGGCTCTGCCTCTGGGGTCTTTGTTTCTTTAAAAACTTTTACCTCCAGAAGTTTTGTGTCTTTTATCCAGCAGGAGGCATATTCTTTTTCCTCTGGATCTAATGGTTTCTTGGAATTTACAAAATTGTTTAAGACCTGGCAAATCCAAGTCTCACCAGATCCATACCTGGGCCAATACACATGATTGGATCTTATTTCTTTTTTAGTCAATTCGATCATGCAATATTGAATCATTTTTACTTTATCTTTCTCTTTTGTGTTAGGATCTACATCCCAGTTAGCTAACATAATTCCCAGGGGGCTTTCTTGGGGTATTTCTGGGGATTTCTTCTGTGTTCCCTTTTTTAAACCCCACTTACTGCTTTTTTGTCCCATTTTCCCAGGATTTTTTTTTTCTTTCTGTTTGTCCCTGGTTCCCCCCCTTGCTCCCCACTCTTATAATAACTTGAAAAAACCACCTATCCTTTACACCACAGAAAAATCTTCTTCTTCTCTCTTTTTCTTTTTTTTTCTAATATAATCCCCCCTTCCTCTTAGACAATAAATACTTTAAACCAACAATCTATATTACGTATTTTTTCATTCATTCATACTCACTCATTTTTATTAATCTGTCTCACTCATTCTCATTCACAACAGAACAGCACAAGAACAAGGTACCTTTCAAATTACTGGTTAAATACCCACCCACAGGTGTAGCTTTTCAGATTGGCCAACCCCAGATGCTCTTGAGTAGTATCCTCAGAATATTCTCCTCAACCTTTTAACTCTACACATCCCATCTCGTAGGATTCCTTATCCCCTGTCAATCCCACACGTCCCATCCTGAGGAATTTTTTTGTCCTTCTTGGATCTTACCCTCAACCTGGCAATGTTTGGGGACCTTCCCTTCTGTCCCTGTTTCCTAGTGGATAATGCTAGGAAACTCCGGACTCCCTTTTTCACTAGGGGTCCTCCCTGGAACCCAGTCCCAGTTACCCCGGGGGCTCTTTCACTCATTTATCCTTTAGCTTTCTTTCCTCCCTGACCGTATACCTCGCAGAATGCCGGAACTGCAGCTCTCAGAAACTCCTCACTCGCTTCGCAAGTCTGGGGTAACCAGCTCGTGTCTCACACACTCACCATTCAGCCCCCATATTTGCCCCCCCGGCCATACTTACCAGTCTGCTGGCTCGGGCCACGTGCATGAAAGGTCTGTGGGGCTTGTTACCGTGGTTTTTCCTTCAGGGAACTCTTTCACCCTTTTCTTTTGCTTGATTTGTCCCTTCTTGTCCACGGGTGTTGACCTGCAGCCACCGATCCTCAGAAGAAGCGGAGCGGGGACCGCCTGTATTCGGGCGGGGCACACCTTCCCCGGCTCAGGATCTCCCAGGCTCTCGGAGGTGAGGTGTTGATCTTGGACGAGCCCCCAGTTGTTTAAAACGAGGTCCAGTCTCCTGTTAAAATTTAAAGGTTTAATAAAAAAGACAATAAGGGACAAGGTATAGGGTAAGAGGTTACAATGTCCAGGTGATGCTGGGAACCCTTGGCACGGAGCCAATAGCACATCTGACATGGTGAGAGACTCTCTTTATATACTTTTCTTATTGCATCAGCCTGTTACATATTCATAGACAAGTATACATATTCAAACTTGTCTCCAAACTATTTTACATTTTCCAGGTACTCGTTAGCATGGCTCCTCCTTGGGTCCACCTTTTTAGAGCATGCATAGTTTCTTTGGAGACTCCAATATCTTCTTTTGTCCATCGGTGTCCACCAGATGGTTGTTGTCGATAGAGATGTCCTGGGGCAGGAGCCTGTTACATCCATGCTTATCCAACTAAGCAGGTGGTTTAATTATTTTAAGCTAGGTACATTTTAACACAGCTACATTAGCCACTACATCTAAGCTAGAACAAAAAAGCATTAAAGCATTTAAAAGTGATTATATTTCTATAACAAAAGCCACTTCCACAAGGACCAACATCATACACATAGCATTCATTATTTGCGAAAAGCCAACACTATAATACGCATTTATAACAATGGGAGTTCACACCAAGTGCTGCAAGATAGGAACTGCATTCAGAGAAATGGATATCAACCTCTATTCCAAATTCATCATCAGTACACACTAATAATCAGCAATTTGGGTGAGGACACTGTAACAAAAATCTCTTATATAGCCTTAAAGTGCAAATGATTCATTTGTTAAGTGAAAAACAATAAACGCAGTAGTTTTCCTACAGGTGGCTGAATTGCACATGAAGTAGAGATTTCTAGTTTTGGTTATGTTCTATTTTGTCACACAAGATGAAGAAATTACAGCTTCTAATCCCACAAATATATGCTTAGACCACACAAGTCCTCTTAATAAACCATTACAGAAGCAACAGTTTTGACTTAAATGTTTGTGGAAGAACAAATCGAATAATCTTTGCATCGCGCACACATAAATTTTGACAATCTTTAGTGTTCTGTTTTCTCCCTGCCCATCATTTCAGCTGGGAACTTATTCAGAAGTTACTTTAAAGCTGTTCTTAAGTTGCTTGATCACCAAAAAATTGCTGCAATGAAGTGAACTTTTAGGCAAATACCCTGGTACTGTCTTCAGTTCATTAGAGATTAATCAAACTAACATAGTCCAAGAAATCAGTATTTATTATCAAAGACAGATCCCAACTACCTGAAACAAAGTAGTTTCAGTGAAAATGCAGCCACTGAAGTCTGGTGATGAGAACTGAACTTTAAGAATTATTCTGCATTTTGTCTGAAAAACATGTGCCAGTCATCAAATATCTCTCAGAATTTTAAGCACCAAAAGAACACATGAAAACAACAATGGAAAGGTACTTAAAACTATGATACCTAGTTCTGCTATATACATAAAAATTAACTTACATTACAATAATTGTGGGGTTACACTACGTGTGTTATAGAAAAGCAGGCCTGGAAGGCCTAGAATAAACCTCTGTCCTGGGCCCGGAGGTGACCATGGAAGCATATCCAGGTCACCAGAGATGGGCTGGGAAAGAAAATTATGGGTTTGTGGCCTTCTGGAACTATTGAGAGTGAGGATTATAGTTTGTGACCTTATAGGGTATTGTTTACCTGTTACCATAATAGGTAAAAACTGTGAAGTAACCCAGGTGATTGGGGAACACTGTGGTGAACATCTTTCTTGTTTATGTGATGACATACCCTGTCTGTGTGATGGTATTTAAGGAATTTTCACTGCGTGATAGCGAGTAGTCGTAGTAGTCTCAGTAGTGTTAGTAGTAGTCTTTAGTCTTTGTCTTGGCACAAAAACACTGCAAGGTGAAGGTAATAATAAAGACTCTACACAGAGTCTATGCCTGCTGTCGTCTTGTGTCAAGTCCAAAAGTCTGCTTAATTACTGCCAGAATAATATCAAACTGCATAGCATTACAAAAGAAGGCAACTTGAATGGATGAAATTATAAATGTGAATGTTACCAACTCTATTGTTACCATTCTGGAATTTATAATATCACAGAGTAGACTGTTGTTAGCAACAGCCATAGCCCAATTTAAGCAGCGTCTGCCTTAATTCCAGTGAAATGCAGAAATCATTAACTCAGACAAGTTGTTATATGCGCTGTTTTTAGGTCCTATTCGCAGGTTTTGTTGTAAACTGTTTCTCTCTTTCAAATTTCTTCTCACATTGCTGCTCTTGTTCCAATACTTCCTCTATCCACAGAATTGTTGTGGGTTTTATTTCTGATCCCTTTCCCCTAGAATTTAATAACGCTCTTTCCTCCTAGATTTTCCTAAAGGTGTGTACCACTCCATATGCATAATTTGAGTCTGTAAGGATTGTCCCTACTTTTCCTTCTAATAACCTCAGGAGTCTGTTAAGGGTGTACAGTTTACAAGACTGGGCTGACCAGTGGCTGGGTAACAGCATCCTTGAATCTGTGAGTTATTTTTCTGCTTTTTGGTTTAACACTGAACGTATGGCATATGATGTATATACTGCTAAGGTCCCATGTATTGGGTCTGACTGGGGTAAAGCTCACAGCCCTTACAGTGCTGTGCTTAGCATTGGTAGCTGGCATTGATAACAGACCAGTGTTTTGGCTACTGCCAAGCTGTGCTGTCCCTCTGACATTCCTTCCCCCACTGAAGGGGATGGGGGTGGGCAAGATCCTGGGAGGGGACACCAGCAGGCCAGCTGACCCCAGTCAGCCAAAGGGATATTCCATACCATATGACATCAGCTCAGATATATAAGGGAAGGAAGAGAGGAGGAGGCATTCAGGACTCGTCCATGTTTGCCTTCTTGAACAACCATTACGCGTGCTGAAGCCCTGCTTCCCAGAAAGTGTCCGGACATCACTACTGATGGGAAGTAGAGATTGATTGTTTTCCCCTCTGCCCTTGCACGCACAACTCTCTGCTTGCTTGTTCTATTTTTCCCGGTGTAATAAACCTGCCTTATCTTACCCTGGTAGTTTTTCCATATTATTCTCTCCCCTCTCCCAGTGGGAGAGGGAGTGATAGAGTGACTGAGTGGGCACCTGGCACCTAGCCAGGGTCAATCCACGACAGTCTCTTTTGGCGCCCAAACATGGGGCGAGATAAAGGCAGTTTATACATATATATATATACTGCATGTTCTAGTAATTACCAATAGCAGCTCTCAAGTAGTAAGCTCCTGCGTGGCATACGGCCTTCGGCTGCCACACTGCTTATCTTTGTTTTGCTAAGTTCGGGAACATGTTGAAACAAACAATGACTGTGAATGAATAGAACTCCTTCTCTCTGCCCAGGGTGAATTTGAGTATGGATGATCTTTTACTGCCGGCTCCTGTGATTATTGCCAACCCTTACATAAGCTTCCTGATATTATTAATAATATTAGCCAACACTGTTGTTACCTTATGGAATTCATGGAAATTTTCATCTCCCTGGTACAGAAGGAAACGACCCTTGGGTGAGGAGCTGTTACAATCTGCCCTGAGGTACCCAGTTCCTGGGTGGAAACATATATGGAGGGATTTGGGCAGGTTCCTAGGGCGGTTATCACCTCCCGTTGCCTGGGAGTTTACTCCTGAAGAGGTAAATAACCCTAACAAACTGGCCCGTTGACTGACAGAAGGGTGCCTCGTTTACTCCCAGGAATGCGAGCAGCTTCTCGCCCTGTACTGGGGGCTGGCCTGGGCCTACCGGGCCTCTGTTCAATATTCTCAGAGGACTGCGGTTGAGGCAGGAACTCAGACTGTGTCTGAGGACACTATAGCTGAGACAGGGACACAAACTACAACTGTGGCTGAGGCAGGGATACAAACCACAACAACTATGTCTGAGATAGGAACCCAAACCACAACAACTACAGTAATTGCCCCAGCAGTGAAAACAAAAAAATGGACAAGGCATATTTCAGGCCCAAGCCGTCGATTAGTAAGAGAAGAAGAAGAGGAAGAGGAAGAAGAGATGGGGCTAGATCAAGAGGCAGGTCCCTCAGCAAAGGAATTGAAGGGAGTGAGGCAGATTAAACAGGAAACCAAAGTTACTCGGTCCCTGACCCCATCAGAACTTCGAGACCTGCGAAAGGATTACAGCTGCCAGTCAGGTGAGAGGATCCCTGCATGGCTGATGAAATGCTGGGATAATGGGGCTGATAGTCAGCAGTTAGAAGGTCATGAAGCCCAACAGCTGGGATCCCTTGCTAGGGATCGGGAAATTGAAAGAGGACTTGCAAAGAAAGGAGCAACTTGTAGCCTCTGGAGACGGCTTCTTTCAAGTGTGAAGGCAAGATATCCTTTTAAGGAAGATCTTGTAAAGTCCCCAGGGAAGTGGACCAATGTGGATGAAGGTATCCAGTACTTGAGAGAATTAGCAGCGCTGGAAATTGTCTATAGTGATCTAAAGGATGATAGCGCCACCAAAGATCCAGAGGATGTCCCTTGTACGCTCGCCATGTGGAGGAAGGTGGTTCAAGGCACCCCGGCATCATATTCCAGCAGCTTGGTAGCACTTTATTATCCAAAAATGGATACAGCAACTGTAGAGGTGGAGTCCTCCTGGCTCTGAAATTTAGAAGAAACTCCGGGTACTCCCTCATCCCTGCAAGCCACCACCCCAACTTTTAGAGGCAGCCCAAGAGATCGCTCCTCTCCAACCCCAGTCAGAGGGAAAGGAATCCCCAAGAACAGGCCACGTAACGAGCTCTGGTTTTTTCTGTGTGAGCATGGAGACGACATGAGGAAATGGGATGGTGAACTCACCTCTAAGCTGAGCGCCCAGGTCCGAGAACTGAGGGGGAAGAGACCTGTTAAGAAGGGGCCACCCAAGAAGACTGTCAGTGTAGTTACCACAGAGAGACCAGAAGACAATCAGCGATTTCCCAGATACAAGAAAACTAAAACTGTTTCCTACAGTCCTGAGGAGGGAACCTCTGATTTGGCATCACAAAGGTCAGACAGTGAATACTCTGACCAGGAACAGGAATAGAGGGTCCCTGCCTCCGGCCAGGAGGAGGAAAGGGATGACTGGGTATACTGGACGGTGTGGATTCGATGGCCTGGCACATCAGATCCACAGAAGTACAAAGCTTTAGTGGACACTGGTGCACAGTGTACACTGATGCCATCAAGGCACAAGAGTGCAGAAGCCATCTGGATCTCTGGAGTGACAGGGGGATGCTAGGAGTTGTCGGTAATAAAAGCTGAGGTGAGCTTAACAGGGGACAGATGGCAAAGGCACCCCATTGTGACTGGCCCAGAGGTCCCTTGTATCCTTGACATCGACTACCTTAGGAGAGGGTATTTTAAGGATCCAAAAGGATATCGATGGGCCTTTGGCGTAGCTGCGGTGAATACAGAGAAGATCAGTTATCCACCCTGCCTGGCCTCTCAGAAGATCCCTTCATCATAGGATTGCTGCAGGTGGAAGATCAACAAGTGCCGATTGCTACCAGGACAGTGCACCGGAGGCAGTATCGTACCAACCGGGACTCCGTGACTCCTATCCATGAACTAATTAATCGACTGGAGAGCCAAGGAGTTATCAGCAGGACCCGCTCACCCTTCAACAGCCCCATATGGCCAGTGCGGAAGTCAAATGGGGAATGGCAGCTGACAGTAGACTATCGGGGCCTGAATGAAGTCACACCACCCCTAAGTGCTGCCGTACCAGACATGTTGGACCTCCAATATGAGCTAGAGTCAAAAGCAGCCAAATGGTATGCCAAGATTTACATAGCTAATGCATTTTTCTCAATCCCTCTGGCAGCAGAGTGCAGGCCACAATTTGCTTTCACTTGGAGGGGTGTCCAGTACACCTGGAACCGACTGCCCCAGGGGTGGAAACACAGCCCCACCATCTGCCATGGCCTGATCCAGGCTGCCCTGGAACAGGGTGGAGCTCTGGAACACCTGCAATATATTGATGATATCATTGTGTGGGGTGACACAGCAGAAGTTTTTGAAAATGGGAAGAAAATAATCCAAATTCTTCTGAAAGCTAGTCTCGCCATAAAACAAAGTAAGGTAAAGGGACCTGCACAGGAAATCCAGTTTCTAGGAATAAAATGGCAGGATGGGCGCCGTCACGTGCCTACAGAGGTGGTTGACAAAATTGCCAATATGTCTCCACCAGCTAATAGGAAGGAAACACAAGCTTTCCTGGGCCTTGTAGGATTCTGGAGAATGCACATTCCAGGCTGTAGTCAACTTGTGGGCCTCCTCTATCGAGTGACCCACAAGAAGAATGACTTCGAGTGGGGCCCTGAGCAGAAACAGGCCTTTGAGCAGATCAAACAAGAAATAGCTCGTGCGGTAGCTCTTGGGCCTGTTCAGACAGGAGCAGATGTGTAAAATATACACTGCAGCCGGGGAGCAGGGCCTCACCTGGAGCCTCTGGCAGAGGACCGCTGGAGAAACCCGAGGTCGGCCATTAGGATTCTGGAGCAGGAGTTATCGAGGATCAGAAGCCCACTATACTCCAACTGAAAAAGAAATACTAGCAGCTTATGAGGGGGTTCGAGCAGCCGCAGAAGTTGTTGGGACAGAAGCATGTCTCCTCTTGGCACCACGATTGCCTGTCCTCCACTGGATGTTCAAAGGAAACATTTCCTCCGTGCATCATGCAACCAGTGCTACATGGAGTAAGTGGGTGGCCTTAATTACACAAAGAGCCCAAATGGGAAAACCCCGTTTCCCAGGAATCCTAGAAGAGATTTTGAGTTGGCCAGAAGCCAGAGATTTTGGGGCACTGTCTGAGAAGGTGACTCGTGCCCAAGAAGCACCACCATGTAACGAGTTACCAGAAAATGAAAGAAAACGTGCTTTATTTACTGATGGATCCTGCCGAGTGACAGGAAACCATTGGAGGTGGAAAGCTGCTGTGTGGAATCCTGCATGACAAGTCATTGAGATTGCTGAAGGGGAAGGCGAATCAAGCCAGTTTGCAGAGGTGAAAGCCATCCAACTAGCCCTAGAGATTGCTGAGAGAGAAAAGTGGCCCATACTCTATCTCTATACTGACTCCTGGATGGTGGCTAATGCCCTATGGGGATGGCTGCAGCAGTGGAAGAAAACCAACTGGCAGCGCAGGGGAAAACCCATCTGGGCTGCTGCATTATGGCAGGACATTGCTGCACGGATAGAAAACATTACTCTGAAAGCACGTCATGTAGATGCCCATGTGCCCAGAAGTCGTGCCACTGAGGAACATCAAAACAAGGAACGGGTAAATAAGGTGACAAAAATTGGAATAGCTCAGGTGGACCTAGATTGGGAGAGAAAGGGTGAGCTATTTATAGCCCGATGGGCCCACGAAACATCAGGGCATCTTGGAAGGGATGCAACATACAGATGGGTTGGTGATTGAGGGGTGGACCTGACCATGGAGGCCATGACACAGGTTATCCATCAGTGTGAAACATGTGCTGCCATCAAGTGAGCCACATGAGTGAAGCCTCTTTGGAGTGGAGGGCGGTGGCTGGGGTTCCAGTATGGTGAAGCCTGGCAAATTGATTACATTGGGCCATTGCCACGAACACGCCAAGGCAAGAGTTACATCCTCACCATGGTGGAGGTCACAACTGGCTGGCTGGAAACGTACCCAGTAAACCACGCCACGGCTCGGAACACAATTTCAGGTCATGAAAGACACATCTTGTGGCGACATGGAACCCCAGATAGAATTGAGTCAGACAATGGGACTCATTTTCAAAATAATCTTATTAACTCCTGGGCAAAGAGGCATGGCATTAAGTGGATATATCATATTCCTTATCACCCACAGGCCTCTGGGAAGATTGAAAGATATAATGGACTGTTAAAAACTATGCTACGGGCACTAGGTAATGGGACATGGAAGCATTGGGATGTGAACTTGGCAGAAGGCACTTGGCTAGTCAATACTAGAGGATCTGTTAACCGCCCTGGTCCCGCCCAAACTAAACCCTTAGACACTGTGGAGGGAGACAAGGTTCCTGCACTACACATAGGAAAGTGGCTGGGGAAGTCAGTGTGGGTTGCGTCCCCCATAGGGAAGGGCAAACCCATTCGTGGGATTGTCTTTGGCCAAGGACCAGGGTGCATGTCATGGGTTAGTCAGGAGGGATCAAAATCTAGGAAGTGACCTATGCTGCAGGAAGGGATATAACTTCCTTCCTGGGAGAGAGAGCCAGTAGCTAGGTAGTTTTAAGGATTGATGTGTAGGTGAACCAATTAAAAAGTTGATCCACCTTCGAGAAAAAAAACATATATAGGAAGAGACCTTCTGAGCCTCTTCCTCTTTTGACCTGCTGCTGTGGAGAGAAGAGCACCTCTGTGCTTCTCTCCCTGGTAAGGCCCTGACCCACCCCCTCCTCCATCCAAAGGAGGGAGAGGGGGTGAAGGGAGGTTTAGAGCAGCTGTGCCACTGCAGTCGGGCATGGGGGAGGAACCGGCTGGAATTTTCAACAGATACACTTCAGCCGGTATGTCAGCTACACAAGACAGGGACAGATCCCTGCTCTGGGCCAGGCAAGGACTAGGCCGGACTCCATCCAGCTCGGGCCAGGCCCTGCCCTGTCACCCTGGGCCCAGATGGCCCCACCAGGCCAAGCCAGCTCCGCAGAGCCAGGCCAAAGAGAGTCTGAGAGCTTCTGCCATCCAACTCAGACCTTTTCAAACAGCCCGGCAGGGAGCACGTGATCGTCACACTGCCAGAGAGAGAGAGATTAACTCTATCCATGCCTGGACTAAACTTACAGACACCCATCATTCCTTGCAGAGAGAGGAACGAGTGAGGACATCTACATAAATGCAGCATAGAGACTTTACAGTCAGTGAGGAAAGCAAAACCAATGCCTAGAGGGAGGTGCATGAGAAGTGCTTCGAGAGTGAAGCTGAAAACTCTTTTGGAGAGCCATGGTTGGGGACTGAGCTAATAAATTCTCTGTAATATATGAAGACATAGTCCAAAGGGGGGATGTGAGGTTCTAATTGCAGCCAGTGAACTGAAATACCTGGGTAAAGACAAGTAAGTGTTGAAATAAGTACAGCCTCATGAGAAACTTGAACCAAGACAGAGGAGAGATTGTGACCCAGAGCCCTGGTCCCGGGGTAATGCCAGAGAACTTATGTTGTCAGGAGAACCTGTGTTGCACAGCACAGAACGAAGGGATTTTCTTTGTTGCTGCAATTGAACTGTGCATCCTTAAAACAGGTACCCTGTGGACTGTTCATAACCCACCATAGTGGCTGTGGGAAGGCTACTGGTGTGGGAGGGATCCACCATTAAGCTGATCTTTCTTCCGGGCGGTGGCTGATGGTGAGGCTGAAGACCCATAAAAAACTGTATTTTCCTTACAGAAAATCCATGGTGTAAACAAAAGAGACTTCTCTCCCTAAATGAACTGAAACGAGAGCTATTTCTGAGATGGTAAACTGACTGGAGGTCGAAGTGTTGTCTTTTGTATGTTGTCAGGGAGAAAGAAATGGAGAGGTGGGGGAGAAGGGTGGTCTGAGGAGTTTGTTCTGTTTTTTTCTTGTTTTTCCCTCTGTCTTAGGTATATTAATAAATTTTCTTTATACTTTATAAAGTTTGAGCCTGCTTTGCCTACTCCTAATCCTCGTCTCACAGCAAACATCAGGTAAATTTGGGTGTGCTGGCATTTGGCCAGAACCTCGAATAGGCGAACTCCAACCACTACAGTGCACTTGGTGGGTAATGTGGGAGGATGGGGAGACCCGATGTGTACCTCAAGGTGATTTAACCTTGGGGTAAGAATAATGTACGTTGGAAGTTGTATGTTGCAGGATGTAAGTAGCAGAAGGGACATGAGCTGATGAAGAACGAATTTCAGCAAGGAGCAAGAAAATGGCCACAATGAACAGGGATGGTGCCAGTACTCGACCATCAAGTTTACTATTCCTGCTGCCCTGACCCCACATTCTGCTGGAATGGAGACCACCTGGAAGGATGTGAAAGGACAGGAGATAGTAGTTAAGATTATGGGCATGGTTTACGGATGTAGCTTAAATTGCATGTGTGAGTAGGAAAGGATTATGAAGGATTTGAGCATGATGCAAATGGTATGGAATAAGGGGTGGAGATTGTATTGGGTCTGACTGGGGTAAAGCTCACAGCCCTTACAGTGCTGTGCTTTGCTTTGGTAGCTGGAGTTGATAACAGAGCAGTGTTTTGGCTACTGCCAAGCTGTGCTGTCCCTCTGACATTCCTTCCCCCACTGAAGGGGATGGGGGGGGCAAGATCCTGGGAGGGGACACCAGCAGGCCAGCTGACCCCAGTCAGCCAAAGGGATATTCCATACCATATGACATCAGCTCAGATATATAAGGGAAGGAAGAGAGGAGGAGGAGGAGGCGGCACTCAGGACTCGTCCATGTTCGCCTTCTTGAACAACCATTACGCGTGCTGAAGCCCTGCTTCCCAGAAAGTGTCCGGACATCGCTACTGATGGGAAGTAGAGATTGATTGTTTTCCCCTCTGCCCTTGCGCGCACAACTATCTGCTTGCTTGTTCTATTTTTCCCGGTGTAATAAACCTGCCTTATCTTACCCTGGTAGTTTTTCCATATTATTCTCTCCCCTCTCCCAGTGGGAGAGGGAGTGATAGAGTGACAGAGTGGGCACCTGGCACCTAGCTGGAGTTAACCCACGACATCCCAGTAAATGTGAGTTTCTGAGCTTCTTCTACTAACAGTGCTACGGCCGATATAGCTTGTGCACAAACTGGCCATCCTCTGGTCACAGGATCTAATAATTTAGATAGAAACCCTACAGGCTTCTTGAACCCGCCCCCCCCCCCCTTCCCCCCCCACTCCTGTGTGCATACTCTGTAGGCTACTCCTTCATTTGAGTCAACAAACAACTGAAAGGGTCTGGCAAGATCTGGCAGACTTCAAAACTTTCCTTTTACTACTTCTAGTCTCTGGTCATTTTCTTGTGTCCAACAGGTATTATCTTCGCCGATCAGCTTTTCATATAAAAATTTTACTATTTTGCTATACTATTCAATCCACTGCCTGCAGTATCCCATTAATCCTAATAGCTTTCTAACTTTTTTTGGTTTGCAGTGGGGGAAGAGATAATATACCTTGCACCCTTCCAGGATCCAACTTTTTTTGCTTCCCTGACTTAGCCAATGTCTTAAGTATTTCACCTCTTGTTCTACAAACTGTAGCTTTTTCTTTGAAACTCGCAACCCCTATTATTTTTGGTTGTCCACACCTCTGAATCAATTTTACTTTCATCCTCAGCAGTTAAAAGTTAAAACCTTTGCTTTCATTTGTTCTTCCTCTGGGAGTACACTTATACTCAATAACAATTGCAAATCTTGCCCTAATAGATTCCGTCCGGCCTTTGGGACTAACAGTAAGTCTCCAGTGGCGAATTGGTTAGGGCCTTCCACCTGTATATCCTTGATTAAA
>JAVTVJ010000336.1:0-229082 GCA_034509425.1 Eopsaltria australis | reverse complement strand
CACTTGCCTTGGCGGGTCTGGGGCAGTGTGATGTAATCAATCTGCCAAGCCTCTCCATACTTATATTTGGACCACCGTCCACCATACCATAGAGGCTTCATCCGCTTGGCCTGTTTGATCATGGTGCACGTCTCACAATCATGGATCACCTGGGAGATACTGTCCATGGTTAGGTCCACCCCTCGGTCTCGTGCCCACTTATAGGTGGCATCTCTGCCCTGGTGGCCTGAGGCATCACGGACCCATCAGGCTAGGAACAACTCCCCTTTGTGTTGCCAGTCTAAATCTATCTGTGCCACCTCTATCTTTGTGGCGTGATCTACCTGCTTGTTGTTCTGGTGTTCTTCGTTAGCTCGGCTCTTAGGGACATGGGCATCTACATGGCGGACCTTTACGGGTAGCTTCTCTACCCGAGTGGCAATGTCTTTCCATTCATCAGCTGCCCAGATTGGCTTTCCTCTACGCTGCCAGTTGGCTTTTTTCCACCTTTCCAGCCAACCCCACAGAGCATTGGCTACCATCCACGAATCGGTGTAGAGATAGAGCTTTGGCCACTTCTCTCTTTCAGCAATGTCCAGGGCCAGCTGAACGGCTTTGAGTTCAGTAAATTGGCTCGACCCACCCTCTCCTTCAGTGGCTTCTGCAACCTGTCGTGTGGGGCTCCACACAGATGCTTTCCACTTCCGGTTCATCCCTATGATGCGACAGGAACCATCAGTGAAAAGGGCGTAGCACTTTTCTTCATCTAGCAGTTGATTGTATGGTGGAGCCTCCTCAGCCCGGGTCACTTGTTCTTGCTCCTCTTCATCAGTGAGACCAAAACTCTCACCTTCTGGCCAGTTCGTAATTATTTCTAGGATCCCAGGGCGGTTCGGATTTCCAATGCGGGCGCGCTGTGTGATAAGTGCGATCCACTTACTCCATGTGGCATCGGTGGCGTGGTGGGTAGAGGGAGCCTTTCCTTTGAACATCCACCCCAGCACTGGTAGTCGAGGTGCCAGGAGGAGTTGTGCTTCAGTGCCAATTACCTCTGAGGCGGCTTGAACTCCTTCATAGGCAGCCAAGATTTCCTTCTCTGTGGGGGTGTAGTTGGCTTCAGACCCTCTGTAACTCCGGCTCCAGAATCCCAGCGGTCGGCCTCGAGTCTCTCCAGGCACCTTCTGCCAAAGGCTCCAGGACAAGCCATTGTTCCCGGCTGCAGAGTAAAGCACATTCCTCACCTCTGGTCCCGTCCTTACTGGGCCAAGCGCTACTGCGTGAGCGATCTCCTGCTTGATCTGGGCAAATGCTTGTTGCTGTTCAGGGCCCCAGTGAAAATCGTTCTTCTTGCGGGTGACCAGGTAGAGAGGGCTCACAATCTGGCTGTACTCTGGAATGTGCATCCTCCAAAAGCCTATGGCCCCTAGGAAAGCTTGAGTTTCCTTTTTGTTAGTTGGAGGAGACATCGCAGTGATCTTATTGATGACCTCCGTGGGAATCTGGCGCCGTCCATCTTGCCATTTTACCCCCAAGAACTGGATCTCTCGAGCAGGTCCCTTGACTTTGCTCTTCTTGATGGCAAAACCGGCTTCCAGGAGGATCATGATGATCTTCTCTCCTTTCTCAAATACCTCTGCTGCCGTGTTCCCCCACACAATGATGTCATCGATGTATTGGAGATGCTCTGGAGCCTCACCCTTTTCCAGTGCAGCCTGGATCAGTCCATGGCAGATGGCGGGGCTGTGCCTCCACCCCTGGGGTAGCCGATTCCAGGTATATTGCACACCCCTCCAGGTGAAGGCGAACTGAGGCCTGCACTCCGCTGCCAGAGGGATGGAGAAGAACGCATTGGCGATGTCAATGGTGGCATACCATTTTGCTGCCTTGGACTCCAGCTCGTACTGGAGCTCCAGCATGTCTGGCACAGCAGCACTCAATGGTGGAGTCACTTCATTCAAGCCACGATAGTCCACAGTCAATCTCCATTCCCCGTCAGACTTGCGCACAGGCCAGATGGGGCTGTTGAAGGGTGAGTGAGCTTTACTGACCACTCCTTGGCTTTCCAGGTCGCGGATCATCTTGTGGATTGGGATCATGGCGTCTCGATTTGTCCGGTACTGCCGGCGGTGCACTGTCGAGGTGGCAATTGGCACTTGTTGGTCTTTTACTCTCAGGAGTCCCACTGCAGTTGGATTTTCCGATAGTCCAGGCAAGGTGTTTAGTTGCCTAATGCCCTCTGCCTCCACAGCCGCTATTCCGAAAGCCCACCTGAGTCCCTTTGGGTCTTTGTAATAGCTGTTCCAGAGGAAGTCTATGCCCAGAATACATGGGGCCTCTGGACCAGTCACAATGGGGTGTTTCTGCCACTCCTTCCCGGTCAGGCTCACCTCGGCTTCCAACAAGGTTAATTGCTTTGATCCCCCTGTCACCCCGGCAATAGAAACAGGTTCTGCCCCCACATGTCCCGATGGTATTAAGGTACACTGCGCACCAGTATCAACTAACGCTTCATATTTTTGTGGCTCTGATGTGCCAGGCCATCGGATCCACACTGTCCAAAAGACCCGGGTTTCCCGTGCCTCTTCCTGGCTAGAGGCAGGGCCCCTCTAGCTCTGGTTGTCATTTCTTTCTTGGGCGTACATGGTAGAGGTCCCCTCGAGGGGATCTAAGAGATCGTCCTCTCTTCTGTAATATCTGGCATCTCGGTCACGGGAGGCTGAGGCTACCTTCACTTTAGTAGACCCCCCGCCTCGGTTAGTATTTCCCTCCTTGAGTGGCTGTACCCGTGCTGCCAGGGCAGCAGTGGGTTTCCTATCCCACTTCCTCATGTCTTCTCCGTGGTCACACAGGAAGAACCACAGCTCAGATCGTGGGGTGTACCCTCTCTCCCTGGCTGGGGGGCGCTGGGCTCTGACTTTGGGGCTTGTGACTCGCACTGGTGCCGCACTCATCATCCTCATCTCCTCCCTCACCTCCCTCATCATCTCCTCTCTGAGGTCTTTGACCACAGCAGAGACCTGAGCCTGCATTGGGCCACTGATCATACTGTCATAATTCGAGTTTGGTGGCTATGGAGCCCACTGTCTCTCGGTTGTCATCAGCATTAATTGTTGCAAAATGAAGATGGTGTATTGGGAGGGCTCTAGCTTTGCCAGGTTCCACAACATTTTCCCTGTACACTTGACCTTGTCGGGGTCATTATCATGTTGTCCATCCCTCCCAAAGAGTACCTCCAATACTGCCACCTCCCTCAGCTGTTGGATTCCCTCCTCAAGAGTCTTCCATGGTCTTCTATGATGGTACTCCTGCATTCTCTCCCTGTTGACAAACTTCTCTCTTACACTTATTAAAAGCCGTTCCCAGAGAGACAGGGGCCCGTCGTCTTTTCCGAATACCTGATCCACCCCCGAGTCATGGGACAAGGGTCCCAACTGCCCTGCCTCAATACTATCCAGCTGCACGCCCATACCCATAAGGTCCCAGACCCGAAGTAACCAGGTTGTAAAAGGCTCACGACCCCGTTGCACAATGTCTTTTCGTAGATTATGGAGACTGTCATACCCCAGGGACTCAGTAGTGATTTCAATCCGTGGACTCCCTACTGGTTGAGAGGGCCCTGCTTCCCCATCATTACTCACTGGCTGCTCTGGTTTGACCTTAGTCTTCCTCTTTTCCACAGTGGCGACTGCTGCTGGCTGTGGCTGCCCTTCTGGTCTGACTGGAGTCTGAGCGGTTGTAACGTCCCTGGGTTCCCCTGCTGCCCCATTAGACTCTCCCTCTTTGGGGTAGGGGAAGGGTTTCCCACCAGCTGGGCAAGTGTATTCCTTCAGCACTTGGCCCATCTCGCGTATCTCTTTCATCAGGACTCCCACCCAATCCGGGTGGGTTGTTTCTGAGGTGGGTTGTGGGACCGGGTCAGACTCTGTAGCAACATCTCTAGTGTCTGGGGCAATGTCAGGTTCTGGGATGGTGTTCCTAGTTTCTGGGGCCATGTCAGGTTCTGTGGCTACATCCCTAGTCTCTGGGGCCGTGTCAGGTTCTGTGGCAGCATCCCTAGTTTCCGGGGCCAGGTCAGTTTCTGTGGCAGCATCCCTAGTCTTTGGGGCCATGTCAGGTTCTGGGGCCCCATCTCTATTGTCTGGGGTAGATGTCAGAGTGGCTATCCAAGTCAGAGCCCCCTTATCCCTGAATGCTAAATAGAGCAGGCCTATCAGCAACACCAGCCACTGTATGGTATCATTAGCATCTAGAGAAGATTTGAACCCCTCAAAGATTGGCGGGATAAGCCCAAAGAGCTGGGTGAAGGGTTGTGAGAACATTTCTTTTGGTGTCACTTCCTCACAGTAGGTACCATTATTAAAGTAACCCTGAAAACATGTCATTAGTGTGTGGTAGCTGTGAATCCACATGCCTGCCTTCCAGAGGAAGTTGAAAATCCATGAATTCCTCACCTTATTGACCCATGACACAAACTGTATAACAGCCACTGTAGCCTTAGTTATAGGGCCCATGTTTAGATATGGGGCTGCAAATGGGAGAGAAACAGCTGTGACCACTTGCCATACAAACCGGAATAAGCAAGACCACATGGTGCAACCTAATGAGGTTCCTATATCCAGCACACAAAAACTGCGTTACTCAAGAACTGTTATCCTTCTTCCCCTCGATTCCCTCGTGCCCCACCGTTGGGCGCCAAAATCTGTCCTGGTTTGAAGGACAGGTGTCTGTTAAGGAAGGCAGGAGCCTCCCTTGGAATGGGAAACTGTAACCCCTCTCCCTCCGAATTACTATAAATTTGAAATCAAGAGGCTCTCAGGCAAAGATATGGAAATAGGAATAACAGTTCTTTACTAATATCTAAAACAAAGATAACAAATAACAACAACTATAACGTTAACCAACAAACAGAACCAGAAACCCAGTGGCAGCCTGCTCGGCTTCAGGCACCTTTTCCCTTCGGTGCAGTTCCAGTCACAGCCTTCAGGGGCGCTCTGGGTGCGGTGATTCCCCGGTGCTGCAGGGTCGCTCCGGCGTGAGCTCAGTAGCACACGTGCGAATGGCACTGCCCGAAACACGGAGGATGGAGAGAGCCCTTGCCACAGACCCTCGGAGGGCAGCTGGTGTCGGTGCCACCGCAGGATCCCCGGACACAGGGAGCTGGACGTAAGTTTCTACGAGCAGGAAAAACCCCGCTTAACAATGTAGCGGAGAAAACGGCTGCAGGCAGTCGGCTCCGATGGCGGCAGAGGGCAGAGACTCACAGCAGACAACGAGCAGCTCCTCGGCTGGCTTCTCAGGGGCCGTGGGTTCAGCAGACAGCAGCTCTGACCGTCCCGCTCCGAGGGTCCCGAGCAAGAGGGCGTGACCTCCCTCTGCCCTTGCTTTTCAGTCTCTCCAAATCTCGCATTACCAGGCTCTGCTTCCGTGAGGGGCAATTTTGCCCCACCCTGCCACGGAGAAAGGCTCTAGCCTTGTGCTTTGTTTCTCTTAAGTACCCAGTCATTTGTGTCCTAGCAACCTATGGGAGAAAAATTCCTGAGGAAAAGAACTAGATCCAACCTTCAACAGTACCATTATTAAAGTAACCCTGAAAACATGTCATTAGTGTGTGGTAGCTCTGAATCCACATGCCTGCCTTCCAGAGGAAGTTGAAAATCAATGAATTCCTCACCTTATCGACCCAAAACACAAACTGTATAACAGCCACCGTAACCTTAGTTATAGGGCCCATGTTTAGATATGGGGCTGCAAATGGGAGAGAGAGAGCCATGACCACTTGCCATACGAACCGGAATAAGCTAGACCACATGGTGCAACCTAGTGAGGTTCCTATATCCAGCACACAAAAACTGCGTTACTCAAGAACTGTTATCCTTTTTCCTCTCGATGCCCTCAGGCCCCACATTGGGTGCCAAAATCTGTCCTGGTTTGAAAGACAGGTGTCTGTTAAGGAAGGCAGGAGCCTCCCTTGGAATGGGAAACTGTAACCCCTCTCCCTCCGAATTATTATAAATTTGAAATCAAGAGGCTCTCAGGCAAAGATATGGAAATAGGAATAACAGTTCTTTACTACTATCTAAAACAAGGATAACAAATAACAACAACTATAACGTTAACCAACAAACAGAACCAGAAACCCAGTGGCAGCCTGCTCGGCTTCAGGCACCTTTTCCCTTTGGTGCAGTTCCAGTCATAGCCTGCAGGGGGCGCTCTGGGTGTGATGATTCCCCGGTAGCTGCAGGGGGCACTCCAGCGTGAGCTCAGGTAGCACACGGCAATGGCGGCTGCCCGAGGCAGGAAAGGATGGAGGAGAGCCTTTGTTCCACAGACCCTCGTATAGCTCGCTGGTTTTTCTGTCCAGCCTGGCGTTGCCACGACAGATTCCAGCTGGCTATATTTCCAGGAACACCCCTGTCCCCAGGGCACTCTGGCAGCGTCCCGTAGACACTTAGCCAGAGAAACCGCGGCCTGCGTTGTGGTGCAGGAACGATCCAGTTTAGCTATCAGCTGAAGATGAATAACGAGAGGGCTCTTGAAGTGCCTTTAATTCTGAGTGGCTTTATTGCAGGGTCTTCACACAGAGGAGAGGAAGGGTCCAAGAGGGCGAGGGGCCCTCAGACACAGCCTTAAGAGTTATCACGTATCGCCAATCACCAGGGGGTTTGGGGGAGTATAGGGAAGCTCTAGGGTTATTTGGTCCTATGGAAGGAAAGGGGCCCAGGAGATAACAGGGAATAGAACAAAGGCTCTTGGGGGGAGGGAGGAGATGATGGACACTAGCAGTGGCTACTCTGGTTTGTCCTAGGTTAAACCATGGTCACTTCACCTTCCAGGGGTTTCCTACCTCCTTGGAACTTTCTCCACCAGTTATCTTTCTCCTTTTCTAAGTCTTCTCCCCTGGAGGTTTCTAAGGACACATCCACAGCAGCTACACCCTCAGGGGGCAGCTGGTGTCGGTGCCGCAGCAGGATCCTCGGACACAGGGAGCTGGGACTTGGGACGGTAAGAGGTCCCGATGTGCAGGGGGAGCCCTGCTACAATGTAGCGAAGAAACTCGGAGCGGCAAGGAGGAGCGGGGGAGAGGCAGGCTGGTGGCAGGCAGCTCCCAATGGGGCAGAGGGCAGAGACTCACGGCAGACAGACCGGCAGCTCTGTGCTGGCTTCTCAGGGGCCGTGGGTTCAGCAGACAGCAGCTCTGACCGTCCAGCTCCGAGGGTCCCGAGCAAGAGCGCATGACCTCCCCCCTGCCCTTGCTTTTCAGTCTCCAAAATCTCGCGTTGTCAAGCCCTGCTTCCGTGAGAGGCAATTCTGCCGCACCCTGCCAAGGAGAATGGCCGCCTTGTGCTTTGTTCTCTTAAGTACTCAGATATTAGCTCAGTCATTTGTGTCTTAGCAACCCATGGGAGAAAAAATTCCTGAGGAAAAACTAAATCCAACCTCCAACACTCTGTTTTGTTACTGTTTGCCCCAGTATTCGCAAAAAAAGTCAGATTCACTTCACAGGCCTCTAAGCAGGTCTTGCTTCATTCGGCTCCAGAAAATGGCTTTTAAGGGAAATATATCCCACAGCATTCAAAACTTTTCTCCTTCAGGGCTCTGTCTTTACAGAACTCAACTTTCTGAAGAGGTTAGTAACACTCAAAACACCTCTCAGGACTGTTTGCAAAGCTCTTGTCTAGCATGTCATGTTGGACTACTTAGATCTTGCTCCTGCAGAAATTCATATGCACAGATAACTCAAGAGGGAAAAAAGCAAAATATACAATGATTGTTAACATTTGTAACAAGACAAGACAAAACCTCCGATATTTCCTGAATTATGGATTTTTTCCTCTCATCTCTGAATCATCAAATGCTTCCCAGCCAGCACTGACTGGGCAGTAACAACAGTTCTGGTAGTCATACTAATAGCAACATACTCTCTTCTCCTCACCTATCTCATAAAACAAGCGTGTTTGCATTTCTTCCAGGGTGTTTTTCTTAAGTCAGAAACAAAATTGCTTTGTTACCAATGTAACTTGTTGCGCTCCAGTTTAAAAAAATCTGAGACTTCCTCAAAGACACAACAAATGTGGCACAACATCCTTCCCTTCCCTACCTGGTATCAACAGTAACAGCTGACAAGTGAGATTTTCTCCAGCACTCTCAGATATTCACTCTGTGTAAGCTTTATGTATCAAACCCCTTGGCCCTGTGATAAAAAGTGGCTGGGAAAGAAGTTTAGGCAAGTCTCTGTGTGGCTGAGGACACAAACCTGAAGTACCAACACCTCTCCATCTCTTAGGGGACACTTAGGACACTGCACTCACAACACAGAATGAAGCTGTTTGTTTACCTCCTCCAACTAGACAGTTGCAAATTCTCCATATCTTATCCATTTGAATTAGGGGAGGATCTAGAATAACCAGTGTGATACAGATCACCAGAGCAAGGGTCATTGCTGATTTAGCTAGAAGAGCTGTAGGACCATGTACACCAAAATATAAAGCACCTTAACTATACAACTGCAGATAAAGTTGCATTACTCCTTAGCATTTTTTTTTTTAAAGTTTTTGTTACTTCTGATGTGTTGGTGAGAAGTTTGTAATTAACAGCCAGGAAGAGGCATCATTCCAACCATTTCCAAAACAGTTACTGCCTCAAACGTGGTATCACCAATTCCTTTGTCAAAGCATCCCAAATACCAAACATGGGAAACAATTTTGCAACACACAAATCAATTCACCAAGAATGGGACTAAGACTGGCAGCTCTCACACAGATCTCGTAACCAATAATCTATACTGTTACCATGTCACCTTAGGTAAGACACATTAATTTTTAGAAGCTAAATATTTTGATTATTGCCTGTCTTTTAAGACTGTCAAGATCCTTTAGAACACTGAGATTGGCAAAAGATCCCACCTTGTGGGCAAGTGACAGGTTAAAAGCACAGCAAAGAAGAAAAACCTAAACAACATTAGCAGAGACCCCTAAAATTGGAGAATTATTTCAGTCCTGAGCAAGTGTGCAATACTTTCCTCACCTCAATTCTATCATTCCCTGACCAGTGCAATTCCTCCAGAAATACGCCCCTCCTCTCTGCTGACCCTCAGGGATTCCCTTCATCCTCCTTCAGAAGAAGAGTCACTATGAATGACAACTCCCTAATATCAAACCACATTATCAAAATATTATCATAAACAGGAATTAAGATAGGCAGTACTTGTCATTTTAATCTGTTAAATACAGAATTAACATTGTATTAGCATGACACAACCAGTCCCCACCCTGACCTCTTTAATTAGATGTCATGCCTCTTCTCCCCTCCTTCCTTCCCTTATACTTTATGAATCCTCCAGAGTAGGAATTCAGCCTTTGTTTCTGCATAGGGACAGTCACACACACATTGTGTGGATCCAGAAATAAGTAATGAAATTGAATTTTGTTCCAGTGGCTGTTTCTTTCCAGGCCACCGCTCCAGACTCTGTAGCAGCTGAAAAACTATTCTAGAATTCAGATTATCCAGCAAGCAACTGTATTCTGACCAACCGCTCAGCAAAAGCACAGCAGTATCCCATTCCTGCTAGGCTGACAGCTCCTTCTTGAGTAATTTTAAGATACAGTCTTACACTACTAAAAACCCACTGATCTTAATTCCAGTAAGACTGCTTCTCTCTCCCATCTATTTGCACTGAAGGATCCTTCATTTCCTCAAGGCACTGTTCTTACTTTATTCCCACTTCCCCCCTTAAAAAAAAAAAAATCTCAGCAAGCCACGCAGAGTAGGGCTGAGACATCATGAAGTAGGAAGCTATGACATCATATAAAACCCCCACAACACCAACACTGAAACTGACTTGTTTAGAAGGAAAGTATCTGCCTGCTTAAATTCAGGCATCCCTCAAAAAATTAGGAAGGAAGCAAAGCCACACACAGGAAATTTTTTCTGTCCCATCCTTACCAGTTCTGTGAAGAGACATCAAGAACCGTCCCGGAGCCGACAGCCACTGCCTGCAACGAGATTTAAATCCGCGTGACTGTGGCTCTTTGCTTCCTCGGATTTACATCACCAGGTACGAAGAATTACATCTGTCTCCTGCTCTCCATCTAGCATTTATTACAGCTGACAATCACAGGGCCTGTAGCACGTCTATTTGTGCTCATTGCCTAGAGGATACTGCCATATTTCCATCTCTGTTTCGTGACTGTTCCCCCAGCCAGACAGGAGACAGACGGTCTCTCCTCCGGGGCACCTCCGAAAAGGTGCAGGCGTGGAGAGCAGATGAGTATGGCAGAGCAGGACCCCCGGGAGTCGCAACCACAGGCAGGAGAAGAGGCGGGTTAGAGGACAGGCACGTCCCGGGGAGCAGTGGGAGCCCACCTGGGGGAAGTGGGGCGCAGGGAGAACGTGCCCCGGGCAGCCCTGACGGAGAAGCACAGCGTAAGTCACTCCCCGGAGCCAGACCCTGCGTCAGCGCGGCCGGTGCGCGGAGCCTTCCCCGGGCCGGGGGTCCCTCCCTGCTCCCCCGCCCCAGCCCGGCGAGCGGAACCGCGGCCGCGCACCCCTGCCCCGCACACGGCCCCAGCAGCGGGGCCGCCCCAGCGGCCTCGGCCCCCGCTCCTCCCGAGTGGGGAGCAGGGCAGGGGGATGCCGGGGTGAGGTGTGCGCGGGGGGCGCCGCACAGGTGGCGCAACCTCTCCTGGGGAGCCCCCCGGTGCGGGGGGAGGCGCAGGGCTGAGAACCCCGGAGGGCGAGGGGCGCTCCCCGCCCACCCCTGCCCCGGCACCCACCTGTTACCGCCACCGCCGTCCCCTCAGGGCGGGCGCCCGGCCCCGACCCGGCGACCCCACACGCCGCTGCTGAGGCGCATGCGCGGGGTGCGGGCGGCGGCGCGCGGCGCGGCGGGGGCTGTAAGCCAGGAAGCGCGGCCGGGCGGGCGGGAGGAGGCGCCGGGATGGCCCTGCTCTCCTCGGGCACGGGCTGCAGGGACACGCACCGAATGGCCCAAAGCGTGATCTGGCCTCATGAAGCTGTCACGGAATCACAGAATCGATTAGGTTGGAAAAGCCCTCTGAGATCGTGGAGTCCAGCCTCTGACCGAACACCACCATGTCAACCAGACCATGGCAGTGAGTGCCACGTCCAGGCTTTCCTTAAATACCTCCAGGGACGGTGACTCCACCACCCTGTGTAATCACCCTTTCTGTGAAATTCCTCCCAATGTCCAACCTGAATCCCCCCTGGTGTAGCTTAAGGCTATGCCTCTTGTCCTGTTGCTGGTTGCCTGGGAGAAGAGGCTGACCCCCACCCTGGGTACAACCCACTTCCAGGTAGTTGTGACAACTCCCCTAAACATCCTTCTCTCCAGGCTAAACGCCCCCAGCTCCCTCAGCTGCTCCTCATCAGACTTGTGCTCCAGCCTCTTCACCAGCTTTGCTGCCCCTCTCTGGACTTGCTCCAGCACCTCAGTGTCCTTTCTGAACTGAGGGGCCCAGAACCGGACACAGGACTCAAGGTGTGGCCTCACCAGTACTGATTACAGGGGGACAATCAAGAGCTGTACAGTTGAGAGCTGCTCCTGAAGCACTGCTTGGTGACCTTCTCCCAGCAACCAAGCAGAGGGGAGAATTACGTCTCTGGCTGGTGCCATTGCCAGCTCTGCAGGAAAGTAGAAAGTCAAGTTCCAAACCAAGGAGTAGAAGTCTCCTAAAGGATTTGTCTATCATGCCAGTTTTCTAGGAGGATGACATTTCCTCTGTAGCACTGTTACTCTTTTTAAAATTTCCAGGAAAACAAGTCCAACAGCTCACAGCTGGCAGCCTCTACTTGACAAGTATTTATTTCCAATGATGAGAAAAGGTACATTAGCTGTTCCTCCTCTCCACACAGGTTTGGTTGGTTTTTTTTTTAGGGAGAAAAGAGGACCAAAAAAAGGAGGACTTACACATCTGTCTGTTTTCTTTCTTGGCTATCAGTTTGAGTAATAGCCTGAAAATTACAAGGGTTCAATTAGAGTTATCCTTTTCAAACAGATGGCTAATTAAATGTTAATAGCACAAGCAAGCAAAATGTTTTAAACACCATCAAACTCACAAATGTTTGAGACATTTTGAATGCCATATTCTAGGGGCAAAGTAAAGCCAGAACAACCTTGATGGAAGGAGATCACAGCCTGAAGCTTCCCACTGCTCTGACTACTTAATAAAGACAAGCCTTATTAAAACATACAGTATTTTAAAATCCTCTTTCAACAATGATGGCCTGAAGGACAGCAGGTAGCCTCTTTCAGTTCTGCTTTTCTTAATTCTCTTCAGCAATCACACTTCAAAAATCATCAAGTAATTCTTATAATGTAATCTCTGAGGGTCTGAATAAATAACAGGCAAAAGGGAGCTTTTATTGCACTGAAGCAGAAGAAATGCTCTGTGATGTAGTAACACTGGAAGAAGAGATTAGGGAATTATTCCAGTTTAAGTCAAAGGGAGAAGAATTTGATCCAGTACTGAATGACTACTAAAGCACAGACATTACATAACAGATCATTCATGTCAGAAATAAAACCAAAGCTCTTGATTTTCTCTGACATTCAATGAATTCCAATATCTTTTTTCTTTCCTTATCAGACAAAACTTGTAGTAGAGAACAGCTTTCACATACCAGAGTCCACCGGCCACTCAGTATCAAGCACCTACAGCCAAGGACCACAATCACAGCCAAAACACGAGTGGTTTCTTACCTACACCTGTAAATATGATTTTCAGAAGCTACAGAGTCACAGCTACAGTATTAAACTAGGAAAGGAGCACCAGGTTGATAAGCCAAGAAGTTCCATGGCCTTTCATTATTTCTAATATTTTGGCCTATTTGCTCCCCAAGTCACAGTACTCTTCAGAGGACAAACTTTTATCAGCCTTTGAGACACCTGTGGAGAAAGTTTCAGGGCATGGAAAGAAAGATGAAAATGGGAGTGGGCTTATTTCCCCTTACCTCTGCTCTTCAACAAGTCAGTCCTACATGAATGTCAGGCAGCACCTGGCACTGCTCTTTAACAGCTAGCAGTGCTGTGTGAGGGGCCAATGAAGGTGATGTGATAAAGTTACCTTGTCACAATTGAGTGTTTCTCAGTAACTCAGCACAGTATAGATGGAGGCTTGACCAAACAGCAAAGAATGAAAAGCCCATCTGGAATCAAGGTGGCTGTAAGCTCTGGGGGTTAAATGTACTGTAAAGAACCAAAATGACATGACACAGTAAATTGACCAAGGTCAATAAGGCTTTTATTATCTTCCTGTACCTACACATATTTGCAAATTATACCTAAATTGCCAGTTCAATTTTCCCACCCATCTTGCTTTGGTATGGAATCAGCGCCGGTCGAACCTCCTCCTTCAGGAACTTTGCCACCTGTTCAAGATGAGAAAAATAAAATTAGGAAAAAATTAGGTCCCTACTTAGACCTGCTTGTCTCACTGGGGTCTCTCTTTCCCAAAGACACCCAATGGTCTGGTATGTCCAGAGTCAAAAGTGTGAAGCCACAGGAAAGAAAGACAAGAAAGCCAAGGAAATCAAAAGAGAAAAATGTGTCTTCCTTAGTAGTATGGCCAGTTATAATATATACACTCTGTAACATACAAAAGGACGCAGGATTAACCTACACATTGCATTACAACCCACAGCCTCTTCCCACTACTTTACCTGTTGAGGAGCACGTCCAGTGAAGGAGGAGGGATCCACCAGGCTTTCAAGTTGTTTATGGATAGGGCTGAAGTAAGGATCAGCACGGACAAGGGCAATGAAGCCATTATCACCCCCTTCCTCTTTCACAATAGCTGCTGCTTGCTGAGAGAGAACACGAATCTTCTCCTGGCAATCCTGTAGGTACAGGGAGAAGAAGATGGGAAAAGTCATTCCATTGCTATTGACAGCACATGTTCATCTCATCAACTTGCGTGGGAGGGAAAAATATCAAAGTGTATTGCCCTGGACAGTGCAAAAAGAAGACACAGTTTGGACTGCAGTGGCTCACATGCCACTACATTAAAACAAGATTTTCTTCATCCTTTCACATCTGCCCTTCGAGGCTAAAACAGTCCGAATGTCACATACATTCCCTGTTGAACTATAACAAACTAATGACACTGGAATAATTTATACATCTTCAAATTTCCCAAATACTCTTAGGAGTCACTATAGGGGTTTTTTTCAATTGTAAACAATGTAAAACCTCTACAGATTTGGAAAAGGGAAAAGAATCTGTCCAACTTAATAAGCAGTGAGACTTTGCAAACCATTGCTTCCATAAGGATAGACTGAGAAAAAAAACCATGCCTTTGGAATCAATTGGCAAGAACAAGGGAACCCAACTGTAGTTAGGTACCACCTGCAAAATCAGATATTGCCATGCTGGTCCTAAAATACAGCCATGTGGTTGCATTTACAGCTATGCAGGAATCTTCTCCTTAAATGTATTATCCTTGGTCTACAGTTAATACAAAAATTATTCCATTTCCTCCATCCAAATGTCATTTTGCTTCAGCACTGACCTGCCTCAGGTGAACAGATCTATCTTCTGGATGTTTAGGGGAGGGAGCTGTTTAGTAGTGGGGAAAGGAAGTGAGATTTTGTGCTATTCCAAAGTTCCTAGCACAGGAAAACAGAACATACAGATGTAAATATGAACGCCTTCTACAAATGTACTAAACACTATGAGTATGTAATTAAACAGCACCAGAAAGAAGGCAGGTCAACAAGAGACACAAATGAATCACAGAATGTGATTCCCATGATGTGACCCTTAAGGCAATTAGTCAGGAAGCGTACGCACTGACCCACTGACATCAGACACACAGGGGGGAAAAAAAGGAAAAAAGGATGCTTCCTGACTAATATAATGGGTGATTTGCCTCAAGTGTTTCAGAAAACTGAAACCACATATATTCTGCTCAAAGCCTCCATCAACCCGTTTCGTTATTCTTGCAAGTTTCACTTCTGTCCTTGATGTGGAAATAATCATAGAAGGAAAAATTACTATCTAAAAGGCAAGTGAAAATAAGGTGTTTTATTAAGATGGAAATTTGATTATCAATTTTGACCTGAATTGTGAAATTAAATGATAAGGAAATATAATCTAATTGTGTCTGGGTTTATTTACTAAGGAAAATATTTAATTATAGTTTGCTTGAACACAGGAAGCTGAATGAAGGACTATAAGCAAAGTGGTTAATATACTATACTGGGTTAGGGAAGAATGACACATGAATGAGTGGTTCAGAATGGTCTTACTTGCTTTTTTGTTAACAGTACTGATTCATCCTCTTTTAATTTATAAGGTAGGCAACTGCCAACATGTTCCATTTAAAGAAGCCTGGCCTGTGTTCCAAGTTCCTTCAAACACTTAAAAAAGGAAAATGCCTACTAGTATCAAACATAAAAATAGGTCTCCCTCTTCTCCAGCACAGCCAGCCAGATTAGCCCAAACACACAGTGTTCCTAACAGAAAATAGGGATCTCCACAAGCGCTCTCTCTCCAGAGAGCAGAGCCTGGCTTTGCAGCACCAGTGCAATACTAATAACTTTGTGGGAGCAGGTGAAGATCAGAGAAAGGTGAGATAGGACAAGAGCCCAGAGACATTTATTTCTCAGGAGACAAACACCAGGCCATGAAAAAAGGTATTTTGGACACTGCATTTGTACCTGACAATTGCCCCCAGCCTTCACCATTGCCATGATTATGTTCTCTGTGGCCATGAATGGCAGCTCCTGCCAGATCCTTCTCTCAATCACCACCAAAAAAAAAAAAACAGGAAAAAAGAAACAGCATTATAGAAAGCCTATAGACAACTGTGAAAACTTCGCAGTGAAGTCTTTTTTCCTCTCTCCTTGAATCTCTAGGACTGGACAAAGGTCACAGAATCACAGGAAAGTTTGGGTTGGAAAGGACCTTTAAAGGCAATCTAGTCCAATCCCTCTGCAATGAGCAGGGACATCTTCAACTAGATTAGGTTGCTCAGAGCCCTGTCCAACCTGACACTGAATGCTTCCAGGGATGGGGCATCCACCACCTCTCTGGGCCAACCATTCTAGTATTTCACCACCCTCTTTGTAATAGAACTTCTTTCCTATATCATCTAAATTGTCCCTCTGTCAGTTTAAAACTGTTACCCCTTGTGCTATTATAACAGGCCCTGATAAAAAGTTTGTCCCCATGATGCAAAGACAAATTCTTGCTTTGAACTTAGCTCTGGAAATCCAGATACTGAAGTTGATAATACTTAGAAGCTGTATCTTGTAAGAGACATTACTTTGGAAAATATGTACAATAATTTTTTTCTAACCTGTAGTAAGTTACAGGACTGGATGAGATCTGCCTAGACAGTATCTTTTGCTGCTAAGTTCTATAGATCCATTCCATAATTCAGGGAAAAATATCCTTTGTGAGAAGTTTTGTATTTACTCTCTTATTGACCTCACAAGAGGCCTTTCATGTATGTCCTACATCAGTGAGAATACGGCAAGAATAGAGCAAAATTCAGAAACCATTTGAACTAACAGATCAAAATGTAATCCTTGGAGTGGGAGCATTTTTGTACACTTTGGCATAGTTGTAGCATTACCAAAGAAGTCCATTATCTCCTCCTTTACCTTTGGATACACCACGAGTCCCTCTGAGACATTCTGCAGTGTACTCAGGATGATGTCAGCTGTGAGGAAAGCCTCGGCCAGACACATGCGCCTACGAAACACACGCACACCCACAGCTGGTCAGCAACAAAGCCATGTTCCAGTGCACCTCAGATCCTTCAGCTTCTGTAAATAATGCTCTAAATAGCACTACTGTGGCCTAACACTGGAGCTGTTCTCTTTTTTTTTTCTTTTTGGTTAGTAGAGAGGGAAAAGGGTGAAGGCACACATAGAAAGCTCCAAGGTAATTCAGTGACTACACACAAGGCAGCAATTTACAGTATCTTCCCCTATGTGTTCTCTATGTTGAACTGTCTACTACTGGACCCTACCCTTGAGCAGTAAGACATGCTGCATGCTCATGCTGTGCCTGGCTGTGCTCAATGGGGAATTTCCAAGGGGATCCATGTATTTCGTGATGGCTTCCTCCAAGAAACCAGCTCCTGGTCACAGAAGAGGCTCCTGACAAAAATGAAAGGAGGAAAAGGAGTAGTGGGGACTGAACTGTATCTGGCAAAATGCTCTGTGTCAAAGTATAGCAAATACAGCATTATCCACCTGTGACAGCAGGGCCTGGCCCATCCTAAACTGTGATCTTTTGAAATATCCTAGTTCTTGAACCTTGTGCTACATCTAGGTGCCCCAATTCTATCACAGTGCCTTAAAACAACTTTGCTGGATTGTAGATTGATTGAACTTTCTCTGGTTTGTTCTCCTTCTAAAACACTGTAGCTTTAACAAGAGAAATCCAAGGCACAGATTTTTATAAATGGTTAATGAAGTGGACAAATGAGTGTTTCTACTAGATGAGATGAAAATAAAATTTTAAACATTCCAGTATGTCTCTCAACACTTGGTTGCTAGTGGGAAATAAACACACCACATCAACCACTGTGCAATTTCTTAAATTTACACTGTTTTTTCTGCTGCCTATGCAGCTCTTTTTTGAATGAGACTAGGAGCTGTGGAGTAAAGTCCCTTTGGGTAAAATCTTCTATTTTTTCACAAAATTTTATGCAGGTATTACGTTTGTGAAGACATTTTAAAAATAACATTCTCATCAGCAATCTTAATGCTAATCTACAGCCAAAACTGTTGCTGTTCATTGTTTCACAGGTGCCATACCTTAGAAGTCTAGAGATTTTTAAGATTCTAAGAGATCAAATTCTGCAACACAATACGACTTTGAAACCAAAATGTTCCAAAGGCAGATATGAGTTTTATGCAGATTTAGTACTAAATAAAAGATGGCAGCATTGAATTTAATTGCTGTAATTTACTTGACAATAATTGTAGATAACTTCTGCTCAGCTCAAAATAGTTGTAATGAAGAATCATAAAGCAAAATTTGCTGAGCAATATCCTAAAGACCTGCACAAATTTTCATGAAACATTTTTTTAAAAAGTAGAGCAATTGTGCTCTTTTTCGAGGATCTGACTACTTCTTCTAAAGAACAATATTTTTCAAAATTAAAATAAGTTTTTTAGATTATTTGGAGGGTTAAGGTGTTGAACTATTCTTTAAGAAGCGAAAAAAAGCAGGGTCAAAAAACTGCATTTAAAACAAGGAAGAGAATTTGAGAAATGTGAGTACTGTAGTACTGTGCTGGTGAAACAGGAAGACTATGAAAGCAATTTATTACACTGGCTTTTGTATCCCTCCCTTTCACTGCTGGTTTACTTAAAAAAAAAAAACTAACAGTTGGTACAGAGGAAACCAGTTTGTAGTCTCTAGTTTCTATTGAGACCACTTTTTGTCAAGGTGGTATCTTGTGGGTTTAATTTAAAGGCAGTGTTTTCTAAACATAGCAGAGGACCTTTCTGCACAAGGCCACCTGCAGTTGCTGCAGTGCACAGTCTAAACAGACCTGTTGGCACTGTCATCCAGCGTTCACTCAAACCACTGCACAGTGGCCGTTTGGAGCAGATCCATCACCAGTGTCATCAGGCGCCGAGCCAGGCTGCAGCAGCGCTCTGAACGCATCGGGTTCCTCTTGTAAGGCATGGCACTTGAGCCTGTGAAAGCAGGAAAAGGGATGCAAACAGGGCAACAGAGGGAGTGCTGCACTCGGGGAGAAGAGATGAAGGTACTCCCCCAGGAAAGAAAAATGTGTCAGGAATCATAGCTTTGACTAAAGTCTCAAAGCACAACAGTTTTCTAAGGGCAATATGTAATAACAAAAATGACACCACCACTTCCTCCTTCAGATCAGAAACATCCAAATGTGGGCAGAGAAAAAGTGAGAAGACATTTTTGCAATTCTGCAAAACAGAGCTACTACCTCACAGAAAGGACAAATAGTCTTACTTTTTAATGCAGCATTTAGCAGCATCTCTCTAGGCTACCCATGGCAATCTTGGCAATTTGAGCCTCCATCTGCTCAATAACACTGTCCTTCAAAGTCAGATACACTACTGCCTGTTGCTCCAGTGAATGGGTATCAAAATCATCCACAGAATGTAGAATAGTACAAGTACCAGACAGGACTAAGGCTTAATTCGCTGATTCAATTCTATACAACCATTTAAGGGACCCAAACTTTCTTCCATCCAAGAGCCAAAACACTACATTTCCCTTTCTAGCAGTGTCAGAATCACATCACTGCTATTCTTCTGGCAAGGATGCAAGGGTCCACCCTAGTTTCATTGTTCCTAATTTGTCTGCTTATAAAGATCAAAATGCTGAGTTGAGCTGAAAACACACTTTTCAGTCAGCTTCATGAGGACTGGAAAATGTTAAGCACTCCTCAGACCCAGGTCTGCCTCTCTATGCAATGGGACATACATGGCTACTTCTGCTCTCCCCCTCCCCGCAGGAAGTGCACAAATACAAATCTGATTTTAATTACTTAATATCCAGAAACCTTTAGGTAAGGTGGGGGTTTTTTCCTTCCCCCCCCCCGCTTCTTTTTCTTTTAAAAGGACCCAAAATACTAACAATGTCAACTCCAGTTAATTTAAAGCAACTTCAGTCAGTGGCATTTCTAAGTTTGTTTAAAAGGCCACACCAACATAAATGAAAAGGCACAGATACCAGTCCAGGAAATCTCTCTCATCCTTTACCAATCTGGTCTTTCTCAAAAGGCTCCTCTATCTCCTTCAGGTTGGCCAAAAGACGAATGTAAGTGCAAATCTAGAAAGAAAGCATGAGAAATTAACAAAACAGAACCAAACTGACACCCACCAATATATCTTACTGTTGGTGCTCTTGGAGAATTTTTGCATCTATGTGGAATAAGTAAACTGGGGGCAGTGAAAATTTTGACAAAAAAATTGACACTGCAATCATAGTTCCTGGTCTAAAAATGTTTTTCAAGAAGACAAAGAAAACAGCATGTCCATTGTATTAGATGAGAACAGGACTCCAAGAAGGGCAAATGTTTGCAGAGAATGGAAGACAGATCAGAAGATAACACTGAAAATGCATAACAAAATTGCATAGTGATTTGCAAACACAGATAATGTGTGCTCACTGAACTGGGAAAAAACCAAAACAGAAGAAAATACTACAGACCACTTTAGCTCAAGAGAAGGAAGAAGGAGGGAACAGAGATAAATCAATGAAAAGAATTCACAAGGACAGAGAGAATAACACCATTATCAGAAAGGCAATTAACTAGGAGGAAATGGTAAAATTTAAGAACTCATACACCACTAGGAAAGATGTTTACTCTAATTGGATCAATTTAACATAGATTAGACTAATATCTGGTGTGGGAGTTGTTAACCCATCTTAGAATATGCTCAGTTAACTTGCTTTATTTGTCACTGGTCTTAAGATCTTTGAGTACCAGGTGTGTACCCAGCAGTGAATTCACATTATCACAAAGAAGACAGCTGAACAAGGAATACCAATATTTCTTGAGAAGAGCATTCTGCACCACGAGCACCTTCTCTTCAGAATCTGAAACGTTTCTCCCTCTTCCAAATGTATACAAGTAGGGTGCTCACATTGTGTATAGAAGCCCCCAGGCTGGCCAGCACAGCCAGAACTCCAATATCCACCTTGCAACTGTAGGTCTGCCCTGTGACCATGTAAGCCCTAGAAATAAGCACAGAAGCTGTGTTCCAGCCACGCACAACAGCACTGCAAGACTTTGAGCAAGGAGTGACATGGCTCTTGAAGTGAAGGGCTGTCATTCTGCCCTGGTGAGAACAACTTTGGATTCAGGCTGTCAATTTCTGGGCAGCATGCAGATGGGAGAGAGGTAAACAGGAAAACGGACAGCTGTGCTTTGACAGGGAGACAAGTAGAAGTGGCCTATTTAGGAGGTGAAGTTTCATGCAGGAAAATGCAACTGGGAATGGAAGATGGCAAGGGGGAATAAGTGAACAGCAGTACAGATGTCGGTTTGGCAACCAGGGGAATCTGGGCCAACCCCACCAGCAGGAATCACACATTGCTAAGAATGCTTGTTACATACCACTTAAATCCTGCCTTTGCAGTCACTAATCTGTCCAATTCTTCAACCTTGGGGTGAAGTGAAAAATAAAACAGAGTTCAAAACACAATTCAGCAAGGTAAGCAAGAACAAAAATGGTCCTTTGCTTTTCTCAGTTTACTGCCAAAAAATCTTTTATTTTCTGTGAAACATCCCTACCCAAATGCTGCTCACTTTCACACAGAGCCTTGTCAGTGAGCCCAAGAGGGATCATGGTGCCCTTGTAAATTTAATGCCAGAATCTCAATGTTCCCTCAAAGAAAACAGCATTCCAGAACGGAAAATTGCCAAGACTAAGTCTGCACCCTGGGCTGTCTGACGTACTTTACTGTGGTCTCCCTCAAAGAGCTGCAAGAAGCTGGCTTGGGTGCCAGTGGTGCCTTTCACACCCCGGAAGCGCAGGTCATCCCAAGCCCACTCCAGGTTCTGCAGGTCCATGTACAAGTCCTGAATCCACAAGCAGCAGCGTTTCCCCACAGTGGTGAGCTGGGCAGGTCTGAAAACAACCAAGAACACAACATGACTCATTGAGGATTTGCACAAGCACCACACTTCACTGCTGAGTCTGCCATTAAGAGCTCCCTACAGATTAATCTCTCTGGACTAATTTGAGCAGAAATTAACAGGATTTGTCTTAGGCAGAAGGATGTACCGATGTCAGCAGTAAATGGCACTGAAGATGCAATCATTTCTTTCAGGAATTAAATGGAATCACATTACCAGAAAACAGCAATTCTGTGTCCATGTGCCAGGCAGGCGCCTCCTGTCGGCCTGCAGGGGCTGTGACAGACTGAGGGTGCATCTATCCCCTACCCCAGTTCCCCTCACGCAGGGCACGGGGGGCACCCTGACTGACTGACAGCACTGGTGTGAACTTCCCAGCACAGAGACATCTGCACTCACTTTGTGATTTTAAATGATTCCTCTGAGGAACCGTTCCTTCTTATTTATAAAAACATATTCCTCAGCCTCTGGGCAAACACACTTCAACAATGTTGTCAGCCAACACTTCTTGTAAAACCTCTACCTTGGAATAAGTAACTGCAAGTTTCAGCTACACTTCAGTCCCCCTGCAAATGCTTTGAGGTGAAAACAGGGGTGTTATGCAGAACTCAGAAATTGAAATATTTCAAATTATCCACATGAACTCCAAAGAAAACAAACCTCTGTACTACTACATACACGTGAACAAGGTGCTCCTGATTAAGCTCAGACATAAAAAGGAAGCTTGCAAGATCTGGAAGCAGGGACAGGCGATCCAGGAGGAATACAAAGAAACTATTCAATGCTGCAGGCAGGGATGGGGCAACAAAAGCCAAAACCCACCTGGATTAATGTAGTGTGGGATGTGAAAGGCAACAAGACAGGCCTCTGCAAGTACATAAGCAGGAAAAGGGAAGGCTAGGGAAAACATGGACCTAATTGTAAACAGAGCAGAGGCCCTACTGACAAATGACACATAAAAGGCTGAGGCATCAATTATGATTTCTCCTTGTATACGCTTCTTGAATACTCCTCTGTCCCCTTTCCAAAAGCCCAAATAAAACTAACACAGATACTCCTCCAAAAAGCTGTAGATGAAGAGGGCCTTAGGACTAGAGCAGATGGAACTGACACTGCATATACAGCAAGACAATAAATCAGAGACCTGACCTGATGCTTTCATTCTCCTTTGGGAGAAACGTTAGTGCCAGACACCAAGTCTGACACAACCTGTGCTTAATTTCCCCGCCTCTGCTGTTCCATATCACTGGGGTAGAAGACCCGGGCTGACCTCATGGTGTAGTTTAATGCTTCTGAAAACAGTCTTCATGAAGCAGGGGATTAAACTACCCCAAGAACAGAACCACTCAGACCTCATTGCCCTTGTCATAAATACATGTTATAGTATTGGCTTTTCACAATGAATACTATGTGTATAATGTTAATCCTTATAAAAGTAGCTTTTGTTATACAAATATAATGATTACTAAATGCTTTTCTCTTTGTTAGATATAGTTGAGAAATAACTAATATAGCTGTGTTAAAATGTACCTAACTTACAATAAACCACCTGCTTAGCTGGATAAACACGGGTGTGACAGACTCCTGCCACAGGACATCTCTATCAACAACAACCATCTGTTGGAAACTGATGGATGAAGGAAGATACTGAACCCTCCAAAAGGACCACACATGCTCTAAAAAGGCAGACCCCAGGAGGAGCCATGCTGACTAGTTCTTGGAACATGTGAAATAGCTTAGGGAAAAGTTTGAATATGTATAATTGTCTATGAATATGCAATAGGCTGATGCAATAAGGAAAGTATATAAAGAGAATCAGCATACCAGGTGTGCTCTTGGCTCAGTGCCAAGGGTACCCAGCATCCTGGGCATTGCAACCTTTTGCTCTATCTTGTCCCTTATTGTCTTTTATTAAACCTTTAAATTTTAACAGGAGAGTATCTGTAACAACAAGTAGCCGTCAACAAAACTTTCTAGGCTGCAGTGGAAAATAACTTAAACAAAGAAAATGTGACTGGAAAACAGGCTTAGTGCAATTCCCAGTCACGCTTTTTTGAAACAGCCCAGAATATGCACATCTGTGTTTGCCTGGAAGTAATTATTTATGAAGCTGTGTTGAAGCAACTGCTGACAGCTAGTCAAAGCAACAGTCCAGTTTCCTGAGACAAGCCTGGAGTCAGGCACATATGCCTTTTCTTAACCACCAACTGGTCAGAGATGGGGAAAAGGATGACAAAAGAGCAGCAGCAGGTCAATTTAATCAAAGCAAAAACAACAAAAAGAAAGCAAAGGCTTATGGCTACTTACTGGTAGTGAGTGAAGCCCAAAGCAGGCACGTCAGCATACTTCTTAGCAAAGTTGGGCAGCCGGCTGATCACCCTTGCGAGCTGGTAGAAGCCGGAAGGATAGAAAAGAGGTGGAATGAGAGAGGAAAAAAAACCCAAACAACACAGCAGAAGTTAGCATGCTTAAGCACAACATTGTGAGAAAAAGGGGAGGGAAACAACTGTGCAGGGAGGGACCTTGAGGGGCAACTGTGCAGCCCCCTCTAATTGTAGAATATGGTGCCTTTCAGTTTTTTAGGGCATGCATGCAATTTCTGCTTGCTACAAAACTCAAGCAAGAGCTAACACAAGTCATTGGACTTGAGCTCAAACTAGTCTGATCTTCATGCCCAACCTAATCCTGCAGTTGGTTCATCCTTAGGTATTTTCTTTATTCCTGGAATTGGTCAGAAATAAAGCTGCTTGGGGTATAATTGACACACATTCAGTCTAGGGCAAATTGGATACCAACTCATTCAGGTCAGATAGACACCACTGCACTACACTCCTGCTATATTTGACCTCAGAAAATTGTATTATATAGTTTCTTGAATGCTGACACACTCCTAAGAATATAGCTAAGGATAAGACTAAAATAATCCTGAAAGCAATACAGTTGCTTTCTGAAACTACTACCTGTGGCACAGATAAACAAGGAGATGCTTATAATTCCCACTGTGAGCAAAAAAGCTCTGGGAAAAGACTTGAGAAAGGAAAGGAACTGTTCAGTTTTTTGAGAACAACCCAGACAGACAACTCCTCCTAGCTTCCCACAAAGGTTTAGGAAAATCCAAGTTAAACACAGGCTATGCACAGGACATGGGTGCTCCCCAATTCTGAGACACTGAAGAACCACCTTCTCACCTTGGGTAGCAGCAAGTTAAACCCATCACAGAGGACAATCAGATCCTGAAAGAAGCAAAGAAAGGAACTTTGTGCCATGTCTAAAGGACCAGACATAACGGTTTCTCTCAGAGAGGACAGATTATGCTTTGTTGACTCAAAAGTTTCCTCTTAAAACAAATGCTTTGCTTTCCTTCTTGTAACAGAACTTGCACTGAACTTGCTTATGACAAAAATGCTGGATCCACCATTGCTCGTTTTATACTGTCCACAGAAAGTCATGAGTGGTGGAAGACCCATTTCAACCAAGTGCCTATGAATGATCATTCTGAGGTTCTTGGGACTGCCCATGGAGTGACAGACTAAATCATACGGTCCCAAGTGGAAAATACAGGCACTGTAGGCTAAAGACAGCAGGAAAGTAAGTGGGCTAATGAGGCACCAGTCGTCTTTACTCCTCCTTTTAAGACTGAGGTACTGCTGGGCACAAGTGGCACAAGGAAGGTGATATTACCCAAAAGCTAAACAGGTTTGCAAAGGAGTAGAGAAAATCACACAGCAGCTTCTCATGTGACAAAAGCAGCTGTGAAGTTGCAATGGCTTGAACAGTGGAACAGCAACACATACTGAGAAATAAGGCTTCAGTTTGCACTCTGTTTTAGATGATGTTTTTCACAAATATTTTACAGTTCTGTAGAATGGTACTTTCTTTTTCACTTAACACACTGATCCATTCTCTTGGCTGCTGAAAAGCTTGGACCTTTGTTTTTGTAAGTCAGTGAACTCTTGTCACAGTGGTGTAACTGATAAATCCCACAGTTCACATGCTTCTTCATGTGTTTGCAACTCCCCTCTTATCTCCTTGAATATTTAACACACAAGCAAAGGTTAGGGGACAGTTTCCAGATAGATCTTGCTTCACATCAGAAGAAAGAAGGCAAGAGGAGCTTGCCTTCCCTAGGGTAGCCAGGTTAAAGAACTGAATTAACTTCAACAGTAAGATTAACAAAAATGTCTGAAAAATCCACTTAATATTTTATAAAGAGCTATAAAATAAACAACCATAGCTTTGTTTTGCCCAGCTCTGCAGCCAGGGAACTGGAAATATTCTATTACCGTGTTATCCCCTACGTAGCAGGAAGTTGCTCCAAGGTTGATGGCTGCAGCTTTTGGGCAGCAGTGGGCAAAGGTGTGCACGTGGGCCATCGCATCGTGACGCAGCTTCTTCTCCTCCTCTGCTGCCATCTTGAAGTCAATGTTGTCCAGATTGGCTTCCATCTCCCATATCTGCTCATCCGTGATATTAAGCCCAAGTGACTGCAAAGGGAAAAGAACTTTTATTGCTTTTTCTCTTTACCAACAAACTGAGACAGAAGCTGTTCAAATAATTTACTCCCATATGACATCTCCCAGAAGTGTGACAATTTGGTATAATTGAGCTGTAACAGCAAATGCTTTCATTGTAGGGCTCTCCAGCCTTTTCCAATAGGATAGGGCAGTGTTCATTCTTAGGTGTTCCTCTTGGGCTTTGTACTTTCCTCAATCATGTAACATCCCTGTGAAAACTACAAAAATTAAAACAAATGGGGAAAAGTGATATAAAAATAGTACAGTTCAAACTTCTTTTAATAAAGTTTACCTTTTGGGTAAAGAAAAATCCAGCTACCATGTGACTAAACAGCTTGTGTCAGGAAAAACTCTCTGGACCACAACTAGACCTACACAACTGTAAACAGGGGGCTTAGAACATATAGAAAGGTATATATACTTTATATGTTTGTACCTTTTCAAAAGTCCTGAAGTACCTCATCTCAGACCTTGTGAAATCAGTTACTTGATCTGGAAGAAGGAGATGAATGCTCCTAGTTCATGTTCAAAACCAACTGCTAGAGCTTTTCAGCAAGCTGACTTAAAAGCAAAGATATCCAAGCACAAGATTATACACTGGTGTAATTCTTGCACACACTAACTGAGATGAGAAAAATGTCTTTTCCTGATACTGAAAAATTAAAAGTCTCACAATGAACTTGGCATTACTGCCTTTTCCAAATTAAAATGCTATTGTCCTGTGTATTAGCAATGAGAAATCATCAACCAGAAGTCTTCCAGGATTCAAAGTATTTAAAAAACTGGTTCTGTTCAGAATCAAACTGACTGAAAAAATGTTTTTCAGATTACTGCAGATGTGGGACCTGGAACTGAAGAAGACAGCAAGTGAAACAGATGTGTCCTCAAGGTCCTCATCAGATAACTAGTACCCAAACTTATGCTGTTGCAAGCACGTATGTGACCATGAGCATCCAGCTAAATGAGGAAAAGCACCTGGCCCCAGACTGCTGCCTTTGAGGTGCACTGGTACAGACTGCAACTGCCTAAAAGCACAGACAGTTCAGCAGGCAATACATTCTTGTGCCAAGATTAAAATCTCATGCCTTGTTCAGACATCCGTGATCCTTTGGGAAAAGCTGACCAAAGTACACAGTCGTACAGAGAGGAAAGAAATAACCCCAAAAAAGGGATGACTTGACATAGAACATGTGCAAGGTAGGGTAGTGCCAAGACAAAAAATGTTCTCATCTGTCCACAAACAACGTGTGAGGTCTCTTCCCTATGAGCTTTCACTGATGTTAAAAACAAGGTCCAGTCTCCTGTTAAAATTTAAAGGTTTAATAAAAGGACAATAAGGGACAAGGTATAGGGTAAAAGGTTACAATGTCCAGGTGACGTTGGGAACTCTTGGCATGGAGCCAAGAGCACGTCTGACATGGTGAGAGACTCTCTTTATATACTTTTCTTATTGCATCAGCCTGTTACATATTCATAGACAAGTATACATATTCAAACTTTTCTCCAAACTATTTTACATTTTCCAGGTACTCGTTAGCAGGGCTCCTCCTTGGGTCCGCCTTTTTAGAGCATGCGTAGTTTCTTTGAGGTTTCCTTTGTCCATCGGTGTCCAGCAGATGGTCATTGTCAATAGGGATGTCCAGTCAGATGGTTCTTTGTCGATAGAGATATCCTGGGGCAGGAGCCTGTTACACCCATGCTTATCCAACTAGTCTTGCGGTTTAGTTATTTTAAGCTAGGTACATTTTAACACAGCTACATTAGCCACTACATTTAAGCTAAGACAAAAAGGCATTAAAGCATTAAAAAAATGATTATATTCCTATAACAAAAGCAACTTCTACAATAACCAACACCATACACATAGCATTCATTATTTGCAAAAAGTCAACACTATAATATGCATTTATAACAACTGATATTGGCAGTACCTCAGGAAGAAAACAATTGAACGTCCTTCAGACCTGTGTATCTGAGAAAACCAAGGAGGAAAACTACACAAGGGAGAACACAAGGTTTTCCCCAAAGCACCACAGCTCAGTGAGGTCACTGATGAGCTCTCTAGACTGTGCTTTTAGAGTGTCATTCCTCTGAGACTGCCCCAATATTTTGACGTGCCACTCTAACAGCTATGAGTGCTCATCACTTTTCCTAAAGGACAGGGCAGAGCAGGCGGATGACACGGCACAGCTCCTGCACACAGAATGAGAACGCTGGGCTGCTCATCATATAAAGAACACATGACAGAAAAATAATGTAACTTAAACTGGACAGAAAAAATAGATGGAGGGTTACTACAGAAAGAGAGAAAACATTTATATTTTACATGTGCAAAACATATTGTAAGTCAGTTTGATGCTGCAGGATGTCAAAGCTACTTCTATGAGAAGGGAGAGCTCCAAGAAATTTGTACTTGACTTCCAAATATAATTAAGTCAAGAGTTCAAGATAAAAATGTTAACAGAAGAATCATAATACAAAATAATTTATGCAAAAAAATCAACTAGATTTTTGGGATGGGCATAAATTCAGACACTTCAGCTCTTAACCCAAACTTTAAATACCATCAGTTGGGAAAACATAAGCTTTTCTTACTAATCACACACTTTGCTAAGCCTGCTCTTTCAAACTCCTGCTACTGCCTGCTGAAAGGAACAAAACACGGAATAGACTTTCCGCCAAATTCAGTTTCTACTGAAACAATTCTTCCATTCTTATCTCACATATTCCAAGTGAACCACTTGAAAATTTCACATAGTAAATAGAGTGAATATGGAAGCCATCTGCCTGGCCCTGTACTTTACCTAAAATTTTATCACTAAGTTGCATGTCCTCACTCTCACTACTCCCTGCAACTTTCAGAAAACCTATGATTACAACTTCCTAGATCTGATTTCTCAGAACACAAAAGTAAGGATTGCCCACAGTTCACTTGTTACTTTTTGGTTTTTAATGTAGCTGAAAAGATAAGCTATCTTCAGTAAGAATGACTGAAGAAGCAACATAGGAATGTCTTGGAAGTGAGGATATGTGCTGCAGCAAATTGCCATACTTCATTTATTACCTGGTATTTGGGTTTGGTGTTCTTTTTCATATAAATATTATGTATCTTCTGTAAGGAACCTGCTTGTATGTGTAACTAACTGATCACTGACAGAGCTAACAGGTGCTGGAAGTAGCAGACTCTTCCTCCTTTAGTCTACTGCTGACAGTAGATTACAAACTGGTCTGGAATGAGGAGACAGATAAAAATAGTAGTCTCCCTCTTCCCACTATGAAAAGAGCTCAAGAAGTTGTAAGACCTGTCTCTACTTTCTGGGAACAAAACTCTGGGGCAGCAAAGGAGAGCAGAGCAAGGTTCAAGAGATGGGGTAGCCCTGAGTTCAGGGCTTGGGACTGGAAACCTAGAAGCCTCAAACTGGTTCTTTCAAGCAGATTGCTTTCTCCTATTGGGCAACACACGCATTCTATTCTTGAACAGAAGTAAAAGTGATGATTACCTACTGGAATTGATACAACTATGTTTAAATTATCATGCTTTGAACATGCAAAGCTCCTCAAGCACACATTCATAGTATTGGCACTTTCTATGCTAGATGAGATTTGCAGCTTTCTCACTCCGGCATCTGAACTGTGACAAAATCAGGCATGTGGTACTTCAGAAGGTGACTCCCGTTCAGTACAGCTGTATAATTACACCTTCAGCTTCTGAAACATCACATTCGGTCCAGCATATAATTGACAAAGCTGCTGTAGTGATATGATCCTTGCATGGAGAAGGAACACATTAATGACACTGTGCACTGCTTGTTCATTCTCTGTCATGGTGCTTCTCTGCCCTGGCACTCATAGCAACAGCCAGACCTAGTGCTTGGATTGCTTCTAATCATCCCAGGGTTTTGAAAACAGAAACTGGACTCTGTACAAAATAAATGGGCACCTACTGAGTCTGAAAGCTAAAGCCATTGTGTCAGAAAGTGGGGTGGTTTTGTGCCTGTTTTTCCTTTTGTTTTTTTGTTTTCATTTTTTTTTTGGGGGGGGAACACATCACAGCTTTTTCACTGTCAAAAACCTGGTAAGAGTCACAATGAATCAAGTTAGTGCATCTTAGAAACCGTGTCTCAACTAAGACGTAATAATGGCTGTACATGTATCCCTAATTCGGACCAGAGTCAAAGTCAGAAGGTTTAGCCTAAACTACATGTTAAAAAAGTTAACCTCATATACTCTACTAACACAACAGCTTGCAATCCCCTGGCTATACTCTCATTTGCTGTTTCCTAATAGTTGAATTAATAATACACAATACCCAATCTTTTGTGGTATTATTTTTTTTTTGTGGCACTCAGCCGACCAGAAACATCACAACTACTTGCAAGGTAGATGTTCTGCTCACTCTGGCCAAAAGTAAACTTATCTCGAAAAAAAAGGGCTATATAAAAACAGCTGGCTGCAGATGCAGGGGGTGGTCCGGTTGGTACGGACTGACAGCCATCGGATTGAACGGGACACCGTCACACCTCCTGGAAAGCAAACAGCTGAGCGCATGGGAAGGACATCGTTGTTTGCTCAAAGGCAACCCCTCACCGAAGACTGCTTAGCAGAGCTTTTACAAAACTAATTTTACAGTACAGGCAAAAGTGCAAGGGGGAGAGTATGAGGCGAGCAGAGGTGATTTGCTGAGGGGCGACAGGTACGCGGAGGATTGTGTACAGAGGGTAGGGTAACCCTGAACTCGCACACCCCGCGCCCATTTCCTGCCCGGAACGCACCAAGGGTCGTCTGGAAAGTTGCTCTGGTCGCTTTCCCGAGGGTAGCTCCGGGAAGGTACGGCCGATTCCCGCCGGTTCCCACGCCCTCATCCGCCAGAGCCCTTAAGGGAATCGGGACGGGAAGACGCGGCGGCACCACGCCCCCCCGCCCCGGGCCGCTCTGCCCTCAGCGCCCGTCCTGCCGTTACCTTCTCAGCCTGGGCGAAGTAGAGCCCGAGGGGGCGCCAGGTGCCGAACTTCTTCCTCTCGCTGAAGTTGTAGGCCATCTCAGCGCTGGCGTACAGCGACACCAGCGGGGAGCGGTAGCGCGCCATCACGTCCTCCCCCTCTCCGGGGGCCGCCATGGCAGCAGCGGTGCAGGGCAGCGGCGGCAGCGCCTGGGGCCCGCGGGATAAGGGCGGGCAGAGGCCCCGCCCCGAGCCCACGGCGGGCCCGGGGCCCCCCCGCGCCCGGAGGCCAACGCGACCTGAGGGACCTCGACACGGCCGCGGGACACAAAACGCGCACAAAACACGAGTTTTAAATGCTTAGCAGCCAAACACATTTATTAGTCTTTTTTTTTTTTTTTTCCAGGAACTCAAAAATAGTTTGTAGTTATAATGTAAGCAACTGAGTTGCACATAAATACAATCATATCTTTCAAAAAAAAAAAAAAACCCCAAAAAAAAAAAAAAGAGAAAAAGAAAAAAGCTGTTTAAAAGCCCCCAAAAAACCTTCAGAAAACTTATATAAGTATTACACCATCTCTCAGTTTCAATGAAATGACGACGACTTAATTCCTGATTACTCGTAACTTGTCACACTCCAATAAAACATCACCCTTGTTTTTTGTCTTTTTCTTTTTTTTTTTTTTTTCTAAATCCAGCATGAGAAATACAGTACCTGCTATGGCAAAAATACACATAAAATGCAACATTTCAGCTTATTTGTACATTAGTAGACTTTAAACAATTTATTGTTTTTTTTTTTCTTTTTAAGTGAACCAGTGATCTTAAGTACCACTATACTAAAAGTAAAATAAAAATATAGTAAAGGAGGAAAAGGGGGCAGCCAGCCTTACAAGAGCACCTTCTAAAATGCTGAGTTTCTGTGTCCATGGAAAACCCTTAGGAAGTTCAAACATTTCTGAGAATATGGGATGGAAATTAAGATGAAACCTGGATATGCAAGACATTGTGTCATCTCCTCTACATTCTCCCCCTTTGTCCTGTAATTTTCTTTACTGCACACTATAGAAGGAGGGGAGAAACCAGAACTACGGTAAGAGTTTAGTAAAGGAAGCCATTTCAAGTATAAGAAAAAAAAATAAACACAGGTAACTTGCAAATAGCATCAATATACACACAGCCACTATTTTTATTATTACAATGTCTGCTTCTGGGGGACAGTGTTTCAGGCAAGAGGACTTTAGCTGTACCTTCCTGTTACCTATTTATGTGCAAAGTAGAAAAGCTGCCTTTTCTAATCCAGCCATATTGGACATCATTGATTTTCTATTCAGCCACCTCATCCCTCCATTCCATAAGGAGAGAAGAAGGTGGATTTATTTTACCAAGAAGACTAGATGAAATGAATCTGTTTCTCCATTCCTCTTCCAGACACACCCTTCTCCCATTACTTGTTTGCAATGAAGAGAAACTTGCTAAACTCCCGATGTCCACCAGTAGCCAGTTTCCTGAACAGGTAGAAGGCATTTACCTTTGTAAACATAATCCCTTATGTTTGTGGAACTCAAAGCAGCGTTTCACACCTCCAGCTGAGCGGTGGAGATGAAAATAGATCAGAACGCTCCCCTGTCACTGCTTTTCCTCCTCCCCTTTCCTCTTCTGCACCCAGGAAGATTACATTTGGTTACTTTTGTTAGAAGGTGGGGGTTTTTTTGGTTCTTTGAGGAAAATACTTAGCATTTAGTTCAAAGTAAACATTACAGAATTACCATCATCAGAGTTAAACTGATGTTTGTTCTGCTTTCTAGATGAGAAGGAAAAAGCACTGTGCATCAGATGTTGCCCTACGCCACCCTCTCCATCTCTGCCAGTAATCAAGGCGAAGTGTATACAGTGATTCTGCAGAGAAAGAAGCTGAAGTGATGCATGTGCACCTGTGGGATTTACACTCAGAGGACCAGGGAGTGTCAGACAGAAAGGTTTCAGGGTACAGAAACCATGTTCTCGATATTTCAAACGCCAAATTCCAAGAGGCATGGGCTCATATGCACATCCCTGAGACACACATCCAAGAAAGAAGAAACAGCGACCATGTGATTGAGAGGGGAGAAAGTAGCAGAGGTTCCCTGACAGCTGTGGGATTTACCCAATGAAGACCTCTTCCCCCACCACCCTCCCAGAGACATTCTGAGAGAGCTGTAAGGCATATACACAAGCAGCATCTACTATCATTCCCTCTGTTCCTACGTTCTATTGGCAGGTGATGGCTTCTGTATATTGTGGACAAGAAGAGACACTGCATTTGAAGTGTGACTGGTAACACACTGAAATTAACTCAGGGAAGGACACAGGAAGCTCCTCTGCCCTTTATCCCTGGAGCAGCAGCATAAAGTGGCCAGGTTCTTCATCTTACAGTCCCCTCTCCGGAACTACACATCACCACCTCCCCCTTCTTGATGGCAGAAAAACGTGTCTACTTGAAAGACAACGTTACCAAAACTGCCATTTAACAGCAGGGAGAAGTACACAAACTTATTCTGATTTGGTGGTCTGGTGAAAGAAGCAGCAAGCTCAAAGTACTTCAATTTTGAAGCTTATCTAAAAGTACTGGAGACATGTGACCTATAGCAACACTAGCATAACTATATAAAGAAGAGAAGAAGATGGAAACAGGCATAAAGACTGAAGAGTATGAGTAACTGAATCTCTATCAACTTTTATCATTTAGGATCTGAGTGTCTGATGGCTTCAATATTTAAAAAAAAAGGGTTATCTCCCTCCACACAAGCAAACAATGCAAAAAGAACTAGTGATCTTGCTGTGAAAACCTCATAATATTTCTATCATGCTTTTTTCTTTAAAGCACTGGACAAACATTGCTAGTTGATCCTCACAAAACCCCTGTGAGGTAGGTAAGTATTATTAACAAACCTGCTATACAGGTGAAAAAACAAAGGCAAAGTAGTTAAAATGAATTGCCCAAGGCAAGGGAAAAGTAATGGCCAATGTTAAAATTCAGGAGTTTCAGGCTTCCCGACCTGTGCTCAAAACCACTAGTTCAAATATATTTTTACAAAGGAGATAACAGATGGAAATAAAAGCTCATCAAGTTTAGAAGAAAAGCTAAGATTTAAAAGGTTACATCAGAAGGGGAAACGTACCACGAGGTATTTTTGTGAATGAGTTTAAGCTTCTGATTTATCTTTTTTTTTTTTCCTTTTTGCTTTTTTTTAAAGGCATTCTGACAGAGTGGAACCCTGATAAGATCACATCTGCAAGGCAGGCACAGATGCGAGAGTGATCATCAAGTCTATTACTTATTACAGTACTGTGAATGACAACAAAAATAAAACTGCTGCATGAAAAGACTGAATACAGGCAGGATAATCTCTCAGTTTATGATATTACACCTAAGATAATGCTGGTACCATGGTTCACCATGGACAAAGGAAAAAGTCAAGTCAAAAGGTCCCTATTATAATGACAGAGAAAGCAGTGAGATCTACATTTTTTCTGAGGAGACTCTTCCTGGAAGCTCAGCAAGCTTCAAAGAATGCACATAATTCACAACGACTGCATTTTGGAGATGTGAGGAAGTAAATCCTTTCTAATGACCATTACGATACCACCTTATAATAAAATAAGGATAGGTCCTTTTAAATAGAGAGGACCTGGTCTACATATCAATCTACTTTCCTTAAAATTTCACTCACTGTCAACATCAGTGCTAAGTCACTGGCAGCAACACCAAACAAAACACCAGTAGCTGTTGACGTTGAAAAAACACAGTCCTCATAGTTGGGCTTTGATCAGCACTACAAAGTAAGTACCATCTCCACCATCTTGCCCACAGCTGTGCTGCCATTGTATGAACTGTGCCAGAAACAGCAGCAAAGAAAATGTTAGGGATAAGGAAGTGCAGATATCAAGGACCAGCCATGTTCCAATTCTCCTGGAAGAGCACAAGGACTGCTGAAATGGAAAACAAGTAGTAAACCCAAAAAAAACAGTGCCTGTGGCAGTGGGTTTCCTGAGCTTAACAAGGGCCAGAGCACAGGAGGTGGTAGATATTCCTCAGGTAGACCTGGTGTACCATTTACCCTTTTGGCCCTGGGTTAACACTGTGTGGCTGAATGCACAGCCCTGTGCAGGGCTGAGAGCTCATTTTGTTTTGCAGCCAACATTGGTTATTCAAATCTCTGCCCAGTCATCCATTGGCCAGCTTCTGACAAAAGAAAGGTTCTTATCAATTCCTTCTTAATTCAAAGTTATCACTTCCCCACTTCCCCAAACTATAATGAATATGCCATGGACACAGAAACTCCTGAACAGTTTAACAAAGTATCTTTGTCCCCTACACCTCCTTTGCAGAATGCATAGTTTACAATTCACTTACAAAATAAAGAAGCAATGCTGACCACATATGGGACCTTTTTTTTTTTTTTTTTGAAAAAAGAACAAACAACCTCTTCTTAAGTTCAGTATCAAAATTCACATTTGCATAATAATACATTTCAAGGCCATTAGAGAGGAATGAGAGCGAAGCAAAGAAAACTGCAGAGTCTCTCCTCTCTTTGTCTTCCTGAATAGAGCTGAGGGATCCCACTGGAGTTTCTTTTCAGGGTGGGAATTACAAAGCGCTACAACAACAGCTCTTGATCTTGTACACCTCATGTTTTGGGTGAGACGAAGAGGTGAATTATTAGGAAAAAAAACAAATGGAAGGAGACACTGCAGATTCCCATGTTTAGCTACAAACAGCTTTGAAAAAAAAAATTACTTCAGATTTTTTTCCTTTTAAACACTTCTACCTCACCATTTCAAAAACTCTTTTTTATTTTCTTCTTGTGTAATACCCTGTTCATTTAAATGGCAACATTAAGTGTGCTGGAAGTTGAAGGGTTGAAAAAAGAAAAATTCCTGTTTTGCTTATCAGGACATGGGCAGAGAGGGTAAAAGTGTGCCTGCACCCACTATTTAACAGAAGCTACAAAACATTATCTTCTCTACATGTATAAATTTGTGTCAAACATCACTGTGTTTCAATTCTCCAGTGCTTACAAAAAACCAAAGCCACACGCACTCACACTCATGCACACAAACATAAAGAGAAGCCACATAATACATATACAAACTCAACCTGCAATGGCAGACTAGCCTAAAACTACCAACAGCTTCTGTGCATCACATGACATCCCTTTGCACCCCCCCCACCCCAATCTCTACCACATATGAATACGTATTGTGCAGTGTAGAGACCAGCCAATGATGCTGCTTGTCAAAAGGGACCAGTGGGCTGCAATCTCTATGTCTGACCTCTTAAAAGAATAAATTGACCATTGTCTCCCCTCCAGCCCAAGCGGTCTCCTCAACTAGACAGTCACTATACTCACAAAGGCACATTCATAAATACCACATTTAACTTACTGCTTGTAAAAACACAGGAGGAAACGTTAAGCGCTTATACCCCAACCCATTCCTACTGACCCAGCAAGAAGTATCACAATAATGTATCACTTGGTGAGACCTTACTCCACCTTTAGAAGGTACATATTAAAGAAGTCTTCCAACACCTCTTTTAATTTTTTTTTGCATAAATGAATGCTTTTTTTTTTTGTTTGTTTTTGGCTTACATATTTTGGAATACAGCACACTCACTATAAAGCTCTGTTGTAAGGCTACCCCCTAAAGTAAGGCTGTTCTACCTTGGCTTGCATTTTCACTTCATTTGCTTCTTCTCCACACGTCCCCAAAACAAAACAAAACAAAAAAACCCACACAGCGCCTTATATAGAAAGGGTAAGCCATATCTGGCAGGGAGAGGGAGGGGAAAGAAAGCACATAATATCATAACCATGTCACTAAAATAGCTATTCTAACAAGCTGTGCAACCTGTTCAACAGTAAATGATGAAGAAAACGATCACTTATGGTTGGTTGTGTTTCATCTGAAACAGGAGGAGCTTCCACTTGTCTCAATTGATAAAAACAAACATTAAAAAATGAGGAAGTTAGTTCTGCGAATGTAACAACACACACCCATAGCCAAGAAGAGGCATTTAGTGCTCAAGGAAACACTTCTTGCTGAGCACGGCCTCCTTGTATTGCGTACTCATGCAAAATTCTCCATTCTCTTCCCCTCTACCCACCACAAGCAAGAGTGTTTGCTGCTAAAATACTTAAATACTTAACGCTGGCTGGCACAATGCATTCTTCCCTTTTTTTTGTTCTTTTTCTTTTTCCCTGGAGTGCTCTGTATTACTTTACAGAAAGGCTGTCAGTCAAGTCAAAAAACTCCCTTTCTTACTACAACATTCACAGGAACCCTAACACTGCTGAATGTCACCAGTCCAAACTATCACACATACAGGGCAAAAATGGCTCTTTTGCAGAGGGCACCTGAATTGCTAGAAGCTTGCTAGGACTCTGGGAGACTTCTAGAGAAAAGCTTTCCTGCATAGCTCGATGAAAAGCAACATGCAGGCAAACTGTAGATGCAAACAGATGTTGTCTGCTGCATGCTACATGTGAAACTGCATCTATCGTGGCCTGACAAATTCTAAAAGTGGGCTCCAACCCACCAGGAGCTGTGGTGCTTTTTGTAGCGCAGATGAAACCTTAAATCACTTTTTATACAAGGATCAGAAGCTAGTTACTACATCACAAAGTTTAAAGTCACGTAACACCACAAAATAGAGAGCTATAGTTTTAAACAGGACCCTGACTCAATTTCAACAGCAATGTAGGCAGACCCTTAAAGTCTACTGTAGGCAAAGCTCTGCTTGGTGAGTCACCACAAAATGGACCAGTTTCCTATTATCTACTGCAAAGGAACTTTGGTAAAATTCAGCAACACTGGTATTTACAGTGATGGGACACTTACGCAAAACATTGTGAAGGACATGGACTAGCAATGCTGCTAAAAATCTCCAGTTTGGCTCCTGTCGTTTAGCCCAACCAACAGGTCTGCTACAGCCTAACTGTTGCTTTGTGGTTCAGGTTTGGATGTGAATTCAGGACAACAGGGAGAACCAGCTCTTTCTACATTGGAAAACTTCACATATATTTCTCCCCATTACTGTTAACATTTTTCTGCCACAGGTGGAAGTCTAGTACTGGAGGTAAAAGGAAAGAAAGAGTCTGGGTTTTAGATATCCGTATTTTGATCACAGTGAGAATGACCGATATGATCTAAAAGTATCCGTTCCTAAAACTGCAAAACAGTGGCAAATAAATTACAGAACTGAAATGATACGGTGTGCAAAATCAATTTAGACAAATCAACAGATTCTGCATATGTTGCTCCAGATTCAGGACCAAAGCTGCATTTCAACAGCATTTGTTTGTTGGGGCTTTTAAAAAATTAATTTCAATGTAGTTGTCTTGGTATTACTTTCCTGGCCACAAAGCATGCATGCGTATTTACAGTTAAGAAAGCTGCTTCTGTTAAGGGAACCTTACATTTTTAGAAAAAAACCCCTACCTTCTACTCAATTACCCTGAGATGTTAACCAGCCTCCACAAAACCTGCATTTCAATCCACTTGAGAACCTGGATACTAACATCACATGATTTACAGTGAAGGTGATATATGTAACACACACTGGAAACACAACAGGTCCTCATCTACATTAACCCTGATCCAGCTGATTTCCTTGACCAGGCTTGGTCAAATTTGGGTACCTCAGATATACAAACAGTGCTCCTCTTAAAGTCAATAGGAAAACAATATGCACAAACAAAATCAGAAACTTAAGACTTAATACAGAAGCAAAAAACCCAACCTAACTAAAATTTCCCCCCAAAAATCTACAGTACTATTTGGCTGCACTATTAGGACACAGTGGAAGATGCGGCAGCATTTTCAGGAAGTAAAAATAGGGCAAAAGTTTTAAGGAATAAATGCTCAGAAATTTCATGGTAAAAAAAGAAAAAGAGGCCAACTTAATATAAATGTTTAATTGTTATTTAATCTTTGAAAACAACCTCTTTATATTGCAGAGGTAAAAAACATACTTGGCTTAACATTCTTACTCATTACAAAAGCCACTTAATGGAAAGCACAATAAAAAAAAATTATAAGAAAAACCTGACACCCTGTGATTGTAAAAAACCCCACTCTCAAGACTGATAGGCAAGTGTCCAGGTGGAAACATAAAAACACTGGGAAAAGATGGCAGATATTCCAAAAGAAATGTCAGAAGTCTAAACACAGGTTTCTGAGTTGTACCACACTTTGTTTTGCTTGCTAGACTCTGTTGTCACTGCTGAGACGAAATCCTCAAATGGAGCAAAAAATTATCAAACGGAGTAAAAACTCTCAGCTTGACAGATACTGCAAGGTAGGGTAAGCAAAGTGGCTGGATTTTAATCTTTAGTCTATTCCAAGCTGTGCTTTCCCCAGCCTCCTTTCCCTACCTTGCCAACATCTTTAAACAAGAGGCTGCCAATGACTCCCTCCTGGGAACAGTTTTGTAAAAGCCCAGAAATACCCTAACACCAATTCCTGCTAAGTTCTCACTATTAGGATCTCAAATGGTAGCAGAATTTTTACAACATTAAACAATGGGTGTCCCCAGCAGCTGAGTCTGGTTAGCACAATTCTCAGACACCACTTGCAATGGTTGGGAGTGCCATGACTAAGCCATACAGATCTCTCAACTGTACCTGGAAAATAGATTAATGTTACTCTGACAATGCAGGGAAACTGTCACCGAGGAGACAGTCACTAACACTTACAGGATGCACATTCAGGAGATGAGGAGCAGACTGTTATACTACAATAGGTTTGGACTCAGCAGGCTGCTGAAGCTTAAGACTGTCAACCCTTCAGCAGTCAGTCACAATCCACTTCCAAGTGAATGTCAAGTCTGTCGGCTTTTTTGACTAAATGCTATGGTTTCCTCTCTTCTAGGACACTGCTGATTTGATAAAACATAGCTTCTAGCAAAGCACTCAAATTCTCTCATTAAAACAAACAATAAAATAAAATCCTAAACTTTCTAAGTAAACCCTCCTTCTACTGGCCCACGACAGGATTTTTAAAGCACATTATTATTACTAATGATGCATTATTTTCAATAGACTTACATGCACACGCAGCACAACATGAAAACACTGGGCAACTGCTATGAGAAAAACAGAATTTGGCATCTGATTTCTTTTTTTAATAATAATAACAACTTATCTCAACTACTATTAACTCATTGCACGACTTGCTCACACAGCATGCTCTTCTTCCCTTAAGAATGGGCACATCTATTTCTGTGAAGTGGCTACACTGCCTCACTTTGCCTCGCCTTCCCTCCCCTACTGTAGGGCATGTGGGTGCATGTAACAAGGCACTAGCGCGGTTTTTGTGGTTTGAGCCGAGCCGTTTCAGGCGGAGTAAGCCCCTGACCCCTAGAGCTGGGAGGCAGAAGTTGGCCATCCCAACACCGAACTCTTAAGTTCAAGACTGTAAGCCCTGACAGCCAGCAGCAACAGGGTGAACAGAGGAGTTTAACAGCTATTTCCCTCATATAAAATGAAACAGAAAGACTGGGAGGTGAGGTGGATGAAGAAAAGCAAGCAGCAGATCTCCAAGTGGGGAATTAAACTGACCAAGTAGCTGAAAACAGGAAAGTTGATTTCTAATGCATATTTTTGTGGAGTTTTTCCATATTCTTTTTTTTCTGTACTGAAAAAGGCAGGTTAATAGAACTACTTCATTACTGAGTATTCTGTCAGCACTGGTTTTCTTTAGCACTGCTCAAAAGTGGTTCAAAGAAGCACCATTGTGTATTTCCTGCTAGTCGTTCTAACCGAGGATTCTTTCAGTTAAACTCTACTGCATTTTAATAAGGTTTATACTTTCACTCTGCTTTTAAAAAGGTGCTTGAAAGAATATTGTTTCGTTTCAATCAAGAGGGAATAGTAGGTTTCCATTCACACACTTCTCTTCTCCATGCAACTGCACATGTCTGCATGAGTAACAAAGCACAATAAATGATAACCCTTCTCCCACAAATTGTTTAAGATTGCAATGAATTCCTGTTGCTGATATTGAGAAGTTTTGCTAATGTATCTTAATTTAGAAAGTCTTTACAATTCTTGATCCCTCGCTTGACAGTAACATTTGGAGATTTTTTCTTTTTTTCTTTTTCTTTTTTTTTTTAACATTTTTATTTTAAAGTAAAAACTTTCAAACATTTTGAAGATTCAGGAACTTGTAAAAGTTTATCAACAAGAAACAGCCATCTATCTAGGATAAGGTTAAATAAACCATCTTCAAATAACTGGCTTCCTACCCTAGAATTCCTGAGAATGCTTGCAAATTTAAAGCAGGAAAACAAAATGTTAAAATAAAAACAAAAACACTGTTAAATGCTCCCAGAGTTAGTCTTCATCTAAAATATATATATATATATGCACTTTTTGGTCTTTTTTTTTTTTTTTTTGTACGTTTTGATTTTTTCCCTTTAAGTTTACAATGGAAGAACAATTTAGCTTTTCTTTTTAAATATTTCAAATCCCTCATTATGTCTTGTAAACAAGAGGGGCTCTAGCACCCGGCTTTCACCGTAGTATCGCAATGAACTCAACTAGCCCAAAGTGCAGGAAAAGGGACCTTAGGGCAGGTTGGGAGAGAGAAGTGAGGGTGGAACACAGCAATGAACCAGCATGTATAGCAAATCATGTGACAGAACAGATACTGGCTTGCTCAGGCCAAAGGTGCTTCACTAGGAAGTACTGCTGGCACAGGACTTTTAAGAACCTGCTCTACATGTCCGAGCGTGCTTGGTCTTTGTGCAGAAACAAAGCTGTACAGATGCCTGCAACACGAGGGGCACTAGCCAGCTAGCAGGAGCTGAAAGAGAGCATTTTGTTTCTTTGTGCATGGTGGGATAGATGAAGGAGACATGATAGGAAAATATTTTCCAAAGGGGCCAGAGTATGCTGCACACTCCAGTTTACTAAACAAATACAAGCCTACTCATACTTTCTTACCACATAATGCTTTGCATACAAATCTACAGGCATGTGTATATGCAGCATTTCCCTCAGTCAGTCTTCCTTGTGACATTGGGTTTACATAGAAAGGGTGAATTAAATAAAACAGCCATGTCAATTCCCTAGTCCTTCCCTCCCACCCCCAGCACACACGCATACACTCACACACACACACACACACACACACACACACGTGTGCACCAACCTCCCCCCCCATGACTTGCATCTGGTTTTGCTTCTCCCCACCAGACCCATGAGTTAAATGTATTAGACATGGTCATATCCTTCAATGAAAATGCTGAAGAAACAGACTCTTCCCCCCTTCAGGTGATAAAGTACTGCTCCCTCTGAGGGCTGGAATGGACAGGTATGTGCTGGTACAGAATGTCGGCACTTTGTTAGACAGTATAACAGCTGGACAATGCCACATGGAAGTCCTAGCACTTATGGAAAAAGTACCAGCATCTCTCTTCCCTCTTTCCCCGGCCCCACCTCCACAAAAGACTTGCTGCTTCGTGTCAAGGGATGTTCCTTCAAGTCTGCTACAACTCTTTTCACAACAACAGGTCTTAAAAGTTTTGTTCCCAGCGCACACATGCACGCACACACTGGCTATCACTGTGGATTATAGGTCACCCCTATCCTGCCCAGAGTACTACTACACTGATGCTAAAAAAAACCCCAAACCTTTCCTTAAATACAGAAATTAAAAAGCAACAGTACAGAAAAAAGTAAAAACAAAAAACAAAAAGGTGCAATACTTCTTAAAAAAAGAAAAAAAGTCTTTGCTAGTTATATACCTCCCTAAGCAAAACCACGTACACAGGAAAAAACACAACACAGAGAAACAAAAGGAAACCTTTGAAGTACACACTGGTTTAAGAACATTCGTAAGTAAACGTTTCTGTCAGTGATGGTCTGGTGCTGTAATGACACCAAGGCCTGGCACAGGTAACGCTCACCATGAAGGACGCAGGAAGGAGTTAGCTGCATGTGCTTTCAGGATATGAGGCAGGCCGGCCAGCACTTTGCTGACACCATTTAATTTTTTGTCAGTTTTAATAGAAGCAGTAAATCAACTAAAAGGTTAATTTGGTTGGGCTGGATTTTCAAGCTTTTGATGGATTCCTCTAGAATGAGTACGGGTGCTAATTTAGGTTTGGGGGAGAAAAGAAACACTTTTTTTTAAAGGTACTGAAGCTTGCAAGAGATAGAAAAAGAACATTTGTCTAGCTGCACAAAAAATGGCAATGTCTTCTTTCCTCCTCTTTTCCCCTTGTTGGAAGAAATAAATGGCTTGCATTATATAACAAACACTCTAGGGTTCATTCAGTACAAAAACCCCACATGCAGACATAAATAAAGACACTGTTACTCAAAAGACAACATTGTCTCCCCTCTCACCAAATCCTCTGGTATATGGCAGTGTTCTGCTCTACCACAGGGTTAGAACAAGGGCTAGGAAGCAACTATCAACTCTGTATGATCTGCAGATTTGAGATAGCACCCTGCTGAAATGAATTTAAGAAAAACCTACTCACAAATTTTAATCCAGCCCAACTAGATTCCGCTTCAGCCACAGGGACTCCACCATGCCTGTCTTGCTTTCGGAATCAAGACATGCAGATGGCCAGCCAGCCCGTAGACCATCAGCAATGCAGCGTTTCAAGATTATATATATAGAGAAAAAAATGCACACACACAAACATGTGCACACGCACTCACACAGAAACAAGCATACGTGGGCAGTTACATGTGCCAGAACACACTGGTACTTATCAACCAGCCAATCACAAAGTGTTGGTTTTTTTGTTGTGTTTGTTTGTTTTTTCTGTTTTGTTTTTTTGTGGGTTTTTAATTTTTAATTTTTTTTTTAATTTTTATTTTTTTTTTTTTGTTTTTAAAGTGAGGCTCCGTCAAGTCTTCCCCTCCCTCCCCTTATTCTTTTGAACCCCTCCCCAACCCCAACCCAACATGGTAGACCTAAGGACGGAAACACACCCAGTGCAAACAAAGTTAAAAAGCTATTTTTTCAGTATATATGTTTCTTAGCAACAACTTCCGTATAACATGAAAAAGTGAAAAACTAGAAACTAATTTTTTTAATTTTTTCTGTTTAAATTTAAATGGTATGTGTACTTGCTTCACATTGTCTTTCTAAGTTGGCGTTCACGATTCAAGTATTTCAAGAGTGATATGTTCTCTTTTTGGATTCATATTCCAAACGAAAAAACTGAAGTTATATAAGGGAGGCAACTATGTGCTCAGACAGTCTGTCAATGACCCACCTTTTTTTCTTTCTCCGTTTTCTTTTTTCCTTTTATAAATGTATTTATTGCAAGTTGAAAAAAACGAAAAGGTCAAGTTAGTGCTGCTGCTGTTCCAAAAAAGGTCACGAGGTCAGAGTTGAAAGTTCTAAGTTCAGATTGAATCCGACCCTCCTCCCAGAAGGTCTCCAGGTAGTAAGGGAGCAGGGCTGCCCATTCTGTGTGGATCCTCTACACTTGGGACCCCCCACAAGCTTGAAGAATAGTTTGGGGGCCCCCACAATGAAGCGCCAGTGAGATCACCCCCACTGCTGCTGCCGCCGCCACCACTGCTCCACTGCCCAAGCCCTGTTGACCCACCAAAGAGATTCAAAGCAGGTCCAACTGGATCTGTCTGGTTCTGTCCTGTCTCCAGGGATTGCCAGCCCGCTGCGGGTGCACTCGGGGTTGCTGCAGGTGTAGGGGGCTGAGCTTGTGCCAAAAAGCGACTAACCTCTTCATCTGTGGCAAACTCAGCCAGGATGGTAGTGTTTCCCAACACACACCTACAAGGCAAGACACACATAAGGAAAAAAATAATTGGAGCCGAAAGGTAATGCCAAGGGATTCAGAAAGCACAGGAACAACACTACTAGGTGTCCAAATCAAAGGAGGTATCAGCTACATTGCTACAGTGGAGTGGACATGGAAAACTTCAGCTGTTTTTGATAGTGAAACTGACTCAAAACACAAGAACTTTCATTTTATAGTGGAAAAAAACCATAAAACAAAAACACCCCAACCCCATTGCCTCACCATTCAGTTATGCCTGAAAAAAATCTTTATAAATTTAAACTAAGGTCACGAATATTAACACCAAGAGAAATAAAAGTGCCTGTACCATGTTGGTAAATGCACATACGTCACCTTTCAAACAAACCAGAGGAGGAACAGGTTAAAAGCCTTTGGAGTTCAGGAGATAAGCATAATTCAAAAGTTTTCACTGAGTTTAGGGGCTTACACCACCAATCCCACACCCCCAAAGATTTTTGTCTCAAAACCTTGCTTACATGTGCAGTGCAGTCTGGGCCTTGGCCGCCTCCTGTTTGGTGTTATATCGGATGAGGGCGGTGCCCTGGGTCAGGTTCAGATGGAATGTCAGCAGTGGGCCATGCTGCATGCAGATCGTCCTCAAGGTTGACCCATCAATCTGAGGAAGAACAGCCAGGATGAAACAGATGCTTGTAATTATTTCTCCAAACATACTTCAATCCTGACTTTGTCACAGTAATTGAAAGATATTCTGCTCTCAGAAAGAAAATCAGATGAAAGCAGTGGGAAGTAAGCAAACATGAGAGAAGTTGATTTTCAAACAGGAACTGGTATGCCTTGACTTCCCACAATTACATGGAGTTTGCTTTAGTATGGAATAATCTAAATTATCTTTCCTGTTCACTTACAGCTTAAGTCTAGTTTTCCCTCTCTCACTGAGTTTCTTACACTGCCACTATCCTTATGCTGACAGCTTTTCCAGCAATTATATACAACTTGTACTTCTCACCATCTTCGGTCATAGAAATTTATACCAAAGGAACCAGAATGCCTTAGTCTCCAGCTCTCTTATTTCAGTAGAATTTATATGAAGGAGTATTTAAAAGGTTTTCGCAAAACTGGAAATATCTCTACAATGAAGTTTTTCAGAATTTATTTTGGTGCTTCTTTGTCTTTGTGGTTTATGAAACAGTGACAGAAGGAGCCGGTGATCTTGCTGCCAAACCCATCAATGTCCATTCTGTCTGAACTAATGTTTACACAGCAGCTGTTGCCTACATTCCTTACCTCCAGTAACAGCTGATCTCCAAGGTATTCTGTACAGACAGATTCCATTCCTGGTGTGCCACAGGAACATGGACACGTGAATGGGATCCGAATGTCCAAATACTTAAGGAAGTGCTACTTTCTTCCTTCTTTCCCCCTTATTTTATAATAAAGCTTCAAATGAGGGAAAAGGAAGTTGTGTGGGGGTACAAATATGGTCTAAGTTAAAACGGAGAACCTTGAAATGAACATATTGTTCCTTCCAAGCCTAACTATTCTGTCAGTCTATGAATCCATCCGAACATTTACACTTCTCTCGCGTACTAATCCACAATAAAGAGAGAATCCATAATGAGACAATTATGATCTGTTTCTCTTTCCTACTAACTTAAATGCCTCCAAAATATATTATTCTTCCATTAAAATAAAGCAGCATTAAAACATTTTACACAGGCCAGACTTAGAACCGTGCCTTTTCATCACACCACTTCTTCCTTCACATCAAGGTAAACTGTCTTTTCTACACAAATGCTTTGCCCATTTGTGTGACCTCAGCTTTTCCTTGCACTTCAACCTTTTTTTGTAGGCTGTAGAAGCATGGTAAATTAACCTCTGGGCCAGGGGACTGTCTGCCTAGACCTCAGGATGCTGCTGATCATCATACAGGCTTTTCCTAGCCCTTGAATACAGGACCAATTGGGAATGCTGAAACCAGGATCTCCATTAAATTCACTTTGAATGGCAGCAAGCTTTGAGAATACTTGCAGAAATAACTTGACTAGACTGGTTTTGGCAGCAGTGCTGGAAAAATTCTGTGGTTTCACTATGGAAACACTAAAGTGAAAACTGGCAGTTACATCAAATTTCTTACTGACAGCCTCCTAAAAACAGCTATAAACCATTCCATATTATAGTCATGAAATTTACCCTCACTTCTAAGAAAAATCTTTCTGTTCAGTTTAATAACTCTTAAGTAAAGAAATGTTTTAACAGTTACATAGCAAAACCTGAACATCTTAAAGTTAGCTGAAGAGATTACAATAGAAAAACCAGTCAGACTGCAGCTCAGTTTAGTAGAAATACATTACATATGCTGACAAATCTGATTTTGTCAGATTTTATGCAAAGAGAAACAACTGAAGAATTTACAAATCCTTGCTAAAGCCAACAAGTTCCCAGAAACTACCACAGAAAATACCTGTGGAGTGAGATTGTGAAGAACCAGCCAGTAGCTAGGACGAACTGAGCCACCATCACTCCAAGTAGATGCTGCAAATGATAAGACAGAGCAAATCAAGACAGATTTGATACAAAGAAAAAACATCTTTCTTTAGAGTTAGGTCTTTCAGAAAAAATCAGCATTACTAGCCATGTTAAAACATGAAAGTCTAATCTTAAGTCCTAAAAACAAAACCACACCTTTCCTCATGTTTCACATCAAGATTCATTTTACTAGAGTTTATCTTTGAGTTTCCCTCTCACAGCAAGCATCTAGTCTTGAAAGGCCCTATGCAGCAGGTACTCTTTTCTGGCAACTCTCAGCCCTTCTTCACTCATACCCTGCAGCAGGACCTGGGATTCCACCCCCCACCCACCTCAATTACTGACAGCAAATTCCCATTTCAAGAAAGAATTCTCTTTTTATCTATTATCAGACAACTGCATCTTTCTTTCCTCCAAACCCCTGGTGCTGTAAAACGTACACTGCTCAGGTCTGATCAGTGGTGCTACCATCTGATTGTTCTCACCAGAGCCAAGCCTTGAGTCCTGTGCCCCCCAGCCCCTGACCGATCGGGATGCTGTGCTGTTCCATGGAGATGATGGTTTGGGGTTGGTCAGGCCAGGAGGCGGGCGGGGCAGCCCTGTAGTGTTCCTTGAGGAAATATGGTTTTTCCACATCTTGTTGGAGAGATGAGTGGGATTGTGTCCTATGGGATCTGGGGACCATGTTGATTTGTAATCACTGAATTTTGCTGGAAGAATAAAGAAATTATATATTAGAGAACCTTGTGAGATTAAATACCTGTCCTATGACAGTAAATCTTTTGACTGCATCTACATTGGAGACAAGCATGAAGAACAGAACCACACAATCGTTAATTTATCATACCAAAAATCCCCCATGCTACATGTTAGTTAGTATTCGCTTATTTTATAGATGCTGACAAAAAAAGGGGTAATATGCCTAGATCATTTATGATAATGTAGCCGATTGCAGTATGTTAAGCAAAGGCAAGAAGTTGCTACATGCTACTCCTTTCCTCAGGCTATAACAGGATTCTGTGTCACTAGAATGCTGCATACACTGCTTCAAACAGAAGTCAGCTCACAAATGGGCAACAGGAACTCAGGACTAAAGATCATTTTCAACACATTTTGTGAAGATGCTGAGGTAATGGCTGAACATTCAGTATGATGAAAAAACCTTAAGTTTGGGCCAGACTTTGGGCTCTGTTCATCACCTCTACTATTTTTAAGTAATTGTCAAGACAATGATGTCTTCAAGAAAAGACTCTGACATTTGCAAGAAGCTTAAAATCCAAATGGTTCATCTGGAGCAAGCATTTTCAGCATTTTACTCTGAAGTATGTACAGAAATAGTTTTTTACCAGAAAGCTTCAGAGACCTTATGAAAGATCTGAGACAGATATTTAAGTTTACATTCACAGGCCAACCATGAAAAGCCAGAGGACTAAATGTCCTCACTGTCTAATTTTCAGGGAATGATGAGTGCTATAAAAGGCAAGGCAGAAACTTTCCCTTTAGAGCAATCCCATGCTCTAAAGTTAAAAGAAATAAAATCACTCACCTTTACTAATTCACACACATGCAGGTCAGATTTTAAAAATTATTACAAGTCAGCAGATTGTACACATACTGTTTTGTCTTTCCTTTTGCACCTGCTGCTTCCTACTATTCTATTCTTTACCTTGCATAGTATGCTGGTTTTGGCTGATGTAGAGTCAATTTTCTTAGTAGTACCTGGTATGGGGCTGTGTTTTGGATTTGTGATGCAAACAGTGTGAATAATACAGACGATTTAGTTATACTGCTGAGCAGTGCTTACACAGCATCAAGACTTTTTCTGTTTCTCACATCCCCCCACCAGCAGCAGGGATGGGAGTGCACAAGAAGCTGGGAGGAAACTCAGCCAGGACAGCTGACCCCAACTGTGCAAAGGGATATTCCATACCATATGGCATCATGCTCAGCATATAAAGGCTGGCGGAAGAAGGAGGGGGTATGTTCAGAGCTATGGTGTTTATCTTCCCCAAGTCACTAAATACTAAATACTTCAAGTGGAACAACAGTGAACTAGAGTTAAATGAAAAATGCTTTGTCTGGGTAAGTTTCAGAGCCCACATACCTGAAGTGCTATGAACGTTGGTGAAGGAATTGTCAGAGGCACTGTAGGGCCAGGCACCAGGTGAAGGCAGCGAGGTGTTGAGGGAAGAATTAGACCCTATCAATGAGAAAAGGAGAGAGAAAGAGGAGACCAAGTTCACAGAGTTTCTGTAACACCATTAAAACTCAAGAGAGCCACAACTGGACCAATGCCAAGCTTTGATGTGATCCAAGCCACAGTGCAAAGGCACGCAACTTCCCTCTCAGGCAAATGCACACGGTTTGCCTGCTACAACCAAAACATTGCAATAATCCCGAGTATCAGAGCGACTTTAATAATCACAGACCAGCTGTTCACTGTTTTACCTGTGGTGTTGTCCCGCAGAAGTTGGTGGTCAGTATCTACAATGGGAGATGTGGCTGTCCCCCCCAGCACACTTCCAGGGGTCACATAGGGGTCAGATTCAGGGTCAATGTTTTGTATACCTTTCCATGGCACTCCTGGTTGGAACTCTGGGACAGGAGAGAAAAAGGAATTAGATTCAATCAGGGAAATGTAATTTACTAGAAGTAATTGCTGAAGGCATTTCAGGAGGGTAAACAATTGTCTTCTACATTGCTCCTCAGGGGCAAAAAAGACTACATGTTAGAATTGTAATCTATTTCACAATTCCTCCCAGAGCACTAGCTCTGGTATGAATACAAGTCTACACAACAAAAAAAGTGGTACAAGTGCATCCAGTATCCCTTTAAGTGCTTCTGCTCTGCTACATTCAGATGAGGTTTCAATAGTTCTAATGAATTCTATATAAGATATGTAAGATTAGATTCTGTACACATACTTCATGTGCGTGCAGAAGCCTTTCTCAAGGAAAGGCCACCTACCTTAGGAGTTTGGAAACACATTTGACATATCACACTGAATGTGTACACACACTTTATACATTACCTATCAATACTGAGGTGAGATGCCTTGTGGTAAAAGTAATGTATATACTCATTGACATTCTTCATCTTTCACAATGAGATGGGATATACTTATCATGCTTTAGTTTCAACTATAGCTCCAAGCATGCCAGAATCTTAAGACAAGAGAATGAATTATATTCAATATGAACACACAAAGACTCCAGTTACTGTAAGAAAGATCAGTAACTTGCTTCCTTCAATGAATAAAGTGCTGTGGTCAGTTCTGGAAGCTGTGGTGCAAAAGTAAAACTGACAAACACAAAAACTAATAAAGAAGCTTCATATACTATGTGACAATTTGTGTGTGAGAAGAGTGCAAAGGTGGCAGATTCATCCCTTGCAGACACAAGTCCAGGATGCAGAATTCCCAATCCAAATTTCTGAAATAATTAATAATAGACTATTTGAGTGTAATTAAAGATCCATTATTAAAAGCAGGATTCAAGATGCATTCTCTAGAATGAAGCAATGCAGGATGAATCTGTCATGGAAGGGTTCAGTCACCTTTGTAATGAAGAAGTATAGTCAAGACTATCACAGACAAATACAGATGAAAATATGATACTGCTGGGTCAAACTATTGCCACAGCAAGGGCAGTATTAGACTGTGATAATGCACAGGAGAATCTGAGAGAAGACAAAAGAAATGCCCCACTGGGTCAGAACTGTGGTCCGTTGAGTCTGGTATTTTGCCAACAACATTGGAGAAATACCATTAAGGGACAGAACACAAACCTGGCCAGTATCTGTGGACTACTGGCCTCACACTCTTCCAGTATCCACAGCTGTCCTATCTAAGATGGCAGAAATAGCCATTATCTGCTAGCACCAGCCTGTGAAACTGGTTTTCCCTCATTTTATGCAATCACTGTTTCAACTGGCTAGTACCATCTGTCTCAAGAAGCTGTGAAAGCAACAAACCCAGAAGTTCGCCACTCCTGATGGAAAAGAAGCGCCCATCTATTTAAAATTTATATTCTCTTAATTTCAGCATTTGCACCATGGTTCTAGCATTGCAGGAGTCATGGAATTACAATTCTGCATCTGTATTGTTCACTCCCTTCATGATTTTATAAACATCAGTTGTGTCTCCCAGTCTTTAGTAACTCAACAAAATAATCCAGGTATCAACTCTTCTGACACTATGAGCAATCAGCACTGCATCAAGGAAGGACTCTGCTCAGCTACTGCCAAAATACCGCCATCCTCTGACAAGCAGGACCACCTTTTTCTTAAGGATGTAGCAATACAACTCCTGGGCCTACTCAAAATATCTTCTCTGTTCTGAGACAAAGAATCCATGAACACAGTTTAGAACCTGAAAATCAGAACTTATTTGAAGAAAAAGTTGGAGAAGTCCAAGTCTTCTACCTGCAAAGATTCTGAGAACTGCTGAGACTGAAAATTAAGTGCACAGAAAGCTCTAATCAAAAGGTTAATGAATATACAAACAAGGCTCCAAGGATCAGGTGTATTATTGTTTATGAACACATTCTCTCACGATTGTAACCCTGGTCTGGAAAAGCATTTCCTTTAACGTCAGCACACTGACAAATTTCCAAACTTTGCTTTGGGGCTGACAGTTCTTATCATGCACATTCACCAGCTCTTGTCTACAGACATGCTCTTTTATTTCTTGGCAGTAAAGAAGATATGAAATGCATTTCTTCACCGATATCTGAAAGGTCCTCTCAAAAAGTTCAAATGTAAGATTATGGTGAAAACCATGACAGACACAACCAGGCCGGTTTGCTTAAAGTATGACTGATCTTGAACGGGAAAATTACAGTCTAAGTATTACCTAAGTATGCAAGTTTGTGCAACATAACCAAAAGATATAGTTCTCAGCAATGCAGCAAAACTTGCTCTCACCTCCAGCTGTGATATCAGTTTGATTGGGCACCACTTCATTTATCTTTGTGCTGAACAATACTGCTCTCTTGAATGACAGAACTTCTGCAGCAGATGGTATTTAGGAGGAAAATGCGAAAGGTGTAGTCAGGGTGAATGCTGAGTGACCACTATTTTCATTCAAAGGAAAAATGCACCTATTTTAGGAGGTTTTCTCTTGTAAATTCATTTTTGTAAACACCTTGTTTTCCAGTACTGGGAGGAAGAATTCTATCTCCATGCAAAGAATGGACAGCGGACCTCATCTACAAGCTTGTAGAGAAGGACTGGGAGTGTAAAGCCATTTTAGGTCTTCATTCTTTATCAGGGGTGTTGTGTTGATAAGGTAGATCATGATTTCAGTTTTCCTTGTCAATGAAGTCCATAAGTTAAGACAGTTCAATTGGTTGATGATTATGGAACAGTAACTTGTCCCAGCAGCCTATGGATCATGTAAGAGTGCAACAGCAATACAGCAGTAACTGAATAAATGCCACCTAACAAAACCTAGGATCTGTTGCATGAGGCCTGCAATCAGTCTTAGGCTACTCACACAAGACATATGGGACAGTACTGAAAAATCTCAGTGGAATTTTATGTTCAGAATTTGTGAACTTCACCACTTTCACAGTGGTGAGGCAGACAGCAACAAAAAATTTTACTTATCACTGACAATGGGACTACAGCTTCTCACTTCTGTAACAGTTTTGGTACCAAGAATCTTGCGAAAGCCAGTGGCTGCTCCAAAACTTGCAAACATGGCAAAGCTGATCCTCACATGTCTCTTGTAACATCCCGAGCAGTACTGTGTCTCTCAATATTATACAGGAGAATGGTGACTAAGGAAACAATGAGTCTGTGAGTGAGTAAAAGATTACATTTTGGGAGTTTCTGACATTATGAACAGCAACTCCAGTCCAGAAAGCTCCTCTGTGCTTAACAACCAGACTGACAGAAGTGTAACACGAACACACCTGTACAGAATACAGTGAGTCCTATGAAATATCTGCGGATGTGCAAAAGTTTTTGAGATAACTAATTCTTTAGCTCATCAGAAAATGTTTTCTTGCTGGAGTTAGACACTGAGGGCTTCCCTCATAAAAATCATCAACTACATTTTCTAGGTTTCCTGCAGTTGTATCTGTCACACAGATTCCTAGGTTTTCTGATGCAAGGTCTGTGCTACTGCTTTACCCAAGAGATGTATCTGGACTTTTATATTTTGTGCTTGAGGGGGATACACAGCAGAGGGTTTGCAGTTAGTAATGTTTTCCTGGAATGCAACTGTCTTCCAGACAAGAGAAAACTCCCAGCATCCACTATTTGCTGAACAGCATCTGTGATTAATCTGTGCAACTTCAACGACACCACTCTGTTTAAATGAATGTTTTATATAAAGAATTATGTGTGTATTCAAATTCATATGTACTTTTCCTAGAGAGTTTTCTAGCAGTAACAAAATTCTGCCAGTGAAACTAGAAAACTTAAAATAATGTGCAACAGCCTGTCATCCCAAAAGCAAGGGACTTCTACCCAAGGCTCAAGACTCCTGAGCCTAACTGATGCATTGCAACACTATTCTACCCTTCGTAAAACATGAACAAAGGTGAACCACAATAGTGTGGTGTTCCCACCATCACAAAAAACCCCTACTTGACATCTTTTCCCATCTGATTCCACACTATCATAAGAACTTTTACACTCTGAGTCAGCCTAACACAGCACAAATAAGGAATCAGTACAAAAGAAGGGACATGGTGTGCATTCTACAAACACGTTTTCATGAAAATTTCTGTAAATGTAAAGCCACAAACCCACAGAAGATATGAGTTCACCTAACAAAAACCAAACATTATTCAGGAAATTCAGCAGTTAGTTCATATTTAGCCCAGCACTGTTTTACTGGAAATTCAACATTTATGTTCTAATTTAATGTGTAAGAAATTTGAAAACCAAGATATGCCAAGCCACGCAAGTATTTTTTTTGCAATGGTTATTTAAGTAAGTATGATGAGGAAAGGACCAGCACATCCATCCTAAAGCAAGGACACAACCCTTGCCCTTATGTAATACCTGGAGGCCAGCTGGCATTGCTGGATTTACTTCCGATCTTGTTTGTTGGTGGAGATTTGGCAGGTAACCAACTATCACCAGCAGGGCCTGCATGGCTGCTGAGTGGGTCGCCCTGGATTATGTCAAACTGGTTGTAGGGCGATCCTCCGCGAGCCTTTCCAGGGGGCACTATTGCACCTGAAGCATTAAAAACATACATTTACACTTGGGAAAAGCTGGGATCTTTAGGAGTATGATATATTAACACAAAAATACTTAAGATGCATACTAGTGAGGCAAGACATAATTTAATCTAAGCTATTTCATCTCTGGCAAGATGATCCTACAAGGGCATTCCCAAAATTCCCCTTCTCACCATTTTTGTGCATATTGGCATCTTGTGAAGCCACCGAGGGCAGCCCTTCCATCATAGTCCATTGCTTAAAGCGGGATTCAGTTCCAGCCTCTTTCCCTCCCACCATTCCATAATCCATGCCACTTGAGCCGAAGCCTGTGAAACAAACAAAACTCCATTATCATTTTCTGTTTTAAGTATCTTTAAACAGGGAGTAATTGTGATCATAAGAAAATGGTGAAAAAAAACCAAAATCAACAACAGCAAAGCGTATGTTCAAGTTCAAGGGGCATCTTCCAAATAAATGTTAGGTCTGTATGCCATGATATGCTTTCTTCTTAGGTTTGTCTTCTTCCCATGTAATGAAAAATAATGCAATTCGATGTCATAACCTTCGCTCTAATGCTTATACATAAATTACTCATTCCTTGACCCAGACATAAGTGACTAACACAATTACCAGCTTAATAATAGAGAAGCTACAGGCAATGCAACAAACCTCCTTCCACAGAGCACTTACCACCTGAACCGTATCCAGGTATCTGCCCTTTGGTCTGTAAATCTGAGAGACCCACATTCAAAGGATTGGGTACCATGCTGTCTAGATGTGGCTTAGGCCCCACAGGGTGGGATGGTGAATGCTTCATGCCAGGCTGCCTCTGCTGCTGCTGCTGGAGGGCACTCACCATACGAGCAATCTGCAAATGAAAGAAAAACCTGGGTCATCTATGCTATACTGTAACATAGAATTCCGGTAAACATAAAGAAACAGTGACTTAGGAGAGATCCAAAAGACCCTGCCCTCCATAAACTGCAATATGAAGGGAGCAGATGATGTTACTGAAGACACCACCATCTCTCCTGCAGATTGCATTTCCCCAGCACACTTCATACTTGATATGATTGACAAAAACAGTGCCTCACACCTGTTGCTCCTGCTGTTGTCGCACAGCTTGAGATAACTTTCTCTGGCTCTGTATCAGCTGTTGCTGCTGCTGCTGCTGAAGGAGGAGCTGACAAGCCTATAAGATAAGTGGGGGTGGGAAGAGTGAAAATACAGAGCTCATCAAGCGAAATGTAATTGCCAGGAGCTATTCACTAGCAAACGTTTTGCTCAGAACTTAGGTAAACTGTTTCTCATTCCACTCAAACAAAATGACAATGAATGCATTAGAAAAATACCACATCCTTCACTCATTTCTAATTTAACACTGTGCAGCAGAATTACTTGTACCTGCTTTATTACCATCACTATGACTACAAGTCTGAAGAAAACATCATTAAAAATCAACAAACAACTGCTTTCTGTACAAAAGCATGGCTTAAGAGTCATTACTAACCCACTGCAATCCACAATAATTGCATGGGCCTATTTGGTTTATCTGCTGCCTTCTAGCAGGGCTTTACTACCCCATATAGCAAAGAGGGAATACTTGTACAAAATAACATCAGTAGAGCAAAACAGAATTAGAATAAGCATAGAAAGAAAACTCTTTCAGCAGACAATTTGCAAGCAGTCTTGTCTCACAAGATTACTAGCTACTTACTAATTGAAACTGGGGAATTTGTGGAAGCTGGCTCAGCATGGCAATCTGTTGTGGAGAAAGCTGGGGGCCCATATTGAAAAGACCAGGATTCAAGCCACTGTTGGGAAACTGCTTGAGCATGGAGGCTGAAACCTGCGTGGAAACCAGTTACACATCCTAAATGTACTGCTATGAGGAAAAGGTGATGAAGCACAAGTATTTCTATACAGGAACAAGTATGACACCAATCTTCAATGGTGTTTTGGGAAAGACATTACAGATTTATTAACACATCACATTTAAATATGCACCATCTATAACTAGGGCAGAGTGAATACCTCAATCAACAGTATACAGTATTACATGTGCAGATGCAGACACACACACAAAGGTTCCTCCCCCAACCAATCAGGTTCTAGAGACTGCACTAAATTTAAATGTTGACATATATGCAGCTAACCAGTAATCACAGTACTGCATTATCACATTAAAAATATACCACTTGTCAAGGGAAAAGAAAGGCATTCAGGCAGTCACTGGAGCAAAGAAGCAGTGCCTCACAGAAAGAGTTCATCTCTTTGTACATTGAATAACATAGTAAAAGACAGGAGTAGGTGGAGAAGAATCCCCCCATTTCTCCCTGCATTATTTGAGAGTAACATAAGTACAATTCAAGAGAATCTTAAGAATTGTTCACCAAGTCCAAAGCAAAAGATAAACTTGGACAGTAGGAGACCCTGAGGTCTTCAAAATAAGATCTGCAATGTAAATGTAACATGTAACTCCTCCATCAAACCTCTCTTTTGGGAGGGACAGGAAGCACAGGACAGGACTACTTAAAATTAAGCAACCTGTCACACTTCAGAAACACTATAAGCTTTCACATTAATTTGTTCTTTTTAAGATACTTTGCAAAAGCCTATATAAGACATAAGATTTTTAAATCCACTTTTGAGGTTTAAAAATACTGGTAGCGAGCATTTACCATGAACTGCCTTGGAATAGGATAGAATGCTAATGCTTCTGCACTGAGTTTTAAGCACTTTCGCTATGAATTTTAATGGTTTTATCTTATTTAATTTTTCTATTTCTTAATATCAAGTTGAGACTAAGATAGGTGTATAAGTAACATCAATGATGTTACTTATACATCATTGTATAAGGCTGTAGCTCTACTTTCGTAAGTAATGAATTGCTATAAATTCCTTACCTGGGGAGAAAGGAATTGGGGAGGCACTTGCGCCCGGATATTGGGGGAAGGATTTAGTGGCTGCACTGGTGTGTGCATGCCCCTCGATTGTGCTGTGCTGTTTCCAAACAAACCATGATTGCCACCCTATAAAATTAAAGCAGTAATGAGAAGATGAATCTTGCAAGATAATGGATTTCTATGCTAGTACCTACATATCAGTAACAAAGAGCTTAAACAGTGTTCCCTTAGAATTACAGACGTTTGCTTAAATAAAGAATATTCTACCTGGGTTAAAACCACTGTTCTACATTTTTGAGATGCAGGTTGTTTCTCCTCTAACACTGAAAGGTCATGCTTACCTACTTACTTCAAAACACGACAAATCTAATGTTTTAGTACTTTGCACTTTATGTGTTGGGAAATGGAAACAAACAACAAACTAAAAGCTCCATTCCACTGGCTTAAAAGTATGGCAGGACTGTGTCAACAAGAATTCTGGTCCCCCATGTCAGAGAACACAGGTGCTTTTCCTGAGAAGGTTGCTAAGATATCACTCATAAAGCTATTATTTCCTCTGCAGGCCTTTCATGATCTGAAATCTGAATTCTAAGAGTGTTAAAAATTTTCCTTCTGCCATGAAAAGTTCAGCATTCTGGATTTGGATATTTTCCTTCCCGTTTTTTCCCACTTTGAAGAGTATTTGAAGAGAATTTGAAGAGAATTTTCACGTGAGAAAAATAATTGTGCCTTTTTTTCATTTCAGTGATTTATTTTCGAACTCAAGAATTCTTGCTGTTCGAGTTTTTAATGAGAAGTATTTACCAGTTTATAAGCAACTTCTGTAATAAACCCTAATGCATGAAAAACGCTAAAGAAAATTTGTTATTGTTTTTCAAGATTTCAGCCTCTTGAGCAGACATTTTTTGGTACCATTTTTCAAAAAAGCAACAAGAAATGTTATGAACAGTCTCCTACATGAAGACAGCTACACTCTCTTGCTTCTAAAAGCTGAAACTCCTACTCCAAAGCACTCTTATGTGCCATGATTTTGTCCCTTCAGTTTCAAGACCCTCAGAATTTCCCTGCTATCTATCAGCATTGTCTGTGACCTTCAGATAACCTGGAGTTCTAAAGAGTGTATTTTTCACTCCTCAGTCACCATTCCCCATTCTGCCTGTCCATGCCAGCATTGCTGCACCCAACATAAATTCAACATTCTTCTAAACTGAGATTGTGCAGGCCCTCATTAAAACCTATCTTTCCCTAACATACCAGGATTTCATAAATCCTACCATAACACTGCATAATACCATTAATACTGTGCATCCTCTGCTGTCCTTTTGCTCAAACACAAGTCTCTCCTCCTGCTTCTACATCGGCAGCACTATGGATTGCCTCATTAACCTGTATCCCCCTCCACTTAAAGTATCTTCTCCTTCAGAAGCAACTCCTAAGCATGCAGGAAGACAAACAAACCCCAAGAGACAAGAGGTTTTATTCTGGAAAGAGCCAGCTGGAATCAACTACACATGAAAATTTCTGAGAAGCCTTAGAGCTGCAGTTACACTTTCAGCCCTCTCTGTAACTCTACAAAGTTCTGCACACAAAGCTCAACAACACGCCTGCAAATTTTGGACTTAATCTGATGTTCAACACTGTGTCACATAGAAACAGAAAGACAACACAAAGAAACACCATCATGTTAGGTATGTGACTACATAAGCTAGACCAGTTGCAATAATTAGGTACTATTCTTTCATTTCCTAGTATTCCTAAATATTTTCTTCAAGAATAATGCAAAACATAATAGCTAGAAATTCTTCCAAACTGCAGTTAATCACTTAATTCTTTCCCCATCATTTCCCTGTACACAAAAATATTGCTGCTTCAAGAATTTTCAAAGGCAACTAAATCAATCCTTACTTTGAACTGTGGGGAAAGGAGAAGGGAACAGGTACAATGCTAAATCACTGCAGTGTTTTATAGGCACATTTCTATGTACAAGGTCTTTGAGTGGAGTCTGAAAATATTCAGTGTTCGGTTTGATGAGGCAAATCAACAGACTCTGAGTTTTAAGCCAGCAATTAAAATCAAGGATGCCACAAACTTCAAGACTTCTGAAAAGCACATCTACCTCTTGCACTGTGATTAGGAAGAGGCCATCAAAACCAGACAGAGCACATTCTGATACTGGGAACCAAAGTGGACTGATTCTCAATGGCATGATACAGCTGAAATTTCCATTAACAATCTTAATCTATTCAGCAGAAAAACAATTGCAGGCAACCAACTAACCAGGATTAAGCCCAGGTTGCAGCCTTATAACAATGCATCTTATAAAGGTGGCCTGCTTACTTGTCTAGCAGCGAAGTTTTGGGGACTGAGCCCTGAGCCGATTGCCCCAAGGCCGACGTTGGATAGTGTGGAACCAGAGGGAGACAGCTTGTAGCTGGGAGAAGGGGAGAAGGGAGAGCAGGGAGCCTCATCCCCAAGGCACCCATCTTGATTGGAGAAAGGCAAAGTCAGCTGAAGCAGCAGTTAGCCAACAGCAGGAGTTGGTTAGTGAAGCAACAGAATGCAAGAGGAGAGAAAGAGGGATGGTGAGTGACTAGGAAGAAGCAAAGTTAATTTGTAATAGCAGTTACAAGGACAAAACTTCTGACTCAAACGACCACTTGACAATTAAGATTTTCGTCCGAGGAGGTAACAGATAAACTCCTATGTTTTGTTTTTAAAAATACATTTTGAACTCTCATGAAATTAATTTCTGATAGTGGTTGTTACCACAACAGAAACAAACAAATCTTGAATGAATTCCTAATGTTAGCACACACCTACCGGCATAATTTGTTAGGAAACGCATTAGCTTTGCTCACGGTATTTATTAATTATGCCACCAGAGGGAGTTGACAAAACTGCTTTTTGGCTTGTTATACCAAAATGGAGGAGTTAAAAAATTCCTAGACAGTTAACACGCCTTCAGAATTTTTAAACCAAATTTATTTTCCATTTTACATGTGAAAAACTGTATCTAAAAAAAAAACAGCCCTAGAGCATTCTGAATCTATTGGACACTCTCCAATTCATAATGTGAAGCAATTAATATTTGATAATAACAGTGAAAGCTTCTGTTTAAAATAGGCAAGAATATGAAAGAAACACTACCATAACGTACAACAGATGTCACAGAGAAACAGATGTCATACAGAAGCTTACAGTACACAGACATACAGCATAAGGGGTTGTGGAATTTAGAAAGGGTGTTTCCAATAAATGCCAGACGTGAAAGAACAAAAAAATTTGGAAGACTGTGATTACTTATATTTACTTAGACCTCAACCAATTTTTTTACAGTAGATGACTGTAGTTAGTAGCCAAAAGAATCATCATGATGAAACTTATCATGAATTTCATTGCTACCAGTCGTTTACCCTTCCAAAAAAAAAAAAAAAAAAAAAGTAATTTCTGTCTACATCAAAAGCAATCTTTTCTAGAATAAAAAGCCTCACTCTCCCCAATTTAGTTTGTCTATGCACACCTGACACCTGTTTTATATACACATTCATTCTAGCAATATAACTACCCCACACCTTTTATTACTGAGCTCATTCAGAGTTATTGAATTTTTAGCACCTCCAGAGAAGTAGGGTAAAAACTGGGACCTTGAACATAGAGGTTGACATTAATTTATCTAAAGATATTTCTCTCACCTTCTCAAAATAAGGCCCACTATCTGTGGTTCCCATGTCTTTGGAATTAGGTGGACGGAACCCAGATCGATCCTTTCTCATCATGTCATTAAAATCCCCAAGATTCATGGCTCGTTTATCTACCTCAAACTTCTTATCTGGGAGACCACCTGTAAACAAAGAAGAGATTAGTGCAAATAATCTCCACCATGTTTCATGACAGCAGGTTCACAGCCAAAGAAATAATCTTTTAGATCAGGATATAAATTACATCTGTCTTACAATTTAGCATAGCTACAGTTGGTATTAAAAGTGTTGAAAAATTTACGTAGGAAGTTTCTTTTAACACTGAACATGCCAATTTACGTTATAGAGATAAATGTGAAGTATTTCTCACAATTTATGTACAGATATAAACATATACATTTCAACTACTTATATTAATTAACACCCAGCTCTCTATGTCTTCCAAAACCTGCACTGTTATTTGTTGGTATTCAGTATGTAGAAAGGTCACTACTTAAGTTCTCCATGTATTCTACTAAGCCTTTACTGGGTTTGACATTGAGAAATTCTTCGAGATGCTTTGAAAAATTTGGTCAAAATTCTCCTACAATCACGTGAACTTAACTCTTGAACACAAGAGATCAGTGGGTATACTGTAACTTCAGACAACCAGTCTCCCTCAGCCTGTACACAACAACAGAACCAGTAACAGTGACTTCTCGAAACCTCCTGAAGTCTCCTGCCATTGTTTAGTGAGTAACCTGGTGGAGAATGAGATGATGTCAGTAACAGATGACCAAACTGAAACATACATGGTGAACAAGACAACTTGCTCTAAAAACTTTATCATCAGCCAAAGAGCTGACTGAAAGAAGTTTTCTACCTTACCCATTGAACTGTTGCCAAGGAACAATGTTTACAGTCATATGTGGCACCTGTAAGCTATTAGATGCATACTGCTATGTTGAAGTAGATGGAAAACATCTTTGTTTTAAAATATGGATGTGATAGAAACGAGTTTTACTGGAATTTTTAGTTTTAAAGAACACTGTTCAGTTAGTAGCACAAATGGCCTTTCCAAGAACAGTTTTAAAAACATGTCAGCACAATTAACAAGAAAATCTATGACTTTTCCAAAGGAAGTTGATGATAACCTACCCTACCACTGACAAAACACTAAATACCTTTATCAGAGCAGACTGCTAATCACTTTAACACCTTCAAGACAGTATTCCTTGAAAAGGTTTCTCAAATCCAGCATCTCTTCTTAACGTCCAATCGCAATCTATTAATATTCACAGCTATGTTACAGCCAAGAAGCTATGAAACTGACCACTGATTGCATGGGTTTTCCTTATCTGCACAGCTTTCAAAGCTGATCTAGCTTCATCCTCTCAGATACCTTCAACATCATTTATCACAAAACAGTTGACAATTCACCTACATTGTAGGTTACATTGCTTGTACCTGGAGTCATACTGCCCTGGAGGAGCTTGTGATTGTTTGATCCCTTTCTAGCATATCCTAAAAAGCTACAACCGGCTCTGCAGAAGCAGTCACAAAGTATCACACACAGCTCAGTGCTGTCAATACCTACAATCAAACCACTGCACACAATGCCAGCAATGTGCTACCAAAAGGCTCATGTGCTTTAATTCCACACAGGAAGCCCTGGCCATTAGTTGCTTGAAAAGAAACTGAAAGCGAGGCATAGTTGCATCACTGTCTGAAGTGAAACTGGGTCAATGCCAACACAAGATGACTAAGCCACAGAAACACCCTTCTGTCTCTCCGGTTAGCCTGATGATCCAATCAGCTCCTCAAACATTACTGAATGATGCCTTGTAAAATACACAGAGCATTAAAAGAGCACCTCTGAAGGCTTGAAGCACAGATTTGCATGTCACTTAGTGCTGAGGCAGCTGCTTAAACTTCAGTATAAACAAGGTCTCACTGAGAGACATGATTGCATTCCTTTATCCAATTCATAGAAAATTCTAATGCAACCTTGAAACCCGTCATTTGAGTCTTGTCTTTTGAACTTGTCAACTAAAGCTATAAATAATGCAGGGGACTAAAGAATAGCTTTACTTTATGTAGTACAAGACAACTATCAAAACATGAAAAGTTTGAATTACCCTCTACAGTAGGCAAAAACACTTGTGTATGAATAAATATGAAGCCCAGAATTCTCTACATGCAGAAATATAGAACAGGTTAAAAGTTAAACCATCTTAATAAAAAAAGACCCTATCAGTTCTTGGATTTTTCCCACTATTAAGAGTTATGAAAAATGCAAAATCAAACAAGGACTTGAAAAATGATGTTCACTCCCTAGTGTGGAAAAAACCTCTATTAAGTACCTCTCCCTCACCACATGCATGGAGTTTAAAAAAAAAGAAAAAGAAACCTGAATTCCATGCAAAATTATATAATATGATCCCACACTGGGAAGTAGGAGACTTCCCAGTCTCCTACTGCTGAGTAAAGTTACCCAAAACATTTGCCAACAAGAGACTCAACATGGTGAAAACAGAAACACAAGCTCCAAGAAGCTGTAGTAAATGGGATATCCTACTGGCATAAATGGAAAACAGTACTCTTCCACTAAATGAAGAGGATTTTCACTTTCTTAAAAACGGTAACAATGAATATAAACTACAAAGATTAAAACAGCATTAAAAGATGCCTCTGCTTCAAGTTATAGCTCTGCTCTGTACAGGTATGCACCCTGCACACCAGAGTCAAAGCTTACAGGCAAGACCGAGGATGCTTTTCACTCGATCCTTGTATTATGAGGAGTGCTAAAATTAAGGATCAAACCCTTCCAAAGTACAGCATGTCATTCTCATAAAAATAGCACATGTGATCTCACATTTCAAATGCACTGAAATTAAAACATACGCACCTACAGACAAGTCCATCTTACTGCCTGGAATGTCGTCAGTTTGACTCTGGGGGGAAAAAAAAAAAAAAAATCACAATTCAGTTCTGACTTCTATTCAGTACTGAGAAATATTTCAGAAAGGTGCAATGCAGGAAGAACACACTTGTGCTAATGAAAGTTTTATTCTGAACTAAAATAGAACACAAGGATTTCCAATCTCACCCTGGACACACCTTGCCTCAACCCCCTAACGCTGTGCATGGCAAGTTTACCCATATGAAACCAGACACATGAATGCAGCGACGGAGAAAGATGGACACAGAGCTGCTCCACAAATGAACCTTTGGCCTCATGTTCCAGTGGTTGAGCGGCAAAACACTGAAAATAGTGGCCAAAATGATAGCTCATCCTCATGACCTGTCATGCCATCAAATCTTGAGACATGCTACCATGGGATTCTTCAATTCGCAGTCTGGGACGGTGTTCCCACAGCTTTCAGAAGCATCTACAGTCTAGCAAACTGAGTTAGAGCTTGGGAGCCAAAAGACATTGCAAACTAAACCCAAGCATGTCAGTGACAGCTTGTTCAGCCCTGGACTTCTCAAACAAACTCTGTCTTGTTATCTTTTGATAGGCAGCATTACATAGTATTCCTGTTTCACAGGATGACAACTGGCACAATATTCTGCAAAATATTTCACAAATTAGCTTGTCGGAAGTTCCCAAAGAATGATATATAATTATTTTTGAAATACTTCCTTACAGCTTTTTTTCTTGATGATGTGGTATTATTTATTCACTTTACCAAACTATCTTTACTTATGGATTCATAATGAGCCCTTTTTGTTCTAAAAAGACCCTGCTGTACCTAAAATGTAAATTCAGCCAAGACAGACAGAGGGCTGTAAAACTCCTTTTCTGATAGGTGGCTGGGATTGAGAATGAATACCTTGGACTTAGCACAGATGTCTGACACTGTAGGCAGAAGCCTGTATCTTGACTGCTCTAAAGAGCATGTTATGAAAATAAAATTTAAAAAACCCAGACCCAAAAACAAAGCAACATAAAAACACCCCACGCAAAAATGCAACGCACATCCCCCCACAAAAACAAACAAACAAAACAAGAAAACACACATCCCCCTCCCAAATCTATTACTTGCAAGGAAACTGCAACCTCAGAACAAGAGCTATCATAAAGTAACTTTAGGAATCAATGTAGATTTGGGGTTTTTTTGAAAAATCATTCTGAGCCAGCTACTACAGGTATTATAATCAACATCCCAGCATAGTAGATGCAGATAGGTGACTGTGAAACAGCTCATCTTTTGACTTCTTTAAAGCTTACAACTTCAGCACAAAGTTGGACTTTCTTTTTAAAAAAATTTACTTACTAGCAAGCCCATATTTGAAAACTGTTTGGATAAAGGGTTCATCCACGAATCACTATTTCCTCCTTTTAATGCGCACTGAAAAAAAAAGAGACAAAAATATTTTTAAGAAACTTCTTGATTCCTTAAATTCTCTTTCATCCTTGAAATATGCTTGCATAAAATGAAAATTCTGGTATCAGAGAAATTAATCTCCTGAAAAAATTACTTGAAGTATTTACATGTTTGGAAACATTTACCAAATATTCTGCCTCATACAATTGCTTACTGTCAGGTATTCTGAATTGGTTGAACATTGTCATGCAGAATGTTTATCACACCTTCACTTTCATTCCACAATCTGGAAAGCTTTGTGAACATTGTTTATTTTTACCTCTGTTACAGTTTAATACATTCTTTAATCCAGTGCATACAGAGGAAGATTTCTTCCTTGCCTTTCTTCCCTTTAGCATGGTGTTTCTTGCACAAGCACTGTGCTGACCGGGGTCTCTCTTTGGCTTTAGTGTAAGTGACAGATCATCAAAACCAACACTAACACAGTTCAACAGTGAAAAAATTTTCAATTGTTTTGGTGGTTAAAATAAAAAAGCCTTAAGAGAGAAGAAAGTCCCTGAGAATAATTTCTGCAAAACAGGACTTGTAAAACTCCCTACTGTGACACAACAGTATTTCCACATCCTCGAAACTGCTCTGCCTTGCCTTTTGAGTCTGCCCTACCAATTTCATGAGAAGCAGACACAGCAGTCCTTCTAATATTAATACAGTAACAAATGTTACTGTACTAAAGAACTTTAATGCAAACAAGCCTTAGAAAGAAATTTACTCAGGACTAAAGCCAAGCTCCTGCTCATGTTCGAGGCCAAATGTCAACAACAACAAACATAAGTCAGTCATAAATCCAACAGTTGTTATAAATAAGAAGTTCATGTGCCAAAGGGACTGTGGAATCCAAACTTCAGCAGGCTATGCAAGAACAACAGCAGCAGCCTAACAGAAAGATGTGTCAGCAAGGGAAGAGAAATAACCTTGGGATACTTATTTTCATTTAGTAATGGCTGTGTAGCTTACAAATCAAAAGAATTTGACACCTACTGGAAGATTTATTAGTCATAACAGGTGTAATATATTAAAGCAAATCCTCCCATTTTTTACACTACTTTAAGATGAACCTTTCTGTAATTCTGCAAAATCTTCTCTAAAAAATAACTACATAATGATCTAACATATCAGTCAGACTGTGTTCAGACAACACAGTAGTAATGAATCATTCAAGCATTTTACCTTCATTTGTGTTTTCTTTCCTCCTTGCCCCCAACTTGTTGAGTTGTGGGAGGAACTGCTTCCCTGAGAGCCTGCTGTGTTCCAGACTCCTCCCTCCTCCTCCTCTTCCCAGCTGGAATGACGTGTTCCTGTCACTGGCCCATCACTCTCTCCCCAGCCATCTTGCATAGATTTAGAACCTTTAGAACAAGAAAAAAAAAAAGCTCAAAAGCAGTCTACAATACCATGCAGCTGGTGATGTGACACTGCAACATTAGATGAGATCATCAGAATCCCAAAGGAACTGAAAAAAAATAAATTCAAAAATGTGTCTGCACTCTAACAGCTGTGAAAACTTGTGCACGAATCCCAAAACCCAAGAGACTTGATGGCATGTTCACATGTCATGTTTTGCAACTACTTTAAAGAAATGTCAAGCCTTTAAAGATATAATACCAATAGGGACCTCTTAAACAGATACAGCTGCATTTAAAAGGCAACCTATTATTTTCAAGTGCAAATGAAAGCCTTCAAAGCACACTCAAAAACCAGGGGTGCTGAAGACTCTGGTTTAGGTGGTTTATCAATGGTTTCCTCTCTCACTTCAAAACCGTAATCCTTCCCTTGCCCTACGCTCTTCCACAAAGCCACAGAAACAAACAACTTTTAGGAACAACAACTAAGTAGAATCTCAAGGCAAGGACCTGACATTGTCCTCTGGTATAAGTAACACCAAAAGTAGTTCAATACAAAAAACCCAAACCCTCTACTACAAATTCTGTTCCTAACAAGGTCACTAGAGACTTCTTAGCAGAGCTGTTTAAGTGTATCAGAAAGCTACAACCACTTCACTATATCAGTTCAGACTTGTCTCTGTCGGCTTCTTCTCTTGCTGTTACTCTCTAGCTTTGTCACACAACTTGGAATTCTAACCTTTACTGACAAGCCATCAGGAGCCCAAGTTCTCATCCTGTCCACTATCCAACTGTTATTCCTGCTCTAACTCTTCATTCTGCACATTTATTCCCATATTTATTTATTTAGCATTTATCTACTTTAAAAAAGATTTGCATCATCATCATGATCACCTTTGAAATAACTAATTTTTTCATTGTCTGGGGTTTGAGTGTGGAAATCAGGAATAAGGGCATTAACATATGCAGCAGAAAGTCTGAATATAAAAAGAGTCAGGAATTGCAATTAATCTACCACAGGGATCTCCACCCTGATCATAACGAAAATAAGTACAGCAGTATTTTGTGGTGGTTTAGGAGATAGCTTAAAATGCATGATAAATAAACCCTCAGACACTTCAAGGAACCAGCTTTTTAAAGGCTGTTCAACTGGGCACTAAAACTGAGGGCTGCTTACGAAATATACTGGTCCAAGTGCAGAAAAATCTACTTCTTGACCCTTTAATCATGCTATTTACACAGAAAAGGCTGCATTTAAGTATTATGACTGCAGAGTCAAGAACACAATCTGAAAATGTTATACTGGGTAGACCCTGCAGCTTTAATTTATTTCTGGTGACAGTGCTTAAATATATACTATGATACTGATTTTAACTACATGACCATAGATTATTTTTCTGCATTGACAACTCTCACGTCTAAGATTCTCGAACATGAATCCGGACAGTGATGTAAAGATGACTTGTCTGTAAGACACCTGCTTAATTTCTTGCATTTGTTGAGTAAGGAGGTGCCAACAGCTACAGAACACAAATGAATTTTTCAATATACAAAAACCCAAACCAGAACAAAAAACATATTACAGAAAACTAAATTTATTCCTTCTGTCATAATAGTCTTATGCAATCATGGTAGAACTACATAAATCTACTTTTTTTAACAGGTGGATACTGATCTATGCTTTCATTTTTTGGCTCCAAACTGATTTTTTTTCCTTTTCCAATCACAGATAGTCTGTACCCTGTCCCTATATTTTGCTCTAGAACTGGGAAGAGCTCACATACAGAACAGCATGTGTACACTGCAGTTCTTTGGTTATAGCACACATACAGACTAGTCACAGTAAGTGAGTGACCACGTATAGTCTTAAAAGACTGTATTAAGCATTAACAAAGCAACAGAATTTTCAATGGATCAACTTCAGAAGTTCTTACTTTGGTCATATTTAGGTATCTTCTTATAGACAAAAGAAGACATCCATCTAAAATCAGCTTAGCATCCTCAAAGTGACAAGTTTTTGCAGCAGGCATGGGAAGCCCGTCAGCCTCAAAAGCCCGCTATAATGGTAAAAGTAAGGAAGCAAAGCTTTTTTGTTTCAGAAATGGCCAAATTATTTAACTGGGGTGGGAGGAAGGGAGAATAACCCAATAGCATACTACCCACACAGCACTTCATATTAAACAATTACATGTTGCAAAACCAACTTCTGGCCTGGAAACAGTTTTACAGTGGGCATCATCACTTGTGTATCATCAGTAGTTCCTACAGGAAACTTCACATCCAAATGTCACTGATTTTGGCAGTAACACTTCTTTTGTTAAGTTGTTTTTTCCTTAAAAAGACTGAAATAATTATACAAACAACATACATCATCAAGAATAATATCCACAAAAACTCTTCATATAGCAAAATTTTAACTTTGAAGTAAATTTTTAAAATATTTCAACATCTCATTGATGAAAGACACTGCTGCAGGCATTTAGGTTCGACCACAAAGTGCAGTTCTTAAAAGTTACAATTTTTCTTACTTATACAATTAAAAAAATCCATTCAAAGCCAAACTGCATTATCAAAGTAGAGATGATCACGTAATGGCCTCCACAGTGAAATTTGCCAGTACTGTGCACTCCTTTTCCTGGTATGACCAAAAAAAGTGACTTATGTAACAAGTAGGCAGCCAGAGAAAAAGACAGAAAGACACATTTTTTTACTGTGTTTCAGCACTTCCAGAATCAGAGCTGCCCATTTAATTGCTTTGTTAGGAAATTTTTTACTACCTTAACAGACAAAGTTTCAGTCATTTACAAGCACTTAATACTCATTCATCAAAATTCTATAATAAGATTCAACACTGCTTTTAGGCCTCATATAACAATTCCTCCACAGGTGACCTATGTCAAAAGGCCAAACACAAAAAAATCTCCAGGGGAATTGCAAAGAAACTGGTATCTGGCCTGTACTTACTAGATTTCATGGCATTCGGGGCGTTGGAAGGTGCATTCCCCCAGCCTGTAGTCGATGCTCCTGTATCATCTACTTCACCCCACCCAGGACTGGTTTCATTTGGCTCACCCCAGGCGGACGTACCATTATCTGGAGCAGGTGGAGTGCTTTTGCTCCAGACTGCACAAAGGAGAAAAGAGATTTCATTACAGACCATTCAGACAATGAACTGCTCACTGCAGTGCAGCACCACATCATTCATCTACTGCTGAGAACTTCAGGCTCTCACTAGCGTGGGTGCAACAGAATTGACAATCATTCACAACAAATTTAGAGTGGGCATTGACCTCCAGGGATGGAAAGGAAGAAAATCCTATGATGAGTAAGAGCCTTCTCCCAGGTTAAACATGAACCCCACATCTAACACTGTCCTCCCATCTGCAAACTTTTGTAACTAATTACAAGCATCTAGCTTAGGAGTTTTATATACTGAATAAAGAAAAAGGGCATATTTGCAGTACATATTAAACCAAGATAGCATTCTTTAAAATGTCTTTGAGTCAGAGGAAAAGATTACATAACCTTAACATCTTAAAGTATTTCCAGGCCATTTAACTTTATTTTGTCCTTATTCCAAAGAAGAAAATATTTTCCTAAGTATTCTTTGACATACAGCAAAGCCAAACCTGACTAAAAAACTAAGTCACAGACATGCCAATTTCAAGTGTTAACTGACTGTTCCAGAGCAAAAGGTTTTTGACTAAAAATAAGTAAAGAATTTCTCCCCATTTATCTAATAATTAAATATAAAAAATGCTATTTAGTCCAGAGAAAGGGAAGATCAGGGGAGACTTTATTGCTCTCTACAACTACGTGAAAGTAGGCTGTAGCCAGTTTGGGGGCAGTCTCTTTTCCCAAGTAACAAGAAACAGGACAAGAGGAAATGGTCTCAAGTGGCACCAGGGGCAGGTTTCAACTGGTTATTAGGAAAAGCTTTTTACCAAAAGGATTGTCCAGCATTGGAACAGGCTACCCAGGGAAGGGCTGAGTCACCATTCCTGGAGGTATTTAAAAGACCTGCAGATGTTGCACTGAGGAACATGGTTTAGTCATGGACTAAGCAGAGCTGGGCTTATTAAGCTCATGGTTGGACTCAGTCTTAAAGGTTTTTGATTCTGTAATTCAACCTGTTCTTCAGAGCTCAAATTGAATATGCACATTTGTCAGCTAACAAACATTTTCTTTTCTGGGCAAAGTGACCAGTATTCAGATCACAGTTACTGACGTACAAAAAGCAGAGGACTGACTGACTCAGATTTTAAAGACACTTTAAATGCAGAACCAAATATTCAAATAAGAATTTGGTTTTCTTTATAGAATAAAACTATCACGAATTGGAGGCTACAAGCCTCTCTCTTACGCATTAAGGTTACAGTCATTTATAGGAGCTTGCTGAAGAAAGGAACAAGACTAGTACCTGATGCTTGTGATTTGCTAGTCATTGGAGTAGGCAGGCTCTGTTCCCGTGGGGCCTGTCCTCCTTGTGAGTTCTTGTCCCACAGATTCACATTCTTGTAGTTATAACTACTAGGATCTCCCCATGCTGAAGTGCCATCATCAATATCCATTTTTCTACTGATTGACTGTGGAGAAGGTTCTTCCCAGCCACTAGGCTCCTCCTCTTTGGAAGCAGCTGGCTGTGGTCCGCTGTTCCAGTTTGGGTTTGGAGGCCGCCCGTTACTTGGAGTTTGGGGCGGTGGACCCCAGGAACCAGAAGACTCCTGCTGTTGCTGCTGGTGCTGTTGCTGCTGCTTGTTCCAGGAGTTGGGCTGTCGACCCGTCTCATTCCACGTTGAAGTTCTTTTACAATCGTCCCATCCACCCTTTGAAGCAGAGCTTGTATTTGCACCATTACCCCAAGTTCCAATCTCATTTTGCCCACCTTCACCCCAACCAGACACTGGCTTGTTTCCTGCACTTTCCCAGTTACTGTTCTTTGTTTGGTCAACTTCCTCTCCCCAACCGTTCTTTCCAGAAGACCATCCTTGATTAGTTTGCCGTCCACCCCACCCCTGATCCTTGCTAGAGCTGTCATTCCAAGAGGAAGATGATTTTTCTTCTTGTCTTCCTCCTCCCCAGTTAGAAGAATTGGAGTTCTTGTAGTCATTCCATCCTCCAGTATTTTTGGGGTCCTTCCACTCCGCTGGGGTTGAGAGCTCACCCCATCCAGACTTGTTTTGATTGCTTTGGCTGGGTACATCGCCCCAGCCCCCTGAGTTCTTTGTCTGTGTGGCAGAGCTCTCCCACCCCTCAGTTCCTTTATCAGACTTCCCCTCAGGCCGTGGCATCTCTTCAATATCCCACACGGTATCTTGCTTAATCTGAGTCTGGCCCCAGCCGGTGTTTGAAAGCACTCGGGGGTCCAAGTCAGTCCTGCTCAGCAAAGTCTGCAGGACTGCCTGGCAATCGGGATGTGTAGGCCTGTATGATCGGCGTCCAGAATTGTGACTGTCACTACTTCCTGCTTTGTGGTTGCTTCCAGTGCTTTGACCTCCAACCTCACTTCCTGCAGAGCTGGAAGATCTTCCCCAACAGGGAGCCTGGGAATTGCCTTGGTTTTCAGGAAGAGGGTGGCCTTTTTGATTGTCCCATGCTCCAGTGCTAGAATTTGGTTGGTTTGGACCACTCCACTCTCCAATCTTCAGTTCATCAGACCCAGACAGCTGTTTCCATTCTCCCTGAGAGACCCCAGATGTTAATTTGTTCCCTTCACCCCATTTGCTTTCATTTGCATGCTGAGGGCCAAAGTTCCAAGACCCACCACCCGTAGACCGGTTATTGTTATCCCAAGAATCACTTCTTGACCCATTAGGTTTTTGAACAGAAGCTCCTTTCCAGGAGTCCTCTCTATCCTTTCCATTGTTCCCATGGTTTCCAGAATTGCTCTGCCCAGAGACTGTGTCAGTTCCAGAAGACCCCCTAGATGTACCCCAAGATCCAACACTACCAGTCTTTCTTTCTCCAGTGCTTTGAGAAGGGGTGTCAGTGCTCCTGGAAGGGTTCCCCAAGCCCATTTCAAAGGGCATTCCCTTATTCTCCATAGGGTTTGGTGAACTTAAGTTCAAGGAGTTAGTGTTTCCATTTTTTGGTCCATCAGTGTTATGAATTTGAGCCTGTTCTCTGCCAGAGACAAAGTTAACACCCGCATTTTCCATCTTTGACTGCTGCTCCCTAGAGGTCTGACCTACTGTGCTAATCTGTGCATTGGAGCTACCACTATCAGATTCCAGAGTTCCTTTCCTAGAATTGCCCTCTTGAACCAGTGCTGGCCAAGCAGATGGATTGCTATTTGGGTTAAAGTTGCTGAAGCCAGAACCGGGACTGATTCTGTCTTGTCCACTCAAGTTCCTCCAATTACCTAGTCCATTGTTACTCTCGGCAGCAGGGTTGGAAGATTGAACAGATTTAGCCTTGGGATCAGATTTCCAGGCCCCAAGATTACATTCGTTTCCAGCGCTTCCAGACTGGCACTGGCTTCCTTTTCCTTTGTTACTAGTGGTGCTTCCTGGCAGAGCGTTCTTCTCCAAGCCAGGGTTTGAGGCACTGTTGTTATCGGTGGTGTTTTCGGAAGAAGACTCAGCATCTTTGCTGGCAATACAAGGCCACTCTTCCATGTCAGACCCGTCTACAATCACCTTGTCCCAGATGTGAGTTGGGTTGGCGTTGGTGCCGCTGTTGGAGGAGGCTCCAGGACCCCAAGTGGAATTTGCATAATTTGAAGCAGCAGCACCTCCAATTGCTGAATCTAAAAGAAAAAGGAAAACAGAACACCCAAAAAAGATTATTAGTAATCTGTATTATTTACAAGCACAGAACATTAGATTTTTACATCAGTTATCCCACTTATTTTGCAGAGCATAAACTCCATAGTAACAGCTGCAGCAGTATTTATAACTGAATATATACTGTTACTATCAGTGCCAGCTCATATGACAGTTTCCATGAAAATAAGGCAAACAGCTTAAAAAACTGGGTGACTCCCATCCCAGCCTCAGCTCCTATGTTACATATTCCAAAGTAAAGATAACAATTTCTAGTTGCTAATACTTTCAATAGAAGATAAGATCAGCTTTCAGTGCCTGAGGCTTTCAGTTCATCAACTTAAACAATGAACATCCAGTGAATGCCTTCCCAAACACCCTTCACTGAGGGCCACCAGTAAGAACCCAAACTTTACAGCAAGTTTAGAACTCCCTTGTAAGCTCTGAATATTGATGAACAGTAGTTTGTCTTCAGCCACTAAATCCCACCCACCAAGATCTAAAAGATCAAGCAGTTCCCAAGTACATTCTGTTCCTTCTGTTGCTTTAACCTCAAATGCAAACTGAACAATAGCAAGGAAGTATGACTCCACTGATATTTTTATCCGTCTATCTTTTTAGCACAGACTAACCCCTTTTTTTTCCTTCCAATTAAAAAGCTTTCTGATTAGACAGATCACAGGAAGAGCTTAAGGAGGACAGACGAAGACAAGTTCAAAAGACTGCTAAGTTGCTGTCTTTTGAACTTAGAAATGGTTCAGCCAATGAATGATGCATAGGCAGCTATGAACTCAGCAAGATCTTCAAATCAGTGACTTTAACAGAACATTTAATTTCTGTGAAGACATTCTAGAAGTATTAAGACTTGGGTGCTTGCTCACATTTAGCATACTAAGACACAATTTAATGGATTGTTTTATGAAACCAGCCTTCCCTTGCTGTATTTGACAGTGGCAATGATCATAACTATTGAAAGACTTTCACCAATAAAATTTAAACCTTATTGTCCAAAACTGTCTTGTATGTCCTGAATTATCATCGGTATTGGAAGAATTACACAGAACACCGTCATCTCAATCCCCTGAACTGGTATGAGACAATAGTATACTTGGTGTCATCTTTCAGGGCACTACTTTTGCCAGACGGATTTCAATCCATAGCTTTTAATACTAAATCCTCACCAATACCACCTACGACCATCTGGTGAATGTAAGAATGCGAACAAGTACGTTATCTTGGCATTATCTTCCCCTTTGGGAACCTGCTTTTGTCCTCTTTCATGTGGCATGAATTAACCACAGTATCAGTGCATATATACTCAATCGAACTGGGTCCAAACTGAAGTTCAGTTTGTCAACAGCCAGATCTGAGGTGGGATAAACGATGCACGAGGCAGGTAACAACACTGCAGTTCCATAAGAACTTTGATGGAGCACCTAAGACAGCCCTGGCTCCCCTCTTGTTCAGCTGCTCATTCCCACTCCTCTGGCACACCTACTTTCCCATGCTAGCACATATGTTCTCACTGATATTCAGTAGGTGAATGGGCAAAAGCCATCCAGACCGAAATTACCTTTAAAAACCAATCTGATTTAATTTTAATACAAGTTAGCTCCCCAGCCCAGCTACGGTGAAGAAAAATTGATGGGATGAGGCAGGTCTTAATGACCTGCACCTTTCTTGGCATTCCTGACTTACACGAAGATAATGCAACTAACCACTGGCTAATACCGCCATGTAATTTTACATGTCATTTCATTCACCAGTAAATGAAGTGAAAAAATATGAGAATTCACCCTCAGAAAAACAAATATTAGGCGTCAAATTATTACATACAACTTAAAGAGCCTCTCAAAATACTTCAAAATGGTCCTCATATAGTGCATCCAATAGCAAAAAAATGTTGTTCATGAGAAGTTTTGAAAACTTTTAGAATGCTTCACTACCACAAATTCTCCTTAGTCAGTCTACTACAATAACTGTAAAGGTATACCAGTGTTTTATATAGGAACCACAGACTTTGGGGCGTGTTTAGTTTCAGAATCAAAATCAGTTTATCAAAATCAGTTATCTCCAAGACATCTGTTTTTAAACTGATTACTTAAAATTTTGCCATTGTAGTTTGACATCATTTATTAAACATCAATTATCAAAGACAAGATAAATACTCTGTCAAACAGGGATTTGCTACAAATGAATTCAAGTAATGAAACCACAAACCAAATGGAATTATTTATTTTCCTAGAATCCTATTTAATAAGGACAGCCATCCTACCCAGCTCACTTGGTTCTGTACAAGTCACCTCTGTTTTTAATTCCAAGCCACAGAGAACTAAAAAAGCTTGATTTCCCTGATGGTAAAAAAATCACTATCCCATCGATCTGGCATGATTTTCAAAGAAAATTCAGACACACTGGTATTGTTATTTTCTTCTTTTTGACTTTCAAGTATTTAATATTTCTTTTTTAAACATCCTTATTGTTAGAATTGAAGCTGTCCTTGACTTTTCAGGTCACCTAAGTCTTTCTTTAGAAGGCAGGTATCTTGAACGGAATTCTGTTTTGTTCTACTATTGTAATTTAAGAAGAAATATTACAGCTACTGCAATTCACCAAGGGTCCAAAAAATTCAGAAGCAGCTATAACTTCCCCAGGCTCACAAAACAATCCTAAAATCAATTTATCTTCTGGAACACAAAATGAATGGAAAAGTAAAAACAGAACAGTCACCCCTTATACAAAAAGGATTATCTGAGTACAAAAAATAAGATTGCTACCAAAAAAAAAAGTGAGGAGCAATAGGTCATCTTTCTATTTCATCCAGACAAGACATGATAGACACCTGCCTTTTGAAGACCTGGCATCTACATGTCTGTTTTACCAGAGGATACAAAAATGTGACAAGACAGGAAATTCATGTCTAAGAAATCTGAAGAGCCATTAAGAACTACCCAGTGACAAACATGAAATGCTGTTTTCTTATGCCTTGTGTTGACCTTGCTGCAGAGCATTTCAGCAACCAATTAGAACCACTCAAAACATACTTGAAAAAAATTAAACCTCTTGTTCCACGTGGAAGTAAAAATTATATCCATTGCTGCCAAGAGAAGCCTGTATGCTGAAACAGTAGAAGCTCTTCAAAAGCAACCTGAGTTTTGTTATATAATGACATGCTCATGCACAACTTCAGTCATCCATTTTCTGCCATGCACCAACATGTTCATTCAATATTACTATTATCACCACTTGCCTGTTGCAGTCCCACTGTCGCTCTGCAGCAGTGCTCCTGTCACTGGTTGTGCGTTGTTTGGGTTTGCTCCTGGTGCTGCTGGGGAGGGAGGCCCTGCTCCACCCCCAAGGAGCATGCAGGATGGCGGAGGGGGCTGCCCACGTTTCAGTAACACTTTGTGGTCCTGCTGGCAACGGAATCGCGGCGGCACCTCCCGAGGCATGTAGCGGGCGGCGCTTGGCGGTTGTCCGTTCGGCACTGCCACCCTTTTGGCATTGTTGCCACCATTGACTGGTGGCGATGGAGAGTTGCCAATTGGGCTGGCAGCCACTGGTTGGCTTAAACTTGGTTTCGTCACTTCGGGCACTGAAAAACAGGAAGGATGGAAATCAGAAGTTTTTCCACTTAAACCTGTGCTAGCTACAAGAACTCACTGTGACTCTTTGCTTTCAACATTTACTATTTCAAACACTGTGCAACTTCCACCTTCTCAACAACCAGGAACATTTAAAGAAGCAGGAATAAGCAGTAGCAGCAGACCTTTTGCTTCCATTTGCAACTCTGTAGTCCAGGATGAAACTCTACGCTCATCAATTTTACTCTAAGCCCAAAATTTCTTGCAAATGTAAAGTCAGCAAAGAATATACCCTAGATAGTGAGTAATTTTAAAATATGAACAGTCAAATATAACTGGCTCCACCTTCCTGATCTTCAACTGATTTTTGGATTGCTATGCATCATCTTTATGGGAGACCTGAAATAAGAACCCAGGTTTTCACCTGTTTACTAGGCTACACAGCCACACCTAAACAAACAAAAATATGGGAAATAAGCTGCCTCCTTTTGAATTCAGAGTTAACAAATCTGAGTTCTCTGTGTTGCTTTTAAGTACAGCAGAAATAGCTGACTCTTACACAAAAGACAGTCCTACATACTCAGAGCAACTGTATCTGGCTCACTTAACGTTTCCCTGCTGGTCACCAGGTGCCCCTATAAGCAAAGACAAGCTGCTCCGGAGGACTATATTGTACTGGAGAAGAAAACCACAAATCCTTGAGGAGCTAACACCATCGCAAAATTTGCTTAAGAGACTCTAAACAAACTAAGCACAATCACTAAAACTCTTATTCTTACTAATGTGAGATCAACACAAGTGGGTCTCTCTTTGGAAACATGAATGCGTTATTCTTCATCTTTTATTTTTATAAGGCTTTTTTGATTTCTCTAGATAGGCTTCATTGCCCAAACCCCAAAAAGGTGATGTTAGCCATAAAAGGAAGTTACTCTTTTAGGCCTTTTCTTTCACTAATGGCAATTTCCCCACAAAAATCTATCAAAAACTGTTACAGAAAGTAAGATTAAATAAATTTTTACATCAGCTAAGTTATTTAGTTCAACTTTCAAGATGCTCACTCATCAGTCCTGCCTTCTGTACTGGACTTGCATGTGCCTGAATTTAAGTTTCCAAACCCAAGTAATTTTCATTCGTTTTGGTACCTCACTATAAGCAGTACTTTTGCTGTCTTTCATTCCCTTTATAAAGGTAGTTTCAGTCTTGGTTATTTGTCTAAAACCGTTGTAAAACAGAGAACTGAGTATTTCAGCTAAGCTAAGTCATCCACAATCCTCATTCTTTCTTCAAGTATTACAATGCTGACAGCACATCTGCAGAATAGTTGTAGCTTCTCCATTTTAATCACCACAACTTTCACTTCTGAATACTCATATTCAGTATTTCATCTTGACTCATAAGCCCCCTTCCTTTTCTAACAGTTTCGATCAAGATATGAATCTTGGCTCAAGTCAATAAAGGTGCTCCTTAGGATCAAAGATTCTTACCTTTGGTTTTTTGATCTGTGACCTGCAAATTAAGAGCAAGAATGTAAATTAAGTTTTAAGAAGCTCAAAATAAACATTGAACAGGTTGTGCTAAATCACAACATTAATATATTAGCGCAAGGACAGAATTTTTTGTTGAACGAAAACAACCAACTGATGAACTACAAGTCTAAATACTATTCCTAGTTATATATACACACATATATATACAAGGTTTTCAAAAGTACTACAACTCCTGTAATAACTTTGCCTTTTGCAGAAGTCCCTGGCAGAAACATTCATGCTTCACTCATGATTTTAAGTACTCAACCCTCCTTCTCATCCCAAATACAGGCTTCCAAAGCACAAATAAACATGTGCTATAACAATAAAGTTCTCTTAGATTTTGGAGGTGAAGTATTTCAGTTAAAGTGTAACAAAGCCTTCCTTCTGTGAGAGTATCCTTACAGTAGACTGTTGGGGCCTGAAGTAACCACAGCAGTCTGTCTCTCTGCCATCTTCCCATTTCACCTTTTCCAAGGAAAAGTAATTCTAAACCTTACTGGGTTCATTTCCAGACTTAGAAAATGTACCAGCAATGCCTATAAAGGGAAATCTACTGAATGCAACAAGAAGTCAATGACTGAAATGAACATTCACACTGGCCAACATACTCAATATGGGTTTTGCTGTATCCTACGTTGTTTCAGCATAGCAGATTTCAAGCTACAGTAGCAACAAACACATCACTGGTATATTCTCTGGAATCGTGTGTATTGTAGCATTTTTTGAACCTGTCCATCATGAGTTCGACTACACAATAATGAAAAAACCCTAAAGATCATCATGTGTCAGGTTCTATGACACCTATTCTTAAAAGAAATTGCTGAACTAGTCCATAATTCTGGAAAGCACACAGCAACAGTATAGAATAATGAAAGCACAAGTAAAAAGCAGTTTATTGTTGAAACTAATGAAGCCAGAACTCCTTTGTATGGTAAAGAATAAAAAGACAAACTACACTAAATTGCTATGGCATCATTTACCTTGCAAAGATGAAAACTGCAATATGCAAAGTGGAACATTCACTAAAATACAAAATCTTAAGCATTGTAACTTCACAGACACACACTGTCTCAAAGACAATAAAAATGCATCTGTACCAAGCCAGATACCAATTTCCAACTTCACTTATGAAAAATCCTGTATACATCAAATTACATCTTCTTCTGTAGCAGTTAAAAATTCAGTTAGACCCTTAATTGATCCTGATGCTTCACTACCAAAGGAAAAGGGGAAAAATATTCATTAATACCATCTAGCAATGCTGATAAATTTACTATAGTCAACAGTAGACATGTTTAGTAAATTAGCAACTTGTCTACTTGGAAAAAAATATTTTACCAAATGTTTGAAGAATTCTGCATGATAAACACAAATTACTTTAGATAAAAAAAACAACCAAAAAACCTTCTGCCTATAATGTCTCTCTCTCTCCTAGTCAAAATGATCTGGTTTTGGATTGTTTTTGTCTAGAATTCAAAAGCTGACAAAATGTGACAGTGCCTCAGATTTACAGCTGTCATCTCTCTGTGGGCAACCTATGAGCATTGGCAAGGCGGGAGGAGCTACAGCGAGTGGGAAGATGGAATAAACCTCAGCCTGCTGACAAAGTACCAAACAGCCCCTGGACACCAACCACAGGTGTATTTAACTTGTGAACTTGTATAACCTAAGAGATTTTTTAAACTATTTTACTTTTTAAGTTTCAGATGATCTAGACAGAACAACTGTTTCATGTTAAACTTAGTTTGAAAAATATACCCTGAAATCATTGCTGCTTATTTGCTGAACACCTCCACAGTCACTAAGAATGAACACACACATTTATATTTTGTTCATTTGGCTGCCTGCTTTGCTATTCTTAAGTATGTCCAACTACTACTGTGAAGTTTGGCCTCTAAGGAGATTAAATTACTCAGTCTTTTACCCTTCCTGATAGTGTGGCAGAATAGGTACTGAACAACTAGGGGAGAGACCACACAGGAAAGCTGGCAAATCTCTTTTGTATTCGAAGCACCAATTCCTCAGTAGACAGAGCACTGTTATCAAGATGATGAGTACAGCCTTTTCAAGTTTCCCTTTTATCACTGAGTATCAGCACACCATTCTCAACTCTAAATGACTAAAGAAGTCATAATGGTCTGCTCCTCCTGGCTCTTACATACATTTTTTGTACTTGAACATTAAACAGCACCAACATGGAGGCAAAAAGACACTGGAGAGACCTTAACCTGTAGCTACCATTCTTTTACACTGTTATTTAGGGATGTGTCAAGTGGATGAAGACAACTGACACACACATTTATCTGCACCCAATTTAAGCTGACAGACCCAAATTGGTGAAAAAGCCAGATTAAGAAAGGACCCTGGATAAGCCAAAATTTAACTGACGTTGGTGCTGTCTGTTCTCAGCAGAAACCCACAGAATCTAAGAGTAAACACCTGATCTTTCATCACCTAATCTGCTGTTACTGAAGCAACCGAAAAACAGACTACTGAAAGAAAACAAAGACTTCTGCTCTCCGTTTCACATAATCATTGAGGCTGGAAGAGACAGCCTCTGGAAATCTAATCCACAGTTCCCATCCCTGTCCCCCACCTGGCCCCAAGAGGCTCCTCAATTCGAAACAAAATCATCAAAACTGGATTGCACACGACCATGTGAAACTCAGTTTTCAGAGTTTCACTAAAGACAGAGGCACCACAACCCCTCTGGGAACCTGTTCCAGTGGTTGCCCAGTCAAATACATGTGCAAAAAAGGAGTCTTTTCATGATTAAGCAGACTTTCAATATGTGCATAATGCCTTGTGCTTTGTCACCAGGCACAATGAAGAAGAGTCTGCCTCCATCTTTTTATTCCCTTCCACAAAGTATTAATACACACTGCTGAGATTCCCTAAGCCTTCTGTCCTCCAGGAGGAACAGCCATAACGCTCTCAGCCTCTCCTCATTTGTCAGATCCTCCAGTCCCTTAATCATCTTAAAGAGGCATTTTGCTGGACTTGCTCCAGGGTGGTTGCACCTATCTTATGCTGGGAAGCCTGGAAAGAATCTTACCAGTAAAAAGCAAGGATAATGCCCTGAGAGACTGAAGTTCATATGTCAAGTCAATTCCTAGAATAACCCGACAGATTTTTTTGCAAAACAGAGACCTTCTAATACACCAAGTTTCAAACTTGTTTTCTGAGCAGAACCAATTTTTGGTAACTTATCAATTCTCTACAACTCAGAATGGAACTTCAGCACAAGTGCTATTAGCTACAGAATTATATAATGTAAGTAATACTTAGCAAAAAAATAAACGGAATCTTCAGTAGTAAATATTCCATATAAACTTCCTTAAGGACTGAAAGCAACAAAAAAAAAAATCTTCCTGCTCTAATAAATATTTACTCAACTTTACTGCAAGAACAGCAAAAGCCCATCAGAATTTTCATCCACAAACACCTCAAACAAGCAGCAGTTGTGTAGAGAGAGATCAAAATAAGCCATATGAAGTAACTTACATAGTTTACATTTAAAATTTATTTTATTTAACATAGCACACTAAGAAGAAATATCCAAGTTAAACACTTCAGTTCCAGAAAAATGATGCAAAACAGTGTCTTCAAAGAAGCACCACTCTAAGCAATCAATTTTTAAGTTCAAATACAAACAATTTTACACCTTATTACCACCAATACTATTTATGTTTCAGCTGGATAAAAGAATTCAAATACCAAAACCCACCTTCTGAGCAGAGTCCTTCTTTTTCTTATCCTCTTTCTTCCTTTTCTTGTCTTCCATTAACTGTTCTTCCCTTTCTTGCTCCTTCTCTCTGCCAAAACATGAAAAACAATGGTCTGAGCACAATCAAGTTGTGTAAGAGCCACACACACTATAAACCTCTTCCCTGTAAGAAAGACAGTCAAGCTACCAGATTCCTCTTATCATACTTCATTTCTATCTGAGGGTTTCAGTTGAATTGTGATAAGAAAAGCACCTTCTAGTATGGCCACATGCAGAAAAAAGTAAAATTCCTTTGTTCAGTTCAGGTCTGTTATGGCAGCTTCCTACATAAATTAATCACACGTCTGATAGTAGAAAATATCTTCAAGACATTTTGGCCAATGTACTCATATAATTGGGTCATGCTATTATTTAATGAAGAGTCTCATGAATCTTTTCATATGGTTAAAAAAAGGGAAGTTGTAATTTAATATAAGATAGTTTGTTCTGATACAACATTTATCTTCACAAGGGGAAGAGATTATTCTATTGCCTGTAGCTATGTCACTTGTAGGAGACTAGAAGTGTCACATCAAATCAAACCTATCATTTATTATACAAATGTCTAATTTAATTTCTAGGCTATTGTACCCGCCCACAGAATTTTTGTGATGAAACTTGTAATATAAATTACTTTCCAGGGAATCTATTTTTTCCCACAAGAACATTCTTTTAAAAAAAAAAAAAAAAAAAAAAAAAGCAGCTGCTATTGTTGTCAAGCCATCATCTTGTTGCTATGTTCTGTATCAGATACAAATACAAAAGTACCATGGAATAGTTAATTTACTGCATATATACTATTGGCTGAGCTGTTTCTATGGTGAATCACAATTTTGTTAACCAGTTCCCTTCACCCCCTTAAAAATAAATTTAATGCCAAGTTTTCAGCTTACTTGAAGTAATTTCTTTTTATAGGGAAAGATTAAGACAAAGATCATTAATGTAAAAAGATGATTTGACAGATGAGGAGTAGGATCAGAGACTCTACAAATGGGAACCAACTAAAAAGTATAATCCACAATCTTTCAGAAGAAAATTTTATAAAAGCCAGAAAAGCACTACAAACAAAAACTAGAATTTATAATGGTACTGAACTATTTCTTATATTTATGCCTAAATCAAAGATCTTTTTTGACCACAGTTAAAAATACTTAAGAGTTGAGTTGGCTTTGCTGTCACATGGTTCCGACTTTTCCTTGAATTGCATTTACACAGTAAAGGTAATATCTTTCTTTTCATTTTCACTAAATACTCCCAAGCCAGTGTGCAAAGAGACATTTACACTACTGATTCCTACAAAGATATTTTGAGATGTTACGTATAAATAGCTTCCTGATTAAGGACTTCCAAGAACTCTCTCAATGACAAAGGTACTACAGAGAGTAATAAATGTCTTCCTGGTTTCCTGAAGTTGGGCTCCCCTTCTTCATGGATGGATAAAATCGATAAGGGCAAGATGAATCCCTAGTAACAACATCCTGAGGTTACCACCAAATGCAATTACTACACTTTTTTCAGTGAAGCACTGGGGAGTTTAGTGTACTTTGCATTATCTGTCATAGCACTGAGACAGAATTTTTCATTTTCTTTGAGCCATGGACTGTAAGCAATACGAAAATATCTCCTGTGACACCCTCATCAAAGTTGCTGTAACTTCAAATTATGTTTACTACTTTTGTACTGTCAAGTTACATATACCTTTTGGGCTGCAGTGCAATTTACAAGTATACTATTTCCAAAAAACATTCTTGCAGCAAGCGAATTTTTAAGAAATTGTTTAAAAGTTTAGAAAGAACTGTTATAAAATCTGCTGGAAAATGGTAGGATCAAAATACAAAATGATTTCCAATAACTGCCTGGCACACAGGCAGCCTTCTACTTAAAAGCACTTTTCTTACTTTTGTGAGCAGAAGAGACAGGAATAGGAATGGATGAGAAAAGAGCCACATTCACAATCACAGCTGAAGCTATGGCTTACAGTGACATGGAGCACTAAAAGGATCCAAGGACAAAAGATCCACAGCCTGAAAGTAATCACCTAGTTATGATCTGCCTTTGTGGTAAATTTAGGACATGGAGATTGCTATTGCTGCTGCCTTGTTTTTTGATCTAAGTGGACTAAGGCTGCAGAGAAGCCCTTTCGTGTTGCATGACAACCTCCCCTTCTGCTCTTTCAGTAGAGATTTAATATTCCATTGGGTGCATCCTCAACAACCACAATATAGCAGCAACCAATACTTGGTTTACTTCACTTACCAAAACCTTATTTAGGCTTCAATTCATGTAAGCTCCACTAAGGAGGAAGGGACCTATCTGAACACGGGCTACATCACAGGAGACCACAGAGCTCCTGACAAAGTGAAACCTCTCAAACAGGTTGGAAGCAGGAAGTTACACTTTCCAAAAGACAGAGCAAGAACACATGCTACAGACCCACTAACAATGTACAACCACAGTGAAAATTCACTGATTTAGAAGGGTAAATATCTTACTGGTATTTTGGGTAACACAAGTGCTGTCTTCCTAATTCTACTCTTTGATGCATTTCACTAGCATTTGTTTCATGATCAATGATTTTCCTCTTCAGCTGGATGCAAGATGCTTGTTGAACATAAGTTTAACTTGCAGTGCTAAATGTCCTGAAAATTTTAACATCAACAAAGCTTTCAATCACCTCCTCAGTTCATACCAGAGATAATGCTACCTATTAACTTCTCATTAGCCAAAAGATAGTTCTTCCTGGTCTGACGAAAACACAGGGGTCCATCACATGCTTTCCAGCAAACAGCTGCTCACACTGAGGTGATCAACAGGGGGAGAAAACCCATCAAGTCCAAGCAGAGTGAATTTAGAGTAATACAATGGGGTGTGGTTCCGGGTTTTGTTAAGAGCACACTGTAATGGGAACACGGACACACCACAACCCTGAAGAGGAAGTCTGCTAAATAGCAATCAGTAGCCAGCTTTTTAATCTAGTTTTTTTTCAAGAAAACATGTGTTGGTGTAAAAATATGACCTAATTGCACTTTAATATCTTCCACAAAATCTCAGAATCACCACTACTGGAAAGTATTTAAAAAGCATATTACAGATTTAAATTTCAAATATTTAAAGTAAGGCACACTAACAGCTTACAAATTAAGAGAAACTGGAATTTGTAATCCAAAGTTTTATTTTCATTCTAAAAAAACTCAAATCCAAATAAACCTGGTAGCTATGATGCATTACATACACCTTACCTAAGTTCTCAAAACTACCTCTTCTGCCTAAGACAAAAGCAATCATTTTAGAGAAAAGAAGTTTTTTACATTAGTTACCTAGAGACATAACAGGAAGCACTTGTCAAGTCCACGTTATTAAAACATGGATTTCAGGGAAAAAAAAAAAAGCAAGAATACTCAAAATATTAAAAAAATGTGTTCTCCCTCAGAACAATTTACCTGATTTGGAAATTGTTAATTTCCTGTAAAATTCTAATACTAATTTTTCCAAAAAATTCTATTTTAAAGAGTTGTTCTGACAATATCATGGGTTTAAGGCACATGTAGAGGACAGAAGTCGCCTTCAAAGCTCTTGCTGTCATGAACTGAACTGTGAAACGAGATGAAGTGCTACACATTGCACACTATCTGCTGCCAACACACTCTGATAGGCAGAGATAAAGCGTCACACAGAGCATTAGTCTGCACAAACTCCATAATCCAGTAAGGTCACCCTCAAACTAAAACTGCACAAAAAAATACAAGTGAAATGTAAGAAATGAAAATTCCTAGAGTGGTACTTCATTACACAACTCCCAGTTCCTTCTGCAAGACCACAGGACAATGTTGTGAGAATTTGAAAATTCCTCACAGGTGAAGATGTGCACTAAATAGCAGTACTGTGAGTCCTCTTCCCTCCTCCAGACCTCACAATTTACCTCATTTCAGTACAGTCAATTTGAGTTAGCTACACTAACACACAGGAGTGATAGTAAACTTCTACAGGTGCACTCTGTTCTCTGTGTTGTGACAAGTACAGGGAAATTTACAAACCTGTTTCCAAATTGTGAGCCAACTGGTGCATCTTCTTTCAGAACATGTGGGATTCTGAAACCACACTTGCAGGACCGGAAGCACTTTTATATCTATAGAGCTACCAGGTCACCTGAACAACTGCTAAATCTTCCCCTAAGCCTTCAGCCACAACTAGCAAGAGCTAAGGCCTTCACCATATGTAGAGAATGATTTGCATGCACAGATCATTATCACTTAGAAGCAGAACCTGAGCTGTTAGTAACTCTTTCTTAGAGATAAGCCTCTAGTGATTCAAAATATCAGACCACAAATATATTTCAAGTCTTTTGGAAACAGACAGAAGAACTCAAAACTTGACTAAATGAGAAATTTAATCTACAATAAGGTATCCAACACTGGTGAAGATTTTAAGCAGAAAGAATTTCCAGTGAACTCTAACTACAGGCACCTAGCTTCTGAGCATTTCTGAAAGTTTTCTCAGTTTTTAAATATAAATTATACAGCCTGGATACCAGCAGAATTAGGCACCACACACTGCTGTCTCAGATGTGCTGCAAAAAACCATTTTAACAAGCTCAAGTCCAGGGGCAATTTCCAAGACCAGAAGCTCCCCTCAATCTATACAGGGACAAAATCTCTTACAGAAAAGTAAAATGCCTTCAATACCGCTGTTTCATGAACACCCTGCTGCTGCCACTGGCAAGTGGTTTTCATTTTCTTCTACTTTATTTCTCTTCATCGTGCTCTGTCCTTGACCTTCACTTGGTTGGACCTCCTCTGGAACTCAGCTGAGTGTATGGGAAGCAAATTCAACTCACAGTAATGCATGAAAAAGCATAAGCTGATTAGAACTAACGGTTATGAACAATGAAGAAAAGGTATACTACAAACTCCCAAATGAGCCCTTTGAGGTGCAAGCCCTTCTTGCTGCAGCAACGAACACCGGCAACCTACATCTTGAAATGTTCAAGGTGGATGAAAGCTCTTAAATCTTATCAGGAAGCTGGATGTTGGAGACTAAAAATGAAGCAAAATTAAATGCACCACAACTGGAGCATAGAGATCCTTCCAATTTTACTTCACTTTCAATTAACATATCCCACTTAACAGACATGCTCCATTATTTCAGCAGCATGAGAAGAGTGTGGCGTGTCCAAACACGCAAGTGTGCTCCAATGCATTTAGAGAGAACATCAAACAGAAGCAAGACATAACACAGCATGGAATAAATCCCAGGGCTGACAGACCCTACATTCCTAAAGGAAAAATTACTTCCACTAGACTAAGCCATGTAAATAAAGAGTTATGATCTTGCTGATCAAAAGAGTCAAAATGGGATTAATTCATTTTACTAAAAAAAAGTCATGATACTCAACATCACAGCCATCTTTCTTAATAAGTAATGCTTGCATGCATAGATTAGACAGCCATAAGCCACACAAAACCTGCTTACACAGGAGATAGCCATTTCAAAAGTCAGTCTTTAGGCTGAACTGACAAAAATGGAATATGAAATTACTTTAGGCCAAATTACTTCAGATGTTTACAAGGAAAAACAACTCATCCTTCAGAATAGCATTCCTGAAGATCCAGGATATAAAAACTTCAAGGAGGAAAGAAAAATTACTTGTTTGCTTGAAATGAGACTGAAGTTCACAGCAACACAGCAGAACCACAATACTGATGTAAGGGATGAACTGTGCAGTTCAAAATTGACTGTCTAGTAAAAGGATCATTGTCCTACACTTCCTGAATGTAAGTGATATCAGGATAGCAGAACTCAGCCCTTCAGAAAGACTCTCATATTTGCAACATGTGTAAATAGTATATACACCATATGTAAGACAAAAGCCTGTCCTCTCTCTCTCCCAGGGAAAGCCGAGGATTTTATACTAACACAGCGTATACTCACCATGTATTAAATATAAAGAATTTAGAAAGTGTGTTTTCAGAAGTGCTCTAAAGCAGCATTTTCAAAAGATTATTCCTTTTGAAGGCCTTAGAGTAAGCTGCTTTTTCTTCTTTTTGGCTGAAAACCAGCACAGTGTCACAGCAAGAAAGTTGTGTACTTTAAACAGCATATCTGGCACAAGCGATATGCCGTTATCGCAGCACAACATCAGCAACTGGACGCTGCTGTAGAAAATAACCAACACATCAGCAAACTGACTTTGCTAGAAGTACCCTTTCCTAAAAGAATTTTCTAAAGGGATACTCCTTACAAACTGTTATTACATTTGTTAGCAGAGTAAAATTAATTATTTGTGGTGTATTTTATATATATATATATACACACATGCACGATGATTTATAGAATAGAGAGACAACTGAGCATAAAGGGCTCTTTACTTCAAAGAACTGGATGGTGGCAGCCCTACAGTACAACAAATGCTCATAAGGTTTTTTTCTCAACTCTTCAGCAACTGAAGGGGCAAGGTTATCATCTGAAGAGGGAGGGGATCAATTTCAGTTTTAAGAGTCGCCTGCTAATAACAAAACCTTGAAATGTGTTAAAAAGATCAAAATAATTTTTCTTTAATATCCTTTATTTCTTGCTTGCTCCCCTTTAAGCAGAATTACTCTTTCCAGCTGTACAATTTCTATCTACCTATCTATCTATATATTAAAAAATTGACTTCCAGATACAATCTGAAGTTCCTAAAAGTTAGCCAACTGATAAAAAGGAAAGCTTTAAGAAAATGAAGTGCCATAGCCGAGTTCTAGAATGTAAGAACTGAGCAAGTTTTCTCCCCTACTTCAGTCTTCAAACACTTTGGAGTTCTTGCAGATCTGTAATTATTAATTCATAGCGTGCACACTCACGTGCACCAAAGACACAGGTAAAGTGTGTTTACAGAACTGTGAAATGTGGTAAAAATAGCCCAAGAGCAGCAAAACATGAGGTTAAAAATTCTCCTGTAATTAAGATGTCCGTTAATGCATGAAATCAGGACATTCCTCTGGCAAGACACAGTTATATTCAGGACTTTAAGGTTTTATGTGATTACCAAAAAGCCTTACTTTCCTCTAAAAACTACTCACACATGTAGAAAGCTGCAGTATCTCTGTTTGCCAAGAAAAATACCTGCGTCGTTCTGACAGCCACAAAACCCACGCAGAGTAATGAACGCGTAAGAAACAACATGGACCAGTAAAAGGGTGACAACTACCAGAATAAAATCAAGAAAGAACCTGTGTGTGCTACAAGCTTAGACAGACACAAGTCAGTTATTTCAGAGGGAGGAAATAGCTGGCAATTCTCAAGATCTCTGTTCCACTACAAATGATCTATCCTGGTAATATGAACACTTTCAAACCCCAATTCTCACTAACACCATAATAATCAGCAGATAAGATGACAGACAACCTGGCAAATATTTCTGTGCTCCATTAAGTGAAGATCTTTCATTTCTTCAATTATGTGAGTGAGAAATCATAGCCCTGAAGAGATGACCACTCTAAGAAAACTGCTGCTGAATGTTTCTTTGCATGTGAAACACTTTTTTTTCCACTACACCATCCAAAAAGATCTTACCTCCCTCACTGTGCATACAGAAATACACCCCAGAATCCTAACTCGTCATGCAGCAGGGGGTTTGAAATGAACTCAGGCTGTCTGAGAAAAGTGTCAGATGTTGCTTACAGGCCTAATTATTAGTCTGCAAGTGCTGTGTGTACAAGTATTTGCCAGTGTTGCTTTGTATTAAAAGAGACAATACCAGTTTTATAATCTCAAATGGTTTACCTATCAGGAGAAAAAAAACAACCCCTTTTGTTTGAAAACTAACAGAAGTTATACAATCTTCTCCCTAAACAGTCCTTTACAGATTGTTTTATTAATGTTGAGGGTTTTTTTGTGTGTTTTTCATTTGTTCATTCTTTTTTTTAAACCAATTCATCTTCTGAAACTAAACTACACTCTCTGCACTAGATACAGTATACCCTTAACTGGTGTCATTACCAGAATCACAAATAATTCTGACTGAAGGGGGCCTCCAGAAGTCAACCAGAGCCTGGTCTAACCCCACACTCAAAATACAGATGTCCTCAAACAGGTTGTTCAGGACCTAGTCACATTCTGACTATCTCCAAAGTCAGAGACACTACCATCGCTGTGAAAAACTTATTCAACTTCTTCACTCCACAAATTGCATTTGCCTTCTCTGATATCTAATCAGAATTTCTTTACTGCAACTTGTGTTTGCTCTCTCTTGTTTTATCACTGTACACTACCTCTACAAAGTCTGGCTCTCGATATCCTCTCATGAGGCAGCTGAAGACAGCAGTAACATTACTCCTATAGTCTTCTATTTCTAAAGGCCGAACAAACGCTGTTTTCTCAGCCTCTTCTTGAGCAAGATTGCTTCAGAACATTGATCTTAGTGACCATTTAACATGTCAGTGTCTTTCCTCTATGAGAGCCAAAACTGGACACACTACATTAAAGATGGACTCATAAGCCTGAATCCCTTCTCCTGACCCACTGGCTATATCCTTGCTAATACAGTACAGTACACAGCTGGTTTCTCAACAGCAAGGACACCCTGCTGACTCACATTCTACTTTTTCTTTCCCAGGACCTTCAGGTATCTTTTCTGCAGTGTCACTTTCTAGTCAGTAGATGCCTAACCTGTGCTGTAGCAGGGGGTTACTTTAACACAGGTGTAGTACTTTCCATTTACAGTTGCTAAATTTCAAGAAGTTTCTGTCAGGCCTTTGCACTGCTGACCACAACCAGCTCTGTGTCACTAACTGGCAATGCAGCTCTGGAATCCTTCCTCAAAAAATGTATTACCTTGGAGTAGAACAAATGCATAGTTCTGCACTTAGTGGTCCAGTGAGCAGGAAACTAATCCCAGATACATCCTCTGCAGAAGGACTGCAGCAGGGAGCCGTAAACGAGCTACCTTCTACCCCAGGTCTGTATCAAGACACGACTGCATTTGGCAGCCCAGATCAATTCCACAAGTCAAGCTCAAACCTCTACTGGCAGCTTTGCCAGTGCCTTACTGGGGCTTTGAACAGGTTAAACACAGGAAACAAGTATTACTGCCACCTTAATAGCACATTCTTGTAGGTATGTATGAGAAGTGCTATTAAAAAAATATTTACTATTAATCTAACTGGAGTTAAAGAGGATATGCTAACTCCTGACTACAGCATAAGTTTGATTTTGATAAAAGAGCTCTGTACTTTCTTAGATTACAAACTTCTGTCTTAAATGCCAAGAAAAGAATTATTTTTCAACACTAAAAAAAGCTGGAGGAAATTAATCTATTTGCTATGGTAACTATGCCACAGCACACTCCACAATTATGACACTTGTTTTAATGTCAGAATGTGACATTTCAGAAAGAATACTGAGAAGTATAATACAGTTTAATCAAATGAAACATTTTCTGCCAGAGCATCATTTGTGACACTAGCAGAGGCTGTACAGAGAGTAAAAAACCTGGATTATACAAAATCTTTAACAACAGAAGTGGTTATGTTTATTTTAAACACTAACATTTTGTGGACTATGACTGACATTTATATATATTTGTGTTTCCCAGTCAAAAAAACCCCAAGACCTAAAAGCCATCTAGGTAAAGATCTAGACTATCTACAGATACAGACAGAATTTTAGGAGAAGGTAAAAAGAAAGAAAACATCAGACAACATTATTATAGTGTTACTTGCTGCAGTTTTTAACATGCTTGAAAATAGTGGAGATTTTCTTAACTTCTATGATACGGCACTTCAGAAAGGATCAAGAAAAAATTAGAATAAAGGTATCAGTGTAACAGTTTCTATTTAGTGACTCTTAAATTACTGGGAAAAAAATCCCTCACCAAACCAAGCCCAGACATAATCATGCTGCTTACAGGCACCTTCTACTGAATGGTGAAATGCTTGAATTCTACCTGCCTGGGGATATTATAAGGACACCCTCACAGCTGCATAGTGGTATAATTTACATTTCATTTTAGAAGGGATCTGATTGTTTACTTACATTCAGTTTCCAAAGAAACACTATACATTTATAAGCTATAAAAATCAAAACACTTCATGCAAGTTAATAGTCTGACAAGCATATTACATACCTCCAGATCTGTACAATATTAAACTTTTTTCCACATACAGTGCTTCAGGGCACGGTAGTAATGAAAGTAACATTTATCAAACTGTAAGTGATTATTTTAATTATACTAAATCAAAATACTAAAGGAAGAATGTATTTAATTTTATCATTGTGAACTTAAAAACAAGGCTTTCCACACAAAGTTATTATTCATTGGTTGTAGGTCAAGGTGGAAGAACCAGCAAGTTAAGGTTGTTTTTTAAATGTATTAAGAGTTCAAACAACTCTGTACAGCTTGCCCAGATTTTCTTGGCAAAGGTATTAAGGTTTGTATTTTCCACTCCGTTTATTACCTGAGGCAATATTTATTTTTAACAGGTAAGAAAATTCATTCAGTTACTTGCTGCAAATATTCAGTTACAAAGTTTCAGGACTGTCAATGATCCGTATCAGGAAGTCTAAGTTAAAGGCAGAAGCAAGTAACATATTTTGCAGGTCTGGAAAATGCTGTATAAATCTTGCCAAATTACTGTATCTTGGAACAAATCTACCTACATGTATCTTCACTATATTCAGCTGAAGCTAGGCAGGTAAATTCTTGATACTCCATTACTACTAGGCATACTCCATAAATTAAGGCTTATAAGTAGGGTTATATAAAGTATGGGGGTTTTAATAAGTGCTGTTCTTGAAGACTACAAACCATTGTTTATTCTCAGTAGGGACAAACACTATTCCTCTTCATCCGTATGCCAGCTGAGCTGAGAACTGAAGCAGGACTAAAGACAAGTAAAAAGCCCCCAGGAACAAGCTGTCCAGCCAGACTGCAATAAAGCAGGACAAAGACTCAGGTGCTTTCAATTTGAATCCACCATACTGCATGTGCACAAACCGGCACTTCCATTCAGCTGTGCCTCACACTTCACTGGGCAAGTTTTTCATCTTGCTGAAGTACTTCACACAAAAGTTTTGAAGCCCCTTGTTCTAAACCACACCTATGAGTTTTGTGCAATGAGTAAAACGCAGATGTAGCACCATGTACAAACTAAAAAACTTAAATCTTGTTTTTGCATGTGTGAAGCATGGCAAGTAACTATTTAATGTTATTGTGCCTTACATAATTCAGCAAATGCCTAGCTGGCTCTGTTTTAAAACAGATGTATACTTTCCAAAAGTTTCTCACTATCTTGTAATTTTAATGACAGTATGTAATCATAATGTTCCTCTGTCAGTTAAGGGAAAAACCTCACAAGTGACTGAGATTTACATTATTATGCAAGAGCCAAATACAAGATGCTATAAGAGTTGATTATCAATCTTGACAATCACAAAGATCAAATACGGACTATACTCAGTCTGAAGAAAGAACCTGTTTACCAGCTGAGTACCATGGATTAATGAGCTCCTAGAATGCAATAAAGATTATATGTAGTCCTTTACAGTGAAGTTGCAGTTAAGCACAGAGCATACTGAACCTAAATGAGAGAGATCTGTAAGAGGCAAAACTCAGCCTGGTCTGTGACTAGGTAACATACACTCAAGTTGACTCTGAAATGCAACTGTTACATCCCCTCCCTTCTCACTCTCTGCCCCCGTAAATGATCTATTTCCTTAAAAAATACCTGCTATGTAAATACCTGCTCAGTAAAGTTGTGTATGTTTGTTTACTTTTTACCTTTTTACCCTTAGAATGGACTTGGGGGAGGGAATGATGACATTTAGTAACACATGCTGAACAACAGCTTTCCCAGGATATGTTACAAAATAAAGAGACTGCATGACCTGTTCAAGGTTACAGAATGACTTCATTGCTCTGAATTATAAACTGGTATCCTCCTGACTCCTCCTGCATTTTCACTAATAAAATAATACCACTACTGAACACTTGCAGAGCTCCTTTCATCACAGGATGTCAAAGGCCTTTATAAATATTAATTAAGCATTGCAACAACACTAAGAAGCATGTAAAACTTAATTCTGCACATGAGTAAACCCAAGCAAAGAATAAATAACTATGTTCAAAGCCATAGCACAAGTCAGCAGTAAGGAGAGAAATGGCTTCTGCCATTAAGGAGCACTCCATTAGAAACAAGGACATAATGAGTGCTCCAAAAATGATGTGACGAGCCCTTGACTGCCGATACATGACGATAAAACCTGGTCACGTGCAATTCTGCAAAGACCACCTCTAAATTTCAGGCAGCGTTCTCATGATGCCACTAACTTTGTCTTCTTCTAAACACAGAAAACATCTCTCATGGGATTTGTTTTTTAATTCTGTTTTTCTTGTTTGGCAACTTTCCTAAGTGAAGACAAGTGTGATATTCTTTGGTACTTTTACAAAATTAACAAGTAATACCAAGCTGAGACGCAATTCAAATATGAATTCAGATCTCACAAGTGCAAGTAAGCTACTTCTTAACATTTAATCATGTACTCTAGTAATTAAGGAAGCAAAATACCAGGTTTTCTTAAGAACTCAATATCCATTCTCTAAAGAAATAACCTCAAGTCCAAAAGTACTGTTTTTACAAACTATAATGGACTCAACACTTAATCAAGTACTCAGTGATCTTTCAAGCTGAGATAACATGTCCACATCTGACCTGCTACAAGCATGACTCTTCTACAATTATTTTCTCTTTCCAATGACTGTGACTACCTCAAGAAACCAATCTGTAACACTGATAGTTTTACCGTGAAAGCTGACCATGTGAAAATGTACTCAAGTTAATTTGCTTCTAGGTACTGCCACATTTGCAGACTTTAATGACAGAAGATTTGTTTTTATATTTCTTAAAATTGTTGACCTACTGAAAAATCCCCCAAGATGACCAGCTCTGAACTCCTGTAAAAATTCACTTTAAGTTCAGTTTAATTTTCATTACTCACTTTTCCCCTCAAAAAAAAAGAGACTCTGACATTAACGCCTGCAAAAAATACTTTTGCTTTGGAGAAAGACTACTGTTTTCTATGTAAGACAAAACAAGTTGCATTAAAAATATTTGAAGATTCACTTTGCAGTGAACTCTATATTAGAAAAGGACACTGTTATTGCAACATTAATAAAGAAGTTAAATGAAAAATTGCGTACTTCAGATTTCACCCCAGCAGCTGTTCAGGTTTTTCACAGCTTATTAAAAAAAAAAAAAAATAACAGTTCAACAACAAATTTTATTTCGCACCAAATTAACAAGATTCGGTGAAGGCTGACAAAGAGTAGGCTGAATGAAAAATAGGTTTGTATTTTACATAACAAAGGATGTTTTTCTTATCACCACTGAAGGAATGCCTGCATATCTCTGTCTTGGATTTTTTTATCCTTTCAAAAGGACATAATCTGGCAGTAGAAACTTAAGTCTCTGGGCAATAAAGCTGTGCATCGCCCTTATAATTTTATCTCAAGTTCTCCTACAGCACAAAACCAGAGAGCAATTCAGTATTACATTTTACACAGCTTCCATGACATGAAGCGATTTTTCCTACTCCTTACAGGTACTTAACATAGTGTATGTTATCATTCAAGCATTATGCCTTCAGCAGAAGACTGATGAGACTTAACAGCTAGACTTTAATAAACAGTGTTCCACTACCACTAATTCATCAGAAATCAACAGCCCAAAGTTGCTGAGTTTTCCTGAGTTAAACTAATCACCCAACCTTCAACAAAAACATCTTGAAGAGTCTAATCAACTCACTGCCACTTAGAAGTAGCATCAAGTTCAAGATCAAATACAACTGGAGATGCATCCAAACCTATCTGGAAACAAAGAGGGAGCAACCTCTCAGTCTGAAGCTTTACTGGCAATGGTAGTATCATGTGCCCTCCAGACAAACAGGCCTACTACAGACACAACCATTACGCACTTAACTCCCCACGTCTGGAAAAGCAGAGATATGTGATCTTAGCCAGTACTCAACAGAGTTTCATTACCTTCACAAAGCTGCTGATCCCAAGCTTTTATCTAGTAATGGATACCCCGTGTAAAATGTCTAATTGTATTGCAGCATATCCTCACGCTGTTATGAGCCACTCCATAAGTCATGGAGGACTGCATGTATACAAAGAAAGGAGTTACAACTGTAGTGTTACAGATCATGGTTGTACTAAGGTCATCAAGATTCCACTGTAGATTAAGTAACATCAGGATTCCCTGTGCCAGTAGTAAAGAGATACAGTATTTACTGTATCAATAAATCACTCTATTTTATAAAGCTACTGTTCAGTATTTGTTGTCTATAGGTAACTACAGGTGATAAAAACTAAAAGGTGGTGAAACAAGAATGCTGAATTGTAAGCCAGGTATTTCACAACAACAACAACAACAACAAAAAATGCTTAAATACATTTTACCACTCTAGGTGTGTAATTAAAATACTGTTCTGTCATACATCAACTCTGGCATGCATTTCAAGGTTTCTTTACAACATAAAAATTGATACAAACTTCCTTCTTCCAGACCTTTGTATGAAGATTTAAGCACTGATAAAAGCTATCTTCATAAATTAAATCCCATAAACTGTGTCCTTCAAATGGCTTTTAGAATCAGATGCACTGCACCATTCATACAATGGAGCAATATTTGTAAGATGCACACTTGACACCAAAATAAGCCATTTTGCTAACCAAGAGACTGGGGCTTGCACCTGCTCTTAAAAGGCAAAGAGGCAGGGATCAGATCTCATTAGATCCTCAATGAGGATGACAGACTGCACACCCTGCTCAAGAAACTAGGTAAATCACAAGGGAATTAAAAGTCTTCTTGCTCCATTGCTACAGACTTTCTGAAGGCCAAAGCATGACACTTACTCCTAAAATGTAAATGAATAAATGAAAGGTATGGGTCTCACTAAGAAATTTGATGCATTCTCAATCACTAAAGAAAACTGAACTTTATTCCAGTGAGTTAGCTCAAAATAAAGAGATATCTACTTCTAAAGCATCAAGATCTCAGGGGCACTGAGAAATGACTGTGTTTGACTCTTAGGTTACGTGGTAAGTGCAGAGATTCTTTGCAGAGCCTGATGTGGAAGCATTTCACCCCCAGATGCTGCTTCTCACCCTTCTTACTGCAACCAGCTGGCGTATCCTTTTCATTAGTCATTTTTCATTCAAAAATGAGATAGATAAATTATTCAAAACATCACAACTCAATACTTCATGTCATGACTCGTGCCTGAGTAAAATGTAATCTGAAATTATTCACTGGCATACAGAATGAAAACTAGAGAATTGTAAAGAAACTATGTGCAGGAAACAGGAAAAAGGAAAACACAGAAGTGCAAGACATGACTTGTTTTGAACTATAAGAAACCAGAAATCCTTCTTTCTGAAGTTGCTTAAGCAACCAAAAAATTCAAAGCCTCTCCAAACTTCTCTCCTCATATAATCCCTTGAGTTTTGAGGACAAAGATGTGACCATTTTGATCTGGCATTCTAAGAAAATGATTACCTGAGATCTCAGAATAGCATAAAGAACCAAATACCCTCACTAAGGCCTGCAGCATCTACAAACACCACCTGCACTCTCAATACCTATAATGTTACTTTTGGCTATCTGCAACAGCAAATTCATCATTCATATGGAATGCTGATCACTGTTCCCAGTTAACAGCATCATACCAAAGTTCTCTGTCATCTACCCGTTTGGTATTTGCACAGGACACTGTAAAAAACAGTGGCAAAGACACAGACAACCAAAACAAAACAGTAGAGTGTAAGTGCCATTGTACTACACACTTACCTAAATTTCAAAGACTTAAAATTGCAGCTGTGCTTTTGAAGAACACTGGATTTGGTAATTAGCTATGCACTCTTCTTTCCCCGTGATGAATAAATTCTTCAACAATAATTCTAAAAGCCAACAATGAATTTCTAAGCATATTGTATCATACATCTCCATGCTATGATATGACTGAGTATGTATCAAGGAAAATTCCTTCTGTTTTAGCAACCTCCTGGGAAAATTTTCACAGTGTAATTCAGAAAGCAAATAAATATCAGTTTCCACGTTTAGTAAAGAAAAAAACGCCACATCTTTCTTTCTTGTATACAAGCACACTTTATCTGCACATAATGTACAGAAACGTAGAGATGCCTCACTCTCTAAAGGTTTTTAAACTGTAATTTCTCCTCATGCTTTTGGCAAGCTATGCTTAGAAAGGTAAGACAGCTGTCAGTACTCCATAGGAAGCATTACCAGAAAGGATATTACGAGTTCACTCAACAGCTTTGTAAGGTCACAAAAAACTGCAACCACCTGATGATAAACACATTTTTAAAAAGAGACCACTCCAAGGATAAATCAGGTTAACACCACAGTTAACACTAGAAATACCACTGCTTGTTCAAATGTCTTTTCTAAAAGTAAGAATTAAAGCAGGAAGTTATTAGAATGCATGGAACAAAACCAGCACAAGCAGCAGCCACTGCATTACAATAAAGTTCTGTCACCCTAAATCGCACAAAACAGTGTTCTGCAGGCCACATAACCACACCTGTTTAACAGTTTATTTTAAATTAACTAGCCACAATAGTTATGAGACAGAAACAAAAGAAGTTCTAGAAAACAGTCCATTAATAGGCAGAGATGATTGTCACCTCTCATGGTTACTAATCTGCTAAGCTATTTTTGATTCATCCATTTTTACAGTCCTGATACAATGCACCATTCTTTCTAAAAAAAGTTAACTTTATTTCATGCCTTCTGAAAATAAAGCACAGATTAAACTACCTAGTCTAGACATGCAACTCTTACTAATTGCTAAATAAACAATCATTTCCTTATTTCTTAAGCAAAGACATCCGAGAGTTTAAGTGAAAAATATTCACTGTATCCTCAGGCATTTGTCTAAACTAAGGGTAGTCTCCCACTTGGGAAAGAATTTAACTATGCTGTTATTCCTATGGAATTGGTGTCTGCCCAATCTCAGCAGTCATCTGAGAGCTTTTCCTATTTGCATTGAGTGCAGTAGACAAGATTTTTGAAATCCTGATTGAGGGTTCTCATTCCTTGTCTCTTTCCAGGAATTACAACCTATAGCTTAAGCGATGAAATTTACTTGCTGCTTATGTCATTCAGAGATAAAGCACCAGATCAATTTATAACTTCAATCCTATGTAAATACCTCCTACTTTTGTATGCAGTACTTTAGAATAACTTAAGAAAATTTTTAAAATAGTAAATAATCAATTTGATGACTGAACATGCATCTTACTTAAAAAATCAGGTGTCCATTCATACTCAAGAAGATGCAAAAATTTTAAAACTTTTTAAAACTAACTACACATTACTATCCAAGACGAAATTTCTCTTGTTAACCAAGTCAGGTCTAGAGCATCTATATTCCAGAAAGCTTGCATTCCTTCACAACATGGAAATTCACATCAGAAAGCTGCTTTAACATATAAAAATTCTAAGATGACAGGAACTTGCAGACCACACACAACATCGCTATGGTTAATCTTCCAGGCATGGCCACCCTCTTTTTCTGTTGTAGAAGAGGGAAATTCTAAAGCAAGACGTAATCCAGAAAAGAATCCAGAGTGAGGAAACCACTGAACTGCCAAACCACTGAACTCAGATTACAAAAGAGCACCACCACAATGGTATACAGAAAACAAAAATGTTAAGTTACAAGAGAAAAACTGAGGTGAAAATTATAGTGATATAAATGAAGTAGTGTTTGCTACTTTTAGGCTACTTTTTGCATTACGCAAAATTATTTAAAATCAAAACCACACATTTCTCATGCTCAGTGATGTCATGAGACACACAGAAACACATAAAGCTCACAGACTATAATCTTCACAGAGTAACAGACATTTCTTACTTCTGAGGTTAGAAGTGTGCACTCTTTTACAGCATCAGTCCTAACTGAAACAGCTACATCACAAAAGCATTCAGCACACAGACCCATCTAAGTTCTGCATCTTCCCAGTGACAAATATAATTCTGACCTCTGCTGACAGTAGATCAGAAGACTCCCATCTTTAATTAACAACTACCCCTTCCTATCTACCAGTGATAAATGTCACAAGTGCAGAACATAGGAGTTTCATTTTTTTAGACACTAGGCAAAACCAGTGTGTAATCACGATGTGAATGTAAGATTCACTGTTCCACAAAACACTGCACTTCTATTCAGTTAAACCTTCTCTCGATCCTCTTTAAGAAAGGTAGCTCTGCACAAAGGCAGGTCAACTCTTTGCTGCTATATAAAGTTGAAGGTTAAAATACGTAAGCTGATGTGGGAGACTATTTCCTGCTGAAAGAAAAGCCCTTTAAACACTAGAACCTCAAATCTCATTTGTCAGCTTATTGATGCTTCCATGCATACTGCCAGTGCAAAGCATCTATCTTTCTGTGAGGTCACTGTTTTGGAAAAATGGTTAATGCTACCCATCAAAAAAGTTAGCATGACCTTAAAGTAGAAGCAATACAGAATTCAATACATAAGCATTTAAAATTCCAAATTTTAGGTGAAAGACCAGATCTTTAGCTTTAATCAAATCTATCTGCTAAGCTGGAGGTGACAACTAGATTTATGGTTATCAGTAACAGTGACCTTCATTTGACTGACCTAAATGGGAAGTGCACCAAGTTAGAGTCACCAACTTTTTCTTATGCTCTTTCAATAGAGTATGAAAGAAAAAAAAAATACATTTGCCTTTACTGGAAACATAACTCTCTGTTAAACCAGCCCTTGATAAGCTTACTCTTAACTAACACCTTGTTTTAACAAGAGAGTGGGGTAAACTTCATTCAGCCACTGAAGCTATGCTACCAACTTAAATCAGGAGGCAACACAGCTCATAGTGAAACAAGCTCAGCTGGGTCTCCCCCTCAGCACTGCAAGAATCCAGCCCATAACACTGTTACTGGTGGTGACTGGGTAGCAACTCCAAACTCAGCAACTGATCACTAGATGGTTACAGTATTTCTGCAAGACCTGCTGGGAGGAACTATACAGTTTAATTACAATACATTACCACTGTAATAGGTGAATAAAGCAAGAACTGCCACAACAATGTCCGTCTCTAAAATGGTCCAGGCTTACGCAACAAACGTGACAAACCCAGTTTAAATGTCTTCTGAAGCCACAGCCAAAGGCAATTGGGACTTGTAAACACTCAAACAGCTGAAACCAGAAGGGAAACTCAAAGCATTTTCCACAGGGCTTGGTTTGGAACGAGTGGTTGTGTGGTGCTTGGTTGCTGGCTGGGATTAAACCACGACAGTGCATAAAAAGGGAGGGTGAGTAAAAAAGCAGACCACTGTAATGCACAAATTAATTATTCTGATTTTCATGAACTACCAATGAAATGTTTAGCTGCATCCTCAAAGTGAACACCACTCAGACAATTCTTTGCAAAGAATGAGGCATAGTCACACTGCACACCCTCGGAGACACCAGTGCTTCAAGTCCTCCGGAGTGAGATATTTTATTGTTAAGCTTTTGAAACCTGGACTTCTTTTTAAACTATTTAGCATTTTTGTTACTTTCAACAGATAAAACGAAAATTACTTCCTGGTAAGCAAACAAAAACCACTTCAGTGTTTTGTTTAGTTCTGGGTTTTTTTAGTTTGTATTCTCTGGCTAAGTTCCATGTTCATAATTTAGGAAAATAACCTTACTACACATTTGCATAAAGCCTCAGTTAGTAAGAAACAGCACACAGATTAAGGTACTCCAGGGAAAAAAAGAAAACCTCTACTTTGCTGCTAGAGTTTGGTATAAATTACGTTTTTCCTGGAAAAGAAGTCCCTTTTACTGTGAATGGACTTTAAAATTCCTGTCAAGATTTTTAACAGCACAGAAAAATAATTCATAATGGTGATGTTCATTCTATAATAATATTTTAGATCAAAACCTCCTTCCTAAAGGGAACTCCTGAAATAACCAGAGCTACTCCAACAAGCTTTTACTTCAGGAAGGAAGAAAATACCAGGCAGCAAACCTACAGCAGGTTCTTGCTTCTTTCATACTGCACTGAAGGATAACAATGTTTAAAGCCTCATTAAAAACTCTGCAAGTGTTAAACATAGAATGTGAATTTCAGTTTAATAAACAGTCAACTTCAGGCAGACTGTCTCTGAACAAGGTTTTCACTTCTATTTTAAAACATCAAAGAAAATCAAATTCTGGGGCATTTCTCTATGTCATAAGTATTTCTCAAGGTAGCATGCAGAGCAGCAGCTTTTAAGCCTGAATTCCTCTACACTCAGAAAAAGCCCTTAGTCTGACCTTGAGGCACTGCACTAGGATTTGTCACGATTTGTGACCCAGCTACATTAATCATGCTCCTTGGCAAGTGGAAACCCACAAGTGTTGAACCAACTTTTAACACCGAAGTTTTAGCACTTGAAATTTTGAGAAAGGAGAATTACACAATTCCATCTTTTTACCCACATTGCGATTTCAGTTAAATCAGTTTTGTTCCCATAAATCCACAAAGGAAAAAAAGAAAGCATCATTCTATTCACAATTCAATACAGCTGTGTATGACTGGCCTCAGCCCCAGGCCACAAGCCAGGAACTTTTGAGTTCAAGTCTGGCTCTGCCTCAGACTTTCTGTGTGGCCTTCAGAGAGCCTCTGGATTTCTCTGCTGCTCCTTTTACATCTGTACACTTACCTTACAGAAAGGCACTTGCTTTGTTTGTGCAGGCTTTTCCCAAACACAAAACTTGAGCTGACTTTGAGAGCCATTTTTATTGTGTATTGAACACCTATGCCCTGCTAAGGAGTCTCTACCCGTCAGTTGATACCTGGTAGTTTTTAACTGTAGTAACTGCCAACATGCACTTATTACACATATGCATACACACATCCATATCAGACACATACAAATATAAAAACATGTAGTAAGCTGGAAAACAGACAACTATTTCAAAGTTTCTTAACAAACACGGTGAAAAAAGGAAACTGAGTTACACGCTATAATCAAACTTATAATGAAGAGCAATCCACAACTTTGTTCTTATTAATGAACTGAGCCAACGATGAAGCCTTTTTTTAACAGCTTAACACAAAACACAAAGAGCAAGCAATGCTCAAACTAAAATGATCACAACAATTAATATTTAGAATATTACTTAAACAATAGAAAAATGGCCTAAGAATGCAAAGGGGAGGAGCATTTAAGCTTAAATAAGTTATCTAACACTAACTGAAGCATCATTTAAAAGATAAGTTTTTTTAAGAAAAAGATGAAGGGAAGTTACATACACTTAAGCTGACCCCATATTTGCAAGTCGACGTTAGGAGAGTTTCACTTCACATTACCTAGACTGAAGCAGAACCTAGCAGAGACTGACACAGCCAACTTCAGCTTTCTGTGAGCACAAAACACCCAAATACAGCTCATCATCTTTGAAACAGCCACCTTTAAATCCCCATCTGAGAAACAATCTTCTCCCCAAAACTTTATCAAGACAGGCTGACTTTCCAAAATTAACCTGTTTGGTTTTTTAATGGCCCAACTATAGCAAGTTGGTTTAAAGAACTCTGCAACTGTGGCTTTAGAGTACATTAAGCTGCCAAGGTAAATTCTAGACCCTCAAAGTTTAGCTTTTGTCTGTGTTTGCCTTTTTCATCTTGTTATACCCAAAATCTGGTAAAAACAGACTTCCTACAGTTTTTCTGTGTCAGGATATATATTTTATTTATAGCAACTGGCAAATGCAGAGCAAAACTATCTCCTAATTAACAACACAGCAGAGTTAATTTGATGCAGAAGAATGTGTTATTTTGTGATAAAAACAGTCACTCAAGGACTTAATCACAAGTCACCATTCCAGAATAGCTACCATGCAAGATGAGGCGGTTAAATGCAAATTCAGATAGCTTTTGCACAAGAAGACTAAACTGGTTCAAACAGCTGAAAAATTATCTGCATGTAAGGCTTAGGATTCTCCCATCCCAGGTCACTTACTAAACCTTCCTACTGTAATTCGGAGGCTTTCACAACAAGGAAAGTTAGGAGAAATACCTTATTGAAGAAGTACATGTAACCAAACTTACTAGGAAGATTAAATATCCACCCAGATGAGATTTTGTTTGTAGTTTCCCACACCACACCACCATCAGTGCATTTCCATCAGACGAAGCAGTCCCGAATGCTACAGCAAGGCCAGTGAACTGGTTAGCAAGTGTTCCCTGCCAAGGTGATTTAGATCTGCCCTGAAGAGAATTATAGGACAGAAGCAAAGACAAAATCAAACAAAAATAATCCTAATGCCTTGTACTCTTTCTCTCCCTCAGCATTGCTTGGTGTGGTTGATATGTATCATGCAGATAATGTGAACATTTACCTGCAAAGGAACAGAAAACTTGACTCTGTAACACAAGGCTATTTGATTTGCAATTCCCATTAATATTGCTACAACTAACTTCGGTAGCACCAGCTGGAACCTTCTTTTATGCTAGGTTGAAAAAAAAACTTTTGGGGTTTTACTTCAATGCTTGGTTAACCAAGCATTTTTACAGGCAATTTGAACCCAGCCTACATTTAGATTCCAACCGGTTAACATGAACTTGTATTGACATTCACAAAGAAAAACAGAGCTAAATAGAAAATGACATATATATACCCTCAATAGGACATCCTCTATTTTCATATGTGTTATTTTTTAACCAGTTATAAGAGTACTATTTTTTATGTTTCTAATATTTATCATAGAAGATACCTTGAATAAAACAGTGAGGTAATAACACTCACAGAACCCAAGTAAAATCTAACAAAATAGGAAAGATTTACTTATGTAGTCTTAACTAGGATATAGAAGAATTCATTTTTAAAACTTCGCACAGGAATTAAACAATCTAATTACTATTTTCTGTTTCACAGGACAACTGGTTTTCAGTGCACACAGGAGTAAGCTAGGAAAAAATATTTGCTACGTTTTGGTACATTCTGCCCTCTCTTCCCTTGCACATAGAAGGTATCAATTTTCACTTCTATTGTCCTCAAATTCTCTCCAAGTAAGAGGCAGAACTGCCTGGAAAAAATCCAGCACGAGCTACCAGATTAGAGTTTCCAAGCATTATAATCCCAAAATTCACTTGTATGTTGTGATCAAATCATCCTCCCTATGAATTGTTCAGCAAACGGCTGAGCACAAACATGCTGACATATATATTTATGTATATTTAGCTGACAAAGTGATGTATCAGAATAGATCGGTTTCACTTCAGCTGATGAAGTTCTCAGTAGTAGCCAACCTCTTGCCAAAGAAAGCTGTTCTGTAGTCAAGTGTATCTAGAGTACCAACACAGAATTAGAATCGTGTTTTAAATCAGACCCTGAATCTGGCATGATTGCTTAAGCAAAATTATATACAATTAAAAATATAAATGCTAATACAGAAGCTGCAACAAGAGCATGAACGCAGCTACATTAGCACTAATATCAAGTTGCAATGTCTTCTACTACTAACACTAAAATTCAAACCAGGGGCAAGAAAGTGGAAGAAAATACTAAAGACTTATTTTAAGGAAGGTTTAAGTGACACAAGACATTGCATCCTGGAAAACTAGACAGCTCAGGCACAACCAAGTTCACAAACGTGAACCATAACGACAACACATTTGTGTATATTTGCCACAGAGCATGTGTAAAAGGGGACAATTAAGATCAACTCTAATTAATGGTTAAGTGGCATGAACAGATTATATATTTAACCTTTCCTATTTTCATATAGGTCAACTAGCTCAAAAAACTCAGCATCTACAAAAGCTGTGGCGTGAGCATGTTTCAAAAACCCTAATTCCTGCAGTGTCACTGCAGTTTAAGTTTTGCCATTTTCCTGTGTACACAGAGGCTGTGCCCAACAGTCACTGAGATTACAAGTGGACCGGAGATTTATGATTGTGCTGTTCAGCAAATGTGTGCTTAAAAGGGGGAAAAAAACCCCACTGAGAATACCAGATGTAATTTTCCCGTTGTTTAATTTTTTAAAGAAATACTTACTTGATTCAGAAATTAAAGCAATGCTCTGCTTTAGCTCAAATCGTTTCAGCTGTTATACTCACACCTGTACTTCAGGAAGCCTTAACTCTACATCTACTAAGCACACTGGGAATGATGAGCACGCTTTCCTTATCATTTAAGCATGCACAGTGGGGTTTCATGTACTTTTAAGGAACTAAAAAAGAATGGTCACCCTGATTTAAAAAAAATTCATGCCTTTCTGATTTCCAGTTGCTGAAGTAACTATGCTGTTCAAAGCACACCCAACTACAATGGAGCTCAATGTCAAAATTATTCTCTTCCAACACAAATTCAAGAACTATTTATTTGCTCACAGAGAATGTATCTATAAAAATAAACATGAAAAAGCTGAAGTAGTTTTTCGCTGGACTACCTCCCTGCAATATTTCTTGCTGCTCTTACTGGAGTTACCCTCAGAATTTGTTCATCTCCCCCACTGTTAAAATGTGGCCTCACACATCCCATTCCAACAGAAGAACTCCCCAGCTGGAATGAAATCAAACATAGTTGTCTCTTGATGCCTTGTTTTGGTTTTGTTGTAGTAAAATCCAAGGTTACAATTCACTTCTAGAAGTCTCATTTAACACATGCTTTTATTAATATTCATGCTTTATACTTTTAAGCATTTTTCAACCTATCCCTTTTAGATGATTTTCTCTGCCTAACATATACAAACATTCATTTAATTGAGTTCACACACAAATTGTAGCACTGTAAGGAGCAGTAGTCAACTTTCATTCTCACTAACTGTGGTTTCTAACAAAACTGCCCTCACCAGATTATCTCCAGCTATATTAGCACATATTTTCCCGTGGTGTTTAACCCCTATTTTGGTTTCCTCTGCCTTTAAAGTTCATCTCATGCTTTATTAATCTGTCTTCTCTTAGGTATCTGAAAAAACTCCAAAGGTTGTATCTTGTGTTATGTTTTCCCACATGACTAACTAAACAGGCTAAATAGAAGTAGTCCTTAAAGATTTACCCATGCTGCAACACTCAAATACCACATCAACCAGTTCTTAAAGCACAACTTTTCAGAAATTATTAAAAAATATACACTTGTAGCACCAGCAGTGCATTTCATCCCCTAACTATACTGCCAGCATACTGTATACAGACAGGAAAACAGCCTTTAAAATGGCAATATCCATCAACCTTAGGAACACCTTTCAGAAGTGTGTTGATGGCACCAAAAAAAAAAAAAAAAAATCAGGGTTTGCATATATTCATGCTGCTCCCAGAATATATGTTCTGTAACAACAACAAAAACCCCCAAACCCACAAAAAACCAAAATAAAACAAAATCCCAACCATCCAAAAAACAAAACACAAAAACCCCCTGTTGTGCTCTTTAGTAGGAAGCCCATCTGAAAATAAGAACTTCAGCAGTGACAAGTGCTAAATGTACAGCTCTGGAGTTGGAATTCACCACAAATACAGAAAAGCACCATTCCTCCTGTGTTTTGAAGAACAATTATGGCACCATCACCAAAACAAAACAGAAGTATTCTCAATATGTAGTATTTATCTCCATGATAATTCCACATTTGTCTTCAACGTTGAAATGGCCAAAAACTGTTATCTTGAAACCCAACTTTAGGCAATTTGTTTGACAAATATTTGAAATATGGCACACACAACTGAAGATTTCAGAAGAAATTAATCTAACCTGAATTTTACAACTGTTTTACAAATTAATTCTGGAGCGATAATGTTAGCCCAATATTTGAAGTTTAGCTACTTGAAATCTAAGGTAACAACACTAGAACCCTGATAATCACACTTGATTCCCTTGACAGAAAATGAAATGTAAGTTCTTGGAGCGAAATACCGTGTGTCTCTTATTTTCTTGCCTCAAATCTTGAGTTGTTTAAACAGGAAACCAATACTGAACAGTGAAACAGCATTTAGGAAGGCCGTAGGTGGTTTCTTAATAAATTAAAGCAAAAAGCCCTGAAACCTTTCTGTTATAAACAACTACCAGCTGAAGAGAGTACCAAAGTTGCATATTCCAACAAATATTGCTCACAATAAACTGTGAATTAAAACTTCGCACCTGCCACCTGGGTCCAAAAGGAAGGTAGGTCTGTAATGACCAGAATTAAAGAACTCTGCTTCAAGATGCAAGACAAGTTTCTAAAGGGGTACTAGGAAAGGGTAAACTTCTTTTACAGAAATACTCAATTTGTATGGATTTTTTCCCTCATAGATTTGGACGCTTTCTCCTCTACTAAGCCACCTATTAGTAAGTAAGAAACAAAAATCTTAAAAAGGTTAAGTTTAGCCGAAATCAGCTGGCAAAGACCGTATGGTTTCACAAAGTTTCTTTTTCTTCCTTCTCAGCAGGAGCGAAAGAGGCTAAAAGAAAAGCAACTGAAACTAAGCATACTGATCTTTTAGTCACTTGTTTTCCCTGAAGTTTTTCCCATTAGAACTGCAGACTCCTGTATATTGAAGCTCAATGGCAATAAGGTTTTTCTTGTCAATTATTTCTCAAGAAACTCTTAGATGCAGTGCAAAAATCCCCAGGGGTTCTGCTGACTACAGACTTCACTGCAGCTTTCAACCTACTAAAACAGACTGCTTTGGAAAGGGACTGATTCCTGTAGATAGCAATAATAATTGACATGCAAATGCAAACAGAAAAATTTAATAAAGCTTTTGAACTCAGCATCATCACTGCAAACTGAATGGAGCAAAAAGACTTTCCCTACCCCAATACCTCTGTAAGCTTCAAACTGATCTATAAATTGCAACTCAAGTCAGGTCTCTCAAAATTAAGCATTTTGCTCCCATTTTACTGCAGGAATGCACTGAATACAAACAGCCTTCAGAATTGCCCAGATTCACACTCAAAATCCTATGGCTGCACAGACTGTACAGTTCTCAACACATCCTGCAGTAACATCTGAGGGGTCAGAAGCATATTTGTAAGAGGAATTCTTTTAATTGGTCTTTCCTATTCACAGTTACAGTCTCACAAAGCTGCTCAAATGTTTGACAGACTCCTTATTGGAATGATTTCTATTATTCTCAATAGCTGCCTTTTGTCTGACCTGCGACAGCTTCTATAGCTAGGAGCAGTTGCAGTTACTGGGAGCACCCTGTATTCCATCACATTAACAATCAAGCTATATGTACTAACATTCACACATTCTGGAAGTGTATAGCACGACGGCAAAAAAATACACAGAAAAGATGAGCACTTTTCCGAAGTGCAGATTCTGGGAAGACTACGTTCTACAATACTGCCAGCTGAGGACACAATTTGGGTTTTCTTTACTTCCAGTTCAGCCATCCTGTTCTACAGCAATTATCACATAAACTACCGTAATTGATGTTTCGGTCCAGTAAGCACCAAATCTGAGAATGTTCCTACTTAAACTGCATTTGAAAACAGTTCTAATGTCTAATTACTGTTTGTCAATCAACAGGTAGATTCAACTTATTCTGGCTATATCTAGATCTCCACTGAGCCCAAGAAGGTTTTGAATAACAAAAGCTGTCAAGGTTCATCATGTCAAACACCCAGAACGTTTTTACAGTATTTCCTCAGATACCTTGCCAGTAATGTGAGCGTGGAATCTAGCAAGTACATTAACCCTAAGCAAGGAGCATGTGTTACTTCATGTATTTACTGGGTTATCCATTACTATTAAATGCTTAATGACCAAAATTACCAGCAAAATACGCTACGTAAAATTTGAGCAGAGTTCTTTTTTACTGGCTTCCTCTAATTAAAAAAAAAACAAACATCCAAACACACCAGCTCTTAATTTCCATGAGAAATTTAATATACTGCATAATAATTTCGAATATTTGCTAGCCAGTGCAGAAAAAAGAAAGTCCCAATATATACAAGATTATAATGACAACAGCCAGATACATCTGCAATAAGCTTATTGTAATGTCTCCTCCATTTGTGTTTAACTGTATGCACAAGGCCTCAACGAAATATAAAATATGAGCCATCTTGTAGGTTTACAAAGTTGACCTGCTAACCACAATCATTGCACTAATACACTGCAATGTGCAGTACATTCTCACGATTATTTACAGAATTATCTGCTGCTTACATGTTCAGCTACAAAATACAGCACAATGCAATGCCTGTTAGGAAGGGGTGAAGAATAGTGTATACCACCACAGAAATTTTTCCATTTAACCTCACAGAAAGGAGCATTACATCATACTCTTACAATGCAGGAGGAGGGGCCTGTTCTCAGAAAGCAAGCTCCAGCTATTTCCCTTTAATTTTCTGCTTGGTTCTGGAGGGAGTTGCAAAAATAACTCGGATTTAAATTTTTAGCAACACAGAAGGCTGAAAGAAAAAAAGGAAAAAAAAAAAAAAAAAGCGAGAATGCGCAGCCCTTTGCCTACATTTACTAAGGTGGAGATGAACGCTTGCTTTCCGCGGAACACAAAACGCCGGCGATGGCCGTCATCCCGCACATTCCTGAATACCTGGCGCACACCGGATGGGCCGCCAGCCCCGGCCGAGCCCGCGCGGGAGCCCCGCGGCGGCGGCAGCGCCGGGCCCGGCCGGAGCCGCGGCCCCCGCACCGCTCCCAGGGCTCGGCGGGGAGGCTCCGGCCCCGCTCCCGCGGCAGCCGCGGCTCCGGCCGGCCTCGCTCCGACCCGGCAGCTCCAAGAATGCAAGCCCGGTTTTATACATGCAAATTTTTGCAGCAGATTTAAGAGCTCCGGTGCTGCGGGGAAGAAATCTCTCTTTAAAAAGCCTCTATTGAAATAAAACAAGATTTTCAGCACTATCTTGTACTTCACCAGCTCGGAAAATACAAACGATCTTCTGTAATTTGCCTAGGTGTTTTAAATTACAAATATCTTCCAAATCCACACCACACTTGTACGGAGAGCTCCTTCTAAAAAACCCCAGAAATCCACTAAAAGTGCCGTACGCGTACAGGCAGACATCAAAAGCAAGTCTTTGTGCTAGAAAAGACACCTCTGCAAAACCACCGATGGAAACTCAGCTTAAGAGCTCAGGCTCTTAAAAAATTCTACTGATAGGTAAAAACAATAAAACATAAACGTACTACTAACCTCATAAAGTGCAGCAGTGCTTAAATCCAGCGAGTTGAGGCATACAAGGTAGAAATGGAAATGAAAAAAAAAATCCAAGAATGGTTTTGTGTTTCTGCTTTTTTTTTGTTGTTGTTGTTTAGGCCTTTTTGTCCTTTTTTGTTAATAGGTTATTTTTTTGCTCTCTTTTTTTTTTTTTTTTTTAATTTCAAACGTTCAGAACCCAGCAGACGCTCCGTCGGCCATTTTGGCTGCGCTCCCTCTCTCTCTCCGCTCGCTCCCTCCCTCTCGCTCCCTCTTGCTCTCTCTAAAGGAAGCAGCTTTTTTGTGACCTTCAAATACGGGCGGCTCACGTGACCCCGCGCGCGCTGTCACTCACCGCCCGGGCCCGGCCCACACCTCCTCGCCTTAAAGGGACAGCGCCCTGCCCTGACAGCACCGGGACGGCCTCTGCCGCCGAGCCCCGCCGCGATTCTGAGGCGAGGCACAGGGACGGAGGCCGGACAGTACGAAGGGCGGCCCAGATGAAGCTTCTCTCCTTAAAACAGGCTAAAAAGCCAGCAGCCAGTTATGCTATTTCCACATCAGGGCTGCAGAGCCGACAAGCGGCGAATGGTCAATGTTAAGTCCCTCCAGCCAGAGCAAACTCGGTCTCTCCCCTGCTGTCTTCCCTGCTTCAAGTCTCAGGCTGCACTCCACAGCCTCTTCCAACAATTTTCACAGATAACCGCACTAAGAGCTGAAGCCGAGAACCCCGGCATGTTGTAACATTAAAAAAAACAAAAAAAAAATCGGTAGGATGTTTCCAGATGTTACCCTGAATGTGCAGAAACAGTAAAGAACACAGTTCACAGGATATGGTGACGCGGGCATGAACCTGCTGTGAGGAGACGCGCCCCTGACTCAGCCCAACACAGGTAGGAAATGCTGGCGCTGACTGCAATGGAACCATGCCTGGGTGAGGGAACCGACAGCTCGCTCGGGAAGCTCTCGGGAGCACCCTCAGGATCGAACCCTTAAAATATACAAGTTTTTAATTCTGTACAGTTATGCAGTGCAACTATGTAGAAAGCTAAAAAGCCAAAACGCACCTGAACACGAGGAGAATTTTTAACACGTACACCTTTGTACAGACTTCGTGTCTGGGTGTGTGCAAATTGCTTTAAATATGGTACAGCAAGTACAGCATGAATTCTGCCATTTCAGATCTACAGTTACATTGCTGCTGTGCTTATACTAACTTGTACTTAATCATTCTGTGTAGAATTAGCCAATGATTAAGTACTGCTAAATCCTTTAGACATAAAACCACTGATCAAACGTGAGGCTAACTTTGGCAAGTGGGTCCACTCTGAACCTCGTGATTCAACAGGTTTACCCTTTGCACTTTTATCTTTTATCTTTTTGTATTCCCAGTTCCTGCACAAATCTCTTCAAATTGATTATCATCTGATTTCCTTGCTATGCTTCATCCAGATAGTAAGAAACTACAGGAAACCTTGCCATCAAACTCTGTTAAGTTGTGCCTTCACAAATTTGTATGAAAACCTCCTTTTGCCAATAATTAAAGAACCACAGAATATTCTGAGTTGGAAGAGACCACAAGGATCATCAAAGTCCAACTCCTGGTCCTGCACAAGGCACCCCAAGAATCTCACCATGTGCCTGAGAGTGTTATCCAAATGCATCTTGAACTCTGTCACAGGCTTTTGCCAACATCTTTGACCGGAATTCCTTAAGTATCTAAACCACTCATTCAGGACAACACCATGGAATGAAACTAACTTGGAGATCCACAGGAGGGCACTCCAAAGGAATTAATTCGAGGGGGTAGAAGCTGTACATCTTATGAATGAGAATGAAAATCATTAGTATGTATTATCATGGAACATAAGCCATTGGCCTCATCAGGAGGCCATGAAAGGCTAGTGTGGCTCTGGTTCTGGTATGTTTTGCTCCCACCCTCATGGTAAGGTACAGAATCTCACAAGGGGGATTCTCCCACTGAGGGGATTTCTTCAACAGGACTACAGCCTGCACTGTAATCATCTGTCTCTCAGGCTCAAGAAAGCGGCAATAGCTAATGTGAGTTGCATTTATGGGTACTTAATGAAATAGAAGCAGTTGGATGTAACTGCTCAGGTTGCACTGTCTAAACCAGAGCAGAGAATTGCCCTGCTGGATGTAGCAGATTGGAGTGTTTTGTGGCTGGGCTAATCCAAACACAGCAATTTAGGAAATGTGGTGAAAACTCAGGGAACATCTTATTTGTGGCAAGACCCAAAGAGAACACCACAATTGCTCTAAATCCCTAATGACAAAATCCAAACCAACTGCTACGCATCCAATTCACACAGTTTCATAAAAGCAAATGTATATGAATATGTATGAAACAGCTATCCCCCTCCTGAAAAAATACACTAAGTACTGCAGCTACGTGTTCTATACATGAGTATGACAGTATGCATCAAGCTACAGACAATTTTATTCCCTCTTAAAAGCCAAATTGTTTTACTGAGACCTATAAATCCTCTTAACTTCACTAGGGTTTGCCAACTCCCCATTCTGAAGTCCTGGAAGCCTTTACTTCAAGGAGTTGATAATACTGTGATGACTTTCAGAAACAAGCACTCACTTGAATTGCTGTGTATCCAAGTGGAAATAACTGCTGTAAAATTTCACCTTACCAACCTTCTATTGACAAAGCTTTTTAAATTAGAAAGTATGCAAATTATCAGTGAACCAAAAATATTTAGAGAGGCCAGTATGGGTAATTCTTAAATAACTGTAGCTTTAATTGAACTTTTCCCACTAAACTACCATTTGAAAGGTATCAGTTCTTCGACATATTGATTAAGATGGCTAATGAAAAGTTTTTGGGTTTTTGTTTGATTTGGGGCGTTTGTTGAATTTTATTTGTTTGCAATGCAGCACAGTAGTTCAGAAAACAACGGAGTAGAGCATAAAAATACACAGCATATCCAAAATCTGCACATTCCTTTTCAGAGGGCAATTGCATTTCAAAAACCAAATCATTAAGTATTCTGATGCCAACAGGCTGTTAATAGCCAGTTAATAGGTTATATCCTTGTGTGCTACTAACTTATCTGATTACAAACACTTCATTTCTAAGCTCCTTCCATCTGAGGATCATAAAGCACTTTAAAATCTTTAATGAAGCCTCACAGTGCTCCTATGAGGCCAGTATCCAGTATGAACAGACATACACATGCACATTAAGAGAGATGCTTACAATTGTGGATTCCCTGCTCTCGTATCTCAACTAAGACAGGAGAAGAATAGGTTTTTTAATTCATATGAAACTGTGTTGTGATTCTAGTAACAGCTCATCCTTTTTGATGACCTATCAATAAGAATCAAGCAATTAGGCTTCAATATTATGTACACAGGCATGCTTCAGTGTTCACTGGAACTAAGGTATCCACACCCTCCAGCTGTCATGTCAAAAAGGAGAGCTGGTCTGTCTGACCTGTAGATCATTACTCAGATTTTAAAGGATCTGAGTTCATCCCAGTGCATATGTAAAACTCCCTCTTTAATGAGCTGGCATTTCATTTGGACTCAAAGTCCTACAGTTTGATGCCATATCTTACTTTGAAGGTTGCACCCTCATCGTCCCTACGCTGGACCCCACCCACTGGGCTCTCTATACTGCCTATACACCCATGGCAATAAATATAACACTTATTTTTCCCCCCCGGAAAGTTCTTCATAGCTGATATCATGACAGTGGAAAAGTCAATTAATCTCCTACTAACACAACTGCTCAGCAGAAACCTTGAATATTAACAAGTTTCTCATAGCATGAATGCCTTGTCACCAACTGCCCTTTCTCCTGCTGGAGAAGACTTTGCCTCCTGAAATATTAGAGGAAAAAACACAGATTTTATTGCCAAAGTGAACTGAAGCCTACATGCCCTCTACCCTACTACAGCTCATCAGTTAGATTTCCCCAGAACTCCCTCTCCCAGCCCCAGAAGTGGGATGCAGTAACAGACGCAAGGTCATTGGAGGCAGATTACTCACCAGTTCCCCAACCAGTCCTCAGCAGCCCAATTGGCCAGGATTATAATCCCACCAAGAGCACCTCTTCAAATTAAGAGGGATCAGAAAAGTGCCTGCCTTTCCTGAGATCAGGCTAAAAGCATAACTCAGGGTAGGGACACATATGCAAGGACCACATTTCATAGTTGCACAATGTCTAATAACAAAAAGCAAGCAGAGAACCCGATAAATTACAGAATAAAAAGCCTTAACTATTCATTGGGTGCTTGAAAAACTGCCATATGGTTTATTTCAAGGGAACAATTAAAAACAATCTCAGTCCTGGATAATGGATGGTTCAGATCACTTTTAAATTATTTTCTCTGAATAGACAGAGATGCTAAAGCCTAATACTTCTGAAAATTGAAGATGATAGCTAATTCTGGCTGTACCAACATACTTTTTTTAAAAGTCTTCACAGCAATTTCACTAAGCCATTGTGCAAGAGTGATGACCTCTCTTTCTGCAGGAATGCAAAACTTTCAAGCGTTCAAACATTTTTCAAGGACAAAATACTCACTCTAATGAAAACTAGGGGTTTGTTTTGGGGTTCTCCCCTTTCACACTTAGTAAATAGCGAGACATTTTATGCTGCAGAATTGTGAAAACAGAGCTGGCAGTGGTTTTTAATGATAGTAATCAAAATGATAATGTAAATTGTTTCTTCAGAGAAAAATACCATGACTAAAAGCATCCAAAAGGAAAAGCGTACTTGGTTTCTGAAAAGGCTACAGCAGCTTTTGCATCCCTTACACAAAGGCACTTATCAACACATTTTAGGAATTATTATTATTATTCAAAACTTATATTGCAACACTGCTTTGGAGCCTCAGACCATTCATATTTTGCCAGGGACAAGAGAAAGAATACAAGGCCTGAAAACTTCAGTTTAAGAATTATACATGACTTCAAGCCCAAGCCAAGTTCTGACCCTATACATTAATGAAGTGCTCAGGAAAAGATAATGAGCCAGAAGGAAAACTTTATTCACCAAACTTTGCAACCACTAATTCTTCCTCAATCTGTTGCAATACTTTCCCTCACTGTTCGGCCTTTAAATAATCTACCACTATGCCTCCACTTCTTTAATTCCCCAAGTGCCCTTTCCAGACTGGAGAAAGAGAAAGCTTTCAATCTGCCTTTTAACAAAGTTGTTGGGTGAACAACAGAACTGAAAGCTCATTTCCGACGAATCTCTGTCACACATCATTGAACGTCTACTTTCCACAGTAATCCCAGCTTCCTGCACAGCCAGTTCTCCTTGGAAGCCAAGGCTCTAACAGGATATTGAGCTCTACATAGAGCTCTTCCCATAACTTGTTTTTGCCTCTTTCAGTGCCTGAAAGAACTAATTTTTACAGCTAATCCCAGAACACACACATGATTAGCTGTTAGAAGACATAACCAGAACAGATAAACATTTGTCCTGTCCTTAAACTTCTGTTAGTGGGAAAATGAACTTTGATTTCTTCTCAAGAAAGCTACAGAAGTTTAATATATTGTAATTATATTATAGTTTCTTACTTCTCTGCCTCTTGACCAGAACTGGACAAGAGACTCCAAACTTATTCGGGAAAGATACAGACAAGAAAAGCCATTGTGTGAGACTTAACTACTCTAGGAACTGAAAGAATTGATCCCAAACATCATCTCCCATCAATGATGTCCATGTCTAAATGTTGATTGAGTCTTTATATCCACATACTTGGACATTAAATAAGTACTTTCCAGTAACATAACATGCAATGAAACTTGTGTAAATTAATAGTCTTAGAATTTCTTTAACCTGCTCATTATCATCCCAGAAGCATCTTGATTTTAAAGGCTATAATCCTATCCTAACAGGTCTTCCTCTTCAGTTCCTAAAATCCTATAAACTGCCAAAATATCAATGAAATGGGATAAAGTTACCTGCTTTATGCATCCAACCTGGCCTCAAACACTTCCACGCATCTTTCAAATAAACAGACATTCAGGGAAATGGTATATTGTGTCATCCCACCCATATATACAGCAATGGTTATTTACAGCATATGAATTACCATGCCAGTTACATGACTGATCAAAGTGACTTACCATCAACCATAGCTGTTACTATGAATTTCAAAAGGAATAATAATTTCATCCATTAAATCCTTCCTTCCCCTTGTTTGAGCCTTGGCACTGTAAACATTTTAAAAAAGCAGCAAGCTTTCTTATCTGACCAGGTTAGAATATTTCAGAAAAAACTTATCTTTCTTGTATACGAACACTTTACCACAACAGGACCCCTTCTTTATATGGTGCCTTTAGACATGCTCCTGAACTCTACTCAAAGCAGATTTCTTACAAATACTTTTAGGATATTTCACAAAAGACAAGGAAGACTTTTGGACTCAAAGTTTTATTCTAGTTTAATTTTTTCCCCTACCTAAAAGGAAGTTATGCTGCACTTTTTAGTTTTTATTGTTTTCGTTACGTTTTTTTGTTTTTTTTTTTTTTTTTTTTAATTTATTTTTGATGAGACAGCCCACTATCTCTCTACAAATTTTTCTAACTTGTCTTTAGTTTTAGCATGGGGAGTTCAATCACTGGGCCGGAAACCTCTTGAGCAAAGGAATTTCTGGCATCTTGGTTGAAGCTGGCACCAACCCCTTTTCCTTTGTTCTCACTACAGGAACCATAATATGCTAAGTTAAATAATAATAATAAAAGCAAGCCAGCCCAAACCAAAACAAAACACTCAAAGTAAAAGCAGAATATGAAAAGAATGTATTTTCAGTGGAGTACTGTAAGAGAGGATTTCCCTAATTTGACTAATTTTTAAAATAAAAGCACTATTTATTCCTGCAAAAATCTGTAAATGGATCTTCGCAAATGACTGGAACATCTTCCCAGAGTAATTTGCCTTCATGCACTGTCCTTCAGTTTGAAAAGTCAGGAAAGGAACAGCTGGCTATCCAGGCAGAAAATTCTACAAGCTGTAGCTGTCACAAATATTCAAATGCTTTCAGTAATCTAAAAAACAGTATGACTCCCAAATATGAACAACTTTGACTTAGGGCAAAGAGTTCAGCAAATTCAATCTGTTTAGGTAGGAGTAAAAGAAATCATACCTGCTCTCCAGATCACAGCATGCCAGAGGAGCAATGCAGCTTAAGACCTCCAAAATATCTCTGTAAACAAGTTTTTAATTCATACCATGTTTACCACACAGTATAATATTTTTAGTCATACAAAGTAAGTCATATCTTCTGCATGGAAATAACGAGTTTGCTTTTTTCCTTCCCTCCCTTTCTTTAACCAATAATAGTCACTTCATCAAGGCTAGTATCTGCATCTAGAACCAAGACCATTTAGCTTTCTCTGCTTTAACCTCTGGTATATCTAAGCCATAGCACACAGTTACCAAAATTTCTACTTTTTGCACACAAACAAAAAGAGAGCACTAACTCATTAATATAACATAAAAACAGCAACGTTTTTTCCCCTTCACCTCCTTATCTCCTTCAAAGGAAGATTATACCATTCATCTGGGTGTACACACAAAAAAATACCAAAAAATTGATGAAATTTTTTTTTGAGAGAATGAAGCAGAGAAAAAAGCAGTGAGCATCTTGAATTGGATGCAAAAAGGGAAAAAATGTTTTAGGACTGTAATTCGCACACATTTATGCTGCCACTGGTTAGTGCTAGCAGTCCAAAATCTAAATTCTTCGCAGATCAAAACTAGTGGCACTAACTTGGTGTAGGTACCACAGAAATTCATCTAACTTGTATTTTTACGCTAAGAATATAGACAAAATGCTAATTTAGACAGGACTCAAATTATTAACAGACCTTATAGAACAGCATTAGGTTGTAAAAGACCTTCAGGGCCATCAAGTCCAATCATCAACCCAGCACTGCCAAGTCTACCACTACCTTAAATGATTTTGCTTGCGTTTCTTAAGTCTGTTATCTCACTCCCATGGTAGATGCCATCCAAGAGCTGCCATCTAAAGAGCAATGAAATGCTGAAAAGAAAGCAATGTTCAGCCATCCACATAAATGATACATTGGAGGGCAGCTACCTCAGGCAGCTCCTGAGGAAGTTGGCAACTTTGGGAGAGAGAGAAAAGGAACAGCCACTAATCACACAGACCTAAAAACCCCCAATTTATTGCATAATGAACTCGAGATGCCAATAGTATCCAGTAGATAGTTTAATTCCTGGAAAGGGATTAGTGGATAGGAGTGGATGGTGGTGTCTGGAATACAGAGGCTCCGGGATTTTAGGAATTTGATCAGTATGCAAATGCTCTCCCCTTCAAAGTACAGTGAGCTCTATAAGCAGCAAATCAGGATATCCTCCATTCCACTAGCAATCAGAATTACTACTAACTGGAATAACTAGACAAAACAATCAAGGTATCAAGGATATGTGACACCACTCTGGGTATTTTGCAGTATCATATTTATAAATGAAGCAATCTGGAATGGAAAATATATTTTCTCTGGTTTTGCAAAGAGAAGTGTGAAGTAGTCTCTTCATCAGATGAGACTGCAAATTCAGAAGCAGGCTCTGTGCACCTCCTACGCAGGACAAATTCAGATCTTGGGGGGTGGGGAGTGCCCAAACAAACTAGCCTGTTCTCACCACAAGACATCTGGAAGAGAGCACTATAAAATCCTAAGAAAAGGAGTGCCAAAGCACTCATACTTAGAATGTACACTGTCCAAAATATTTTCCTCTCTCAATATTCAGTGGTGCAGACTAAACACATTGTGATAGTAAGTGGGAACTTCACTCCCAAAGCTGACTTTTTTCTGTGTGTGTTCCTTTTTTATCCCTTAACGGTTGGTCATCCGGCTTCTGTTTTTTCCCACATAGTAAGAAAACACTTGCAAAACAGCAGTACACTAAGATGTAGGTTAGTTGAGGTGTATGAAAAGCCTGTATTTGTTCATGGTTTGAAATGAAAAAAAAAAAAAAAAAAAAAAACTGAGGACACGAAATCAGAAGTCTTAAAAATCATGAAATGACAATTGAAAACCTTTTCAAGTCTAACTTTCAGAAGTGAATGCCTAATTTTAAAACATTTTTGTTTAGAATACTCAGATGAGAGTTTTCCTCTGGGTAACACTTATAATTTTAAGTACAAAAACTTCAAAATATTTAGGTATAACACTGAACTGGTAAAACACAGAAGACAAAGAAACTTTAGCCATTTTAAAGAGCTTTTGTATAAATTCTGCATATTGTTCAGATGTACTGCATTGTAAGGGTGCAAATCACCTTTTGTAGCTTTGACTTATGAGTCATGGCTAAAACACAGGTGCCTCTACAGATACAGATTTTGCTCCTGTCTCATTCATTTCTACCCACTCAACTGCACAAAAAAGGACAATTCTTTTCTCTATGCCTCAGGGCCCCCTTAAACAGACAGGTAGGCTTGCCTTCAAATGCAAACTTGTCCTGCCACTCACTCCACTGTATGGACTAAAAACATTTGTATAGTATGAAGGCGATGAAAATATTCCTTAATCCTCAGCTGGACCAGTTTTCATTTGGTTTTAGTCTAATGGTCTCACACCCTTAAATACCCTATCAAATCTCTAAGGATATTAAAAAAAAAAAAAGTTAGAACTCTCCTACTCACATACCAGCATCAGAGCAAGCCTGAGCTACCACTGGGTCTGAAGCACAGTCTGACACACTAACAGAGCTGCAACACCCTGTGACAGAAGTGTCTGGTATGGACACCATGGACATCTCACATCTCCCTGATGTGTTAGGATGTTGGGCAGAGAACTTCAATGTCTGAGGACATTTCTCTAATGGGCTACTTATTCTACACACAAAGAGAACAATCAGCAATATAAAAACAGCTATGCCTTTACATGATTCTTGAAGGTAATTCAAGAAGTAACTTGCCATTTACTTCACAGAATTTAGGTTGATATGCAAATTTAGGTACCTCAAATCTGAGTTGATAATCTGAATCAGGTTTTGGAGACTACTTTGAAAATTGCTGCATGGATCTTTGGAAAAAAAACCAACTTCTGCTTAGGTCAGTAGTGCCAGTAAATTTAAAAAGTGTAAAGGCACTCAAGGCAAGTCTCAATACCTTCTGTAATATCGAATGTCCTTAAAACATCAAACAAATGCCCTGTTAAACAAGCTTTTAGCTAACTGTTTACTTTAAATCTGGTAAGAACAATGTTTTACCCTGCAGGGAGAGAAGCTATGCTAGGGACCTTCGTGGAATTTCAGCTGTTCAAAAGAACACTGCAGAAGCTCATAAGAATGTCTCATTCTCACCAACCAAACCAGACAATTTCAGGATATACCACTGCAGCCTTTTTATGGTTTTCATCAAAGAGTAAGGTTGGTTCTTTTGTGCTATTATAGCAGTGATGTTTACATGTGCCCCTGACATCAGCAGGCTGCTGAAAACAAAAACTGGCCTGTAAACTGGCTTCTTGACTTTACTTAGTTTTCACACAGCAAAACTAAGCCAGGGGAGGAAGAAGCTACTCTGCTGTATAAGTGAACAGTGGTAAGTTTTAATGAAGACCGGGCCATGTTCAGACACACATTCAAAGATGAAAGGCAATGACCAAAAATTCTTACTGAATATTAGGAAATGTTCGTTATTGTGAGGGTGATTAATATTGCGACAGACTGTCCAGAAAAGCACTAGAATAAACTTGAGAAGCCTGATATAACTTAAAAGTTAAATCTAACCTTCAAATCTGGCCCCCTTTTGAACATGGTATTGAACAAGATGAATTTCTGAGGCTGTAATTCCTGTTTCCAGGTTCAACCAATTTAGCAACTACTTTCTTTTAATTGTAGTGTCACACAAATCCAGGAAGACATCGAACATTTCTGCTGAAATGTCAAAGAAAAATAAGACACTATTACCAAATGTTAAATAATTTTGTGATGCTCAGTGATTCCAATCTCATCCTGGCATTACTGCAATTTTGGAGGGTTTCATTAAAAACACCTGCCTCAGAACCTATACATTAAACTATTAAGCTAGGGTAAAGCCTATTCAGTAGGTCTAACCAATGACACTCTCTAAATTACAGAAATTATCTTGTTTTGATACCTTTCTTGTGATATGAATCACATTCAGATGTACAAATTGTCAAGATAGTTGAAGACTTTTCTCTCCCATTACTACAAAACAGCAGGTGGGGAATAGCCAGCTGAGGTACTTCAAACAGCAGTAGCAGCTTGGCTCACCTTCCTACTAAATGTGAGTATGAACTTGGCTCACTTTTTGTCTGAATAGCTACTGTCAAACAGACCTCTCCATGTGTCAGTTAGGAAGAGTAAAACATTTACATTTATCTTATAAAAAGGAGTAAATCCCTTTCACTCTTAGATTATGGTACATACATTTCTGGTTGTGACAGCAGGTAGTCATTTATTAGCACAGGCAGAGTTGCTAATTAATGCTCCTAGAGCTAGGAGCAGAACCTCAATTTAAGGACTTCAGCAGAATTCTTTTTCCTCTCCCTGTCCCTGCTCTGTGCTCATCAACAGAAGTTTGACTTCTGTTGATGTTTTGGAAAGATGTTTCTGGATCACATTTGCCTCTTAGTCTTTGTTCCAGAGTAAAAGCCCTATTACAACTGATAAGGGCTCAATAAGCTGCTGCCATGTAAAATATAAGTACTTTGTGGAGGGAGATAATATTTATACCCTAAGCATGCCAGTTCAGGTCAACATCTTCGTAACGGATGAAAATACGAGAGAACACCTCTAACAAAATGTTCACCTGTAATTAAGCATAATGACACAGATCTTTCTCCATTGGGAGGGTAGGAAGGAAACTGGTTTCTTACCAAGTGTATTAGCCACAGAACAAAATAAAGTGACCAAGTGTAGCACACGGTTATAGCCCATGCCAGAGAGCTAAGAAGGGAGAAGGTTACAGAGTACATAAAAACTGAGAAGTAACAATTTATCAAGGACTCCATTGGCCCTTGATCGGAGCCAGAGTAAGTGCATGGTCTGAGATGGCCATGATCAGCTCCAGTAATCTGAGCAGGCTCACTTCTCTGAAGTGCAGATTTTAGCATAAATCACTTCATGGCTGCACAACCATGACACCTTTGTGACACATGCACTACATATAAACTGCAAATCTTTCACAGGACTTGAGATGAGTGTGCCCATTCCATATCTCACTTGTACTAAGGATTTTGAATGGGCAACTTCCTCATAATTAGCTCACACTGAAATAAATTATATCTATGTTGTAAATGATTTCTGAACACGTTGTATACAGTTTAACCAGGGAATTCCTCCCCATAAAGATGACAGGTATCAGAAGACAGCAGTTCTCAGGTATCACCTAAAGTTTCAATTTAAAATCTTAAATGTAACTTTAGTATGGTAAGTCCATCCTAAAGAACTGTTCAATACAGCAAAAGAAAGGCTCACAACATTGCAGTAGGGTTGTTTGTTGTTGCTGGGTTTGTTTAGGGATTTTTTTGTGTGTGTTTGTTTAATGGTAGAAGGCTCTCTTAAAATGCCAAGTGTTTATCCCCCAGTCAAACTGAGGAAATAATCTGTTTCATAAAGTGCCAGAAATCATCCAAGGATGCTCGCTCCTTGTACTCAGTTTTGACGCCATACTTCAGCAAAGGAAATTTCACATGAAACTGGGGCTAGGTAAGAACTATTGCATCCATTGGAAGTCTCTCAGAAGCATCTTTTTATTTCTGTTCCTTCATTGTCCAGTAAAGCTTTGAGCCCATCAAAATGCAGATAAATATTAAGGAATTTGCAGGGCTCTTCTAGGAGCTCAACAGTGGCAGACTGCTCTGGAACTGGTGCAGGTTTGCATCTCTATCTTCTGAACACTTCCTCAACAGTCTCAGTGCAGTTACCCAGACCAGGATGCCTGTTGAAAGGCAATTAAATTACAATGGCCAACTTTCCTGAAAAGTAAATTGGAAGCAGTCAAAGAAAAAAGACTCCATCTGCATAGCTGTAGAGGCAGTAAATTCTATGAAGTCTAATAACAGCTGGAAAGGGGAGGAAGCATCTTCAGTGCTGCATCTATTTCTGTAGAGAACATCTGACTCTACATTCAAACTTAGAATCTACCTTTTGCTAACAAGCACCGATTCTTATTTCAAACCTACTAGGAGGACAACAGTGGATATGGGTACACCAAATCACAGAATCACTGCAGATGGACAGGATCTCTGAGATCATCAGTCCCACTCCTTTGCTCAAAGTATGGTTAACTAGAGCAGGCTGAAGCAGGTTTGGGGCTGTGCCCAGCTGAGTTTTGTGTATATTAAAGGGCTATGAAGGCACAACTTTTCTGGGTAACTTTCTTCAAAGGTCTGACTACATTAAACATTAAAAAAACCAATTTTTTTTTTCCCTTGTGTTTGAGTGTCAGTTTATGTCAATGGCTTCCTGCCTCTCTGCCAGGCACCACTGTGAAGAATTTGGCACAGTCTTCCTTAGTATCCTCATCAGGTATCTATACACATGGATAATAACATCCTCCCCCAAGTTCTCATCACAAGACTAAACAGTCTCAGTTTTCTCTGCTTCCCCTCTGTCAGATGCTCCAGAGTTCCTCTCTGTGCTCCTTCAAAAAACCCAGTCCAGTATGTTGATGTCCAGCTAATCCCCACTGCAAGTAAGTAATAATACAAAGAAGTAGTTTCAGATATTTTTTTCCTTCTCTTACGACAAGAGGTAAACTCTGTCAAGGCAGACAATTTTGCTTGTTAGTTGAAAATTTGATACTGTAGGTAGAAAAAGATTCAAGTGATTGATTTAAATTTAAGAGCAATACCCACAACTGAATTTTGCTGGCATTATGCTACAAGTTGCATAAAACAACTACCTTCAACTCTTTGTTGCATTACTAAAACTGCACCTTCAGACTTCAATCAAAATGTTATTAAGAATGGTACTCCTACAGCAGGATCTGTATGACAAGGTTCCAGATGCCACCTGAACACAAAATGATGAGTTAAAAAATAAAAATACTGCCTATCATTAAGCCGATATTATTTAATAACCAGAAGAGAGAAAATGTTGTAAGGCACTTAAAAAGCTCTAATTAAAAATCAGATCAACTATGAAGTAATTCTAGTTTCCATTTGCACCTAAAATAAGACACCTAACAAACACAAGGCTATGACAAATCTGATACAATATCCCTCATATTACTCATGGCAATAATATATTTCATTAAACTACAAGATATATGAAGAAACAATTCAGGAGAGCAGAAATCTAATTCCTACTTTTTATTTCTGCACTGATTTTTCTTCTGGAACTTTCTGAAAGTTTCTACTTCAACAACCTTTGTATTTCTTGGTACCACAGTAAGTTGCTCAGTCTGAATAGACAGAAATAACAACAATTACTTTGAGAAGTTTGGCTCGTGTCCATGATGGAAAGAATGTGCATGTTCAGCACTAGAACTCCACTGACCTCAACTTGCCTACCTCAGAAATGGTTTCTCACTGTCACAGATGCACTTACAGTTGCCAGCTTATCTAGGAGGTAAAGTAGACCTTCACTCTGAGTCACATCCCAGCCCTTCTGCAACAAATGTAGTGCAGATCAACAAGAAATTCTCATGAGGAGACATCCAATTAGGCTTAGGAAAAAAGAGCTCTGGGATCTAGATTTTCCAAAGACCACCTTCTTGCTTGCTCCAAATGGCAGGAAAAGAAAAAAAAAAAAAGTACGATATCAAAATTGAATTACCATTGCAATAACCAATGGAAAGAATACAGAATACAACCATCACTGAAGTACTTATAGGACAAGGCTCTGTTCTTCCTATCCAAACTAAAACCCAGGGAGGAGATCCAACCAGTACTGGATTTCAGTTTGAAATCATATGAAAAAGCCTTTTCCGAACAGAACTCTGTCATTTTCTTCTCTGATCAAGCAGCTTTCCCTAAAGCTCTGTATACCAGCATCTTATATTGTTCATCCTCAAAAGAGCGTTTTGTTTGTAATTTTTGATCCTTTATTAAAATGCATTCTAAAGAAACAAGTCTCATATTTCAAAGAGGACCAATCTGCCATATGCACACCAAAAGCAAGGCCCTGGTTCTTTCTTATTTCACATTATTTCAATGAAGAGCAGCTGTATAAAAACTTCATGTACAAGCTCACTACGTCAGTGCCAAGCTTCCAGAATGATTACCCCTTTTACAACAATTTCTGATTAATGTTTTGAAATTGCAATGCATATTTCTATGCTTTTACATGTAAGGCAAATCAACATCCTGCCTCTTTCTTTCAGCCACCATCCACTATTATATGTATATGTATATTTAAGGAATCAAAAGGGTGAGCACCAAGCAACCAACCAATGCTCCCAGCACGTTTAAACGAGAGAGCTTCACATCATTTACTACGGTAAGGCCCTTTTTAAATAAATGCGTGACTCACTGTTTGTTTTCTTCACCAGGAGGTGGAGTCTTGCCATGCCCCTCCATTACAAAATCCTCATGTTCCATCTGCAAAGGCAAGCATTGCAGGTCAGAAATCGGTGGAGCAAAACGCACATCACCTAAAGTGGCCCTTTTCATATGCAACAATTCTAAACAGCCACTTTATCACAGTGGCTGGTCCAGAACAGACCATGTCGTTTCTTAGCAACACATGTACATCTCCAACCCCATTGCTATGGTATCATCTCATAGCACAAATTTCAGAAAAATCTTGCAAGGGAAAAAGAATGGTTTAATGGCTATAGCAGAATACTATCAGTCAAGGTACACAGGTTGTAAGTTCTGCTCTGTCACGGGGTTCCCTTGTCATTCTAAGTATTATTTCTATCACTTCTTCCTTATGTATAAAGTATAAAGCAGGAATTAGAAAAAGGTTTATCAACATGTCTGGAAAAAATTAAATTTTAGAAGAAACTTATTAAGCACAGAAAGAAATTGCTGCAAAAGCAGAGTACTTCTTGTGAAAAATAACTTTTCTTTGGAAAAAGACTTTCGCTGCACACACAGCTTAGTTAACAGGGTAAAAAAGAGGCCTAAGGAAACCTCAAATAGATGCTGTTCCAATGACAACATAAGGTAGGCATTTCCTTTGGCTCTCTTGTTAGAAGATTCCAAGAGCAGTAAGGAAGTTTCATGTTTAATTGTTTGCTTTTAAAATATAAGTTTTAGCATACATTTTCAGTAATTTCTTTGGAGAGAAAGAAGAATTACATTGTATTTGCTCATTCATTAATTATGTGCTCTTCATTTAATCACTGAATTCAGCCAGAAGTTCCTGCAAAGGTAGCAAAATAGTCTTATCTTTGTGTAAAAATACAACACATGCAATTAGTATTTTATATAAACATCCAGATACAGTTAGCAATGCTCTACTTCATGTGAAGCCAGTAAACAGGTCACACTGCAGTACTCAATGAGCCATACAATCATAGTCATAATCACACACAATCCATGATCCACTACATTAAACTGGAAAGAAGAGAGAAGCACAATTCACAGCTGAATCAGTCTTTGAAGGCGCAAAAATCCTGAAACCAAACCCAAAATCTATCAGCCACTTCCCCTTGTGCCCCTGTCCACCCCCCCAAAAGAGTCAAGTTTACTCGTTTGTACATTAATACTTTAGTCAGGTCAAAAATACTTTCAAAACCCTCAAATCTGCATATTGACATCTAAGAAATTATAGTATTCAACTGCACAGGCACAGCCCTAAGCAAAACCATGAATGAACCGACAAAGTGGTGAACTATAAGGTGCTAATACCATCTAGAAGACAGACAGCCAATCAAATGTGTAAACTCATGTTTGTAAACCCCCATGGCTCCCAGTCCAAACCGTATTCTCACGTAAAAACAATGTTTGAAAACGAGAAAATTTCTAGTAACAGTTATTTAATAACTTGGACTTTTATCCATGGATTCCCACCATATCAGACACACAAATCTATTTGTACTTCAGTCCATACCCGATTCACAAGAGCTCTAACAGCTGGACTCAAACCTGTCTAGCTGAAGAGAAAGATACCCATTCCACTAATTCTGTCGCTGAAAGTGCTAAAACACCAAGTGTGTCAAAGGGTAAAATAGCTACAGATTTGCGGCCATACAGCAAAACAGCATGGTTCTGTGAGTGAGAGTTAATGTTTAAGAATTACTCTTACACAGGAGGTATTTTAGCCTGCTGCTGGTATGAGACAAGTACAATTCACAGGAATAGTAAGCAAGGGAACAGTTTGTGGCCAGTACTGGGAAGATGAAATGCAGCCTTTGGGAGTAAAGAAGCATTACATACAGCATATATAGTGCTAAACTAACAAGAGTCCCACATAAAACAGAAATTGGATATAATGAAGCTGTAGAAAAGGAGGTATCATAAAAAAAATAAGGAAGTGTAACAGGCAATGATTTTAAAAACAACAAAAACGTAGGAATGGAAAATTACTTTATTAGATTATAATTGAGAAATCTGAATGAGAACTGGAACACCTTGTAGATCACCACCAGAACAAGGCAATTACTGAAGTACTGCTGATAAAACTGTTGCTTTATTATGAATTTTATATGAAGAACACTAGTAACATCCCTGTTCCAGCACGCTTATCTATTGAAGTTTCATTTCAAAGAGAAGTGGGCAAATAATGACAATTAATAAAGCACCTGAGCTTTATTAATTAATTAATTAATCTGAGCTACAAGATTGTAGGTCTAGGCACAATCTCTTTTAAAACAACTAGAGAACCCCATCTACTTTAAGAAATGTTAATTAGTTTGCTGTACTTCCGACAGTAGACAAAAGTATCTGAAATTACTGAAATCTGCATTATAAAAAAACATAGAAGATATGGTACAATGGCAAAGGCACTCACAAGAAGTTCACCAAAAAAATTAATTACTGAGTGAAGAAGTACTCAGAAACACGGAAACTATTCAATATACCAAATAAAGATTAATTACTAGAGTTTCATCGATAAGTGAAGCCAATAATAAAATGCATCAAGACACTAAAAGAAAATAACAGGAAAGTCAAGGAATTGACTATTAGTGAACTAGAAAAAACCCTCTTTTTAGAATGGATAAACAACTAGACTTGTAGGAAACATGTGGCTGGTCAGGCTCAGAGGACAATGTGTTGTATGCTGCCTGAAGAATGGTATCAAGTGGAGTGCTGCAGGAGTCTGCCCTAGGACAAGTCCATTAAATATCTTTACCGATTATTTGCAGGGCCAGTAAGGTACACATTCTGGTCAGAATTTTAAGATAACATTTAACTGGGGTGAAGAGGATCAATCAAGTCTAAAGACAGGGCTGCCATCCAGATGGACCTGGACAGGCTGGAGGAGTGGTCCTTACAGGATTTGTATGAATTCAGACAGGACAAACACAAAACACTTGCACCTGAGAGGCCCTGGCAACACTACAGGCTGATGAGTAGGTGGGGAGCAGTTCTGTGGGAAAGGTCTTGGCATAAAGAAAGCTGATTGTGAGCCAGCAGTGGGCCTTGTCAGGAAAGGTCACCAGCATCCCAGGCTTTATTAAGAAGAGCCTTGCCAGTAGATGAGGGAACTGATTGTGACCTCTACTCAGCGCTTATTATTCCAGACACAGTCTAATGCACCTTGTTTTGGGCCCCCACAATGCCAGCAGACCCAGAACGTGGACACCTGTTCTGTGAGTAAAGGCAGAGGCAGCTGGGCAGATTCAGCCTGCGGAGAGATGACTTTGGGGAGACCTTATCAGCAAGGGTCTGTATCTACAAGGTCAGTAAGCAGTCAGGCTCACCACAGGGTTACCCTGTGATAAGAACAAGAAGCACTGAGACTAAGTTAAAACAAAACAAGTCCAGAATGGCTACAAAGTAACTTATTTTCACCATGAGGACCTTCAAGGACTGGAACAGATAGCCTAGAATAGTTTTGCAGTCTCCTTGCTTCAAGTTGGTCTTGACCTGGCTAGATAAAATCCCTCACAACCTGATCTGACCTCATAGGTGACCCTGCTTTGAGCAGGAGGTCAGACTAAAGACCTTGGAAGGCCCCTTTGAATCTGAATTACCCAGCAATCTTATGAACACAAGAACAGATCCAATTTAATACTAGAGATAACATACGTGACAAAAAACCCTACTGGATTCCCAGCCCAGTAAGAACTTGCACTTTGGTCTAGAAAAGTCTAAGAAAAATATCTTAGAAAGTTGCACAACCAAAAAAAGCCCCAAAATAAAACAAGCACCAAGAAAAACTAAGTTATGCTGAAGAAAGAAATACTGAAAAGTCTGCAGTAGATCTATAGTAACGTCCTCTTTTAGAATACTGCCAACGAGTAGAGACAATGAAGACTCAAATCCTCTCCACAACACTCCAGAAACACGAGAGCTCAGAGTAAAAAAGGGTGTAGGCAGAGGGGAGATTTCACATAAAAAAAGTCCAACATTTGGCCTGTAACTCTCCCTCAATGCAAGACAACACAGCACCGTGGCATACATAAAAAAGTAGAAAGACAGCACTGCAACAAACATCACCCCTTTGTTATTATAATATAAATAAAATCCAACTCACTCTCAAAAAAGCATCTGTAAGAGGATACACAGAGAAAATGTACTGCTAAGCAGACAAAAAATTAGTTCTTGAACAAACAAATTGCAACACTGAATTTCACAAGTCTTTGTGGGTTTTATGGATTATGTATCTACAGGTAGAAAGATTCATCTGTGTACTAGAGGATCAGAAACAATAGCAGTATAAGCTTTTCTGTTTCTGGCAATGACATTATGTTTACAAAGTGAAAGGAGAAGTTATATATAAAGATCATTCAACAGGCCTGATCCAGTGCAGCAATTTCTGCCTTCCTCTTTTTGCAGAACCTTGACTCTTTCTTTTGTTTGCTTGCATACGTTAAACAATTTAATGATCAGTGATTGCTATTTTTCACTTGGAATTCTGCAGGCTTTAAAATTTTTGGTAGAAAGTGATACACAGCTTGTTTAATGGTCTAAAACTTATTCTAGAAAAAGCTCATAAAGTAATATCCATTTCCATCTTTCTGCAACATTTAAAAGTCACTTTATTGGGTAGTTCATCTTAATTCAACGAGCTATATCTGACAAAGAGCCTTCTGAGAACAATTAATGAGCAAGTAAAATTCCAGTAAAATTCCAAAAGCATTGGAAAGTTTGTTCTTAGGTACAGCTATCTATGAATTAATTTAAAGATTAAAGAATACTTCAAAATTAAAATGTTTAGGTTTTATTTTCTCAATTACAGTAATGACATCACATTGCAGAAAGAATGAGAATGTGGTACTTTAAGTTTTTGATTAAGTGACTATCCGAGGATGAACTGAGGAGAGGTACAGCACTTAAGAGCCACAGTTAGCCGAAAATACTCTTTCTCCCCTCCACCAGCAGGTCTTATACAATTCCTATGCATACTTCTTCCCCCCAAGTCTCTCAGTTTCCCTTCATTCTGTCATCATCCTATCCTGTTCAGCAGTCTTTGAGACTTTTTTTTTTGAGCAAACTGGAGTCGAGTCCTCACATCATTCCTTCAGCAGCCTCACCAGTTCTGGCTCACGGCAGCATTCAGAAAAGGCGTTGCTTTTTAAGCCTTGAGTCTCTCTGGACTCACAGCGTATGCAGGAAACACAGCTGTCCTCAGTATGTAGAAAAAGGATGGAAGGTGGAAGTAAGACAGAACGCTCGGATCTTTTGTACTGCTCCAAAGGAAAGGAGAAAAGGTGGAATGGCAGAGAATCTGGAACACTTCAGCTTCTCTTAAGAGGACTGCAGAGGGAGCCATTGATTCCAAGAGCAGGAATCAAAGGAAGCGCACTCCACACCTGTTTCTCCTGGCAAGAAATGGAGAAAGCTTCAAGATTCTGGCAGCTGGAAGCAGGAACCAGAAATAGACCCTGAAACAGCAGGGGAGGAATTCAATAGAAAATTTTTTTTTAAAAAAAAAAAAAAGGAACTGTAAGTTGTTGAACTCTCTATTTTATAATTTCAAAGCCTTTTTCTCTAAAAATCCAGGCACCTGTGAATATCCAAATTTCAACACAAATTAAGATATTGAGTGCTGTAAATACCAAAAGACAGTTTGTTTTATTTAAGAAAATCTATTCAATATTAGACACTCAATACTTAACTTTTAGAAAATGAAATTTATCATGAGCTTCAACATAATAAACTACTCTATTTTTTTGTCCAGAAGTGCAACACCTGTTACTACAGTTTCATACTACTCTTCCTAAAAATATCTTCAATGAGACTCTAAAGGCTTTGATTAATGAGCAAACCTTATCTCCTAGATAAAGCCAGCAACACTTTGAATGGTCAGAAAGCTTCAAGGGCAAAAGTCTCATCTTTCTTGAATCCCTATGCCAGAAAGCACATTTTCCTAACCAGATTCAACTCTTTCATTAGCTATCCCAGCCCAGCAAAGATGAACTGAGCTTAAGAGAAACCAAGCATTTTCCCAGGAAAAAGGACAGACATCTGTGAGAAATCCTTTACTTTATTATGAAAAGCTATTAATTTTAAACAATCTTTTTGTCTTCACCAGTAAAAAGAAATGTTCTACTGCAACTTTAGAGAGCTGCTATCACCACCTTTTCCTACTCATTCCACAGTTCCTTTTCAAAGCTGGGATTTTTCCTATTTTAGTTAAAACCAAAACAAGCACCCCCCAAAACAAACAAAACAAGAAGAAACCCCCCAAAAAACCCCAAACCAACCAAACAAAACAATAAAAAAAAAAAACCCCAAACAAATAAAAAAACCAAAAGGACTTCAGACAGCCAGGAGATGAAGACTCTTCTAAGATTTTTCACTCGCTAGCATCCCAAGCAGACACACCAACAAAGCCTTATCAGGTACATGACCAACACTGGTGGGGACCAGCCAAGGTTAAATGCGGCTTTCTGCAGGTTGTGGCCATTTACTTCCCGTGCTTTAAAGTGAAGTGATGATTTTAGCACAGCCTACCGCAGGCCCAGCTTAAGACTGATAAATTGGATGTTTTGTCACAACTACTGCTTTAACACCAACGTCCCTCCCAATCATCAGCAGCACTAGCGCTGCTGTAAACAGGCCATCAGCACTTATTTTGTCTCACTAATAGTTGTATTAAGGAGAGTTGCACAACCCAGTCCTCGAAATCCCAGCAATTAGTCACTAGTCACTACTGCTAACAGTAGTGGAAGCTGTGTTATAAAAAAAGAAATCTCAGAGACCATTTGAGGGCTAACAGAAATGTAATCACTACTACAAATGAAAGGAAAGCTGAGTCATCTCCGTGCCTGGCTTCATTATAAGCACTTTGGACAAACTGCATTGGGGAAAATTCTACTCGCTAGGAAAAGATTAATTAAATTTTTAATTTAACTTCTTTTTATAAAAATGTAGTTTAGCTGCTAACATTTTAATAATTTTTTTAGGAATAAATTAGTGTTGAGCTAGCATTTGAAAATATGCATAGAATAGCACAAATTATTTAGCAAAGTTAGTCCCAAAATATACTTCTTAGATTAAATCTTAATTTCAGTACTCAAATGAAAGCATTAAAAAAACCCCTTAGAATCTGTGATTTAAACTTAAAAGGAAAAAAATAGAAAAAACAGCTCCTTAAATGAGAAAGAACCAAGTCTTTTTCTGAATTGCACAGAGGGAAGTCTTAGAGACAAGGTAAACATGAAAAATATTGGCTGACTTCTTGGTCTCTTTCAGGACTTTGTTGTATTGTACAGCATTGTACTGTAACTAAATTTTCATTTGAACCGATTTCTACCTTTTTTTTCCCCTCAAATTTGCCAAAGCATAGTCTTGATATATAAAAACATAAGCAAAATATGTGAACCATCTCCTAGCCCACTCAGTATTTTCTTGAAGCCTCTCAGCAGCATCTACATGGAGTATTTCAATGTTATTACCATCATATGTGGTCTACTGTTAGTTACAGGAAAAGCAAAAACTTACTAACATAACCCTCCTCCTAAATCACACTTCACATTCAGGGCACCCTGCTAAGCATTTTGAATGCTAACACACTTAGACCACACTACTTACCTTCAGAAGTTACTACTTTGATATTGACGTTTGCTATATGCAGCTGAGTGGTACTTTAACACTGGGCTCACTGAAACATTACATTAACTAGAAGAAATGCCAACAAGTTAACATATACCATCATTAAAATGTGCATAATCTGTATAGAACAGGAGGACAGATTGTCAGTGGGAACTCAATTCATCATTAACCTATGGAACACAGAATATGTAATTTATGCTACACCTAAACAAGCACAAAAGCTGCAGCAGAGGTTAAAGACCACAAGTTTTGCTTTTAGTTTCAGCTGTCACCAATTAGTCACTAAGCAATTGCAGAAATAACCCATGGCTCACTTTCTATGTAATATTTAAAATGTTTGTTAACTAATATTCTGTGAAATACCCAGCAACTTAACATGAATTCCCTGCTAAGCTTGAACAGTTTTATGAATATCATGAAAACAACAGTCACACTTTAAAAGGTTGGGATCCAGGCCACATTTAATATTATACAGATAAGAAAGTTTACTTAATTAAAAATTCATTTTTTTTAATGCATTACTGAGCTGCAAAGTATTTAAAGCACAATAGTGTGTGTGTGCATATAAATACATAAAAGAATTAATCTAAATCTTGCTCTGAAAGCATTTAAACCACCTAATTGTTTGCAGCAAGATACAGTTTTACCTCATGTCAATCGCTGAAGATGTTAAAGTCCCTCAAGTCATGGTATGACAGGATATCCAGAAATACCATCTGAAAACTTCAATCCCAAAGCTGCAAAGGCAGCTTTGAATAGTAATTCAACCATCTCAGACACAAAAACTGGATAAAGTATTCTGAATTTAAGCAAAAGTGTTTTCTTTTCCTGCACCACTGTTGATGATCCATTTTTCAGCGTGTTCCATCCATACACTCCATCCATTTTGTTGTGTGTTCTGTACATACACAGTATGGATGGATTCCAGGAGAATCTGAATTCAATAAAACAAAAAATTCCTGTATTTTATTTAATTAACCTTTTATATTATTCTTCAGCTAAAGAGCACAAACATTTCACAAGCCATGAATTCTTGCTAACTTCAGCTACTCTGAAAAAAACATTTTACCATTTCATAATAAAGTTTTTACTCTTCGCATTTAGGAGACAAATCTAATCCTAAAGCCCTTGAACAGTTCACTCCCATCAGTACCTTCAGCAGCCACTTGTACAAAACCCAGTAACTCTATTTAGCCAACTCATTTTACAGTCAATTTACTATTTATGGTGCAGACACAGATGAACAAGTTATAGCAGTTTAAACTGACATCTGTAAGTGGCTGATATTCTGATACACACGTTGTTAACCACCCTGACACAGAAGAGAGAAAAACATATTAACTTTGTCCCACTTAGATTTGTAAGTCTAGATGGTGCATCGCCACAAAAGGACAACAGACATGAACAGCTAGAAGAATTTTCAAAGGCTTAAGAAAGCAGAACATAATCAGAATTATAGAAAATGAAATTACACTTTTGCTCTACACATTTAAGCACCTTCATTGCCACAAATACTGTTTGCAGCTGTCTCTTATGAATAACTGAAAGTGACGTAAACCAGGCACATAGAAATTGGTGCTGAAGTTATTCTACCTCAAGCGATCTGACCAGACAGGCAAGCAATAGAAAGGAGAACTTTCTTTTCTGTGTTCACAGAAATCTGTTGAGTGGATTCTAAACACACAGAAACTGCCAGTGGCCCAGAAAGTTCCTCAACAGCTGGAGGCTGAGAACAAATCTGTTATATGTGTATATTAACCCTGACTTAAGTCTGTCTTAGGCATCCACTTTTGACCACTGTCAAAAAGGAGAAGGAATACAGGCTATCCACATCCACAGTACACAGCTGCTTTCCAGTTTCTCCAGTTACCAGATTGCAAATCCAAACTCATTTCAGTCACAGGAGAGCCACTGACGCTGCTGCTTGCTTGTAAAATTTTTCCAAATTTATCAAGATTATCAAAGAGATTAGCTATCTGACAGACCACCAAACCATTAAAATAGCCACTCATCTCTGAAGCAGAGCCTGGGTTTTTCTACAACTTGCCCTCAACAAAATCCCAACAAACCCTCAGATGTCATAGGAATAAGTTAATTCTCTGGGAATTACAAGAGGAAATTTTATCTGCTGAAACCAATCAATATGATTTCCAAGTACCTCTAAATATTTCTTAACCTAATTCCACACTACTGCGTCTGCAGACAACTACTGCATTTTCACCTTATGATACACTCTCTTGCCTACTGCTCAAATACTTCAGTGACTTCAAACAAGTAACAGGAAATGCTGACATGTTTTCCATGTTGTTTTTACCCTTCAGGGGAACTGATACCACACAATATGTTTTTGCAGAGTTCCAGTGTCCGTAGCTGTCTGGTCACCCTCTTATGTACTGGAATGATGAAGACCATCACTACTATATTTAGAGTCAAGAGTAACAACCCATACTCTTCTCATCAAACTTCGCATGCACTTCTTTCAGACACAATGAATGAAAAAAAATTTTTGAGGAACTGAAAAAAAGTTCATACCCATCTAGTTCACAAAATTAAAAGGAAGTAGTCCTTGTAGGGCCACACAAATGTACAAAGTCTTGCAAATGCATGAAGTCAATAAGACCAACGAATTTTACATCTTTCAATGATTCAGCCAAACTAATACACTACAAATGATTTTTAAGTAAATCTAAGATCTTTTGAAAGTAGGGTAGAGTAAGTTTTAATGCCCCGGCTCAAATTTCTCCCAAATTTGTATCCCCTTCGAGCCTGCCATAAGACAGGAAGATGGAAAACACTCATCAATATGTCAACATTTTTAAGATTTAGTATTAAGTGACCAACTGTGCAGAACTCTGTCACAATTCACATGGACTACAACCACTGCCAACAATTTCAAAAAGCCAATACCAAATGGAAAGAGATCAAAAGGTAGTACTCTGAAAATGCAGAAAACCCTCAAATTGTGTGTCAATAGTACACCTGCATGAGAAGAGACACTTTGTAAGCAAAGCCACAAACCAATTTCCCTGTCATCAACATCATAGTGGGACTATACTACATAAGCTCTCAAATGCAGAACCACTTTTTCAATGTTTAAGCAAATATCTGCTTTTTTGTCTGCTTTGTGAAGTATTATAAACTGCCGTAATCAACGGATGAAGAGATGCTATTGATTGAGAAAAATCTAATGAGAAAATATTTATGAAAAAGAAAGAACCTTTAAAAGAATGGAAAAGATGAGTTTAACCTGAATGGTCTTTTTAAGACTGAAGGGTTTTTTCCTTTAGAAATGAGACACACACCTATTCACTGCAGTGACAAGCCACACAGTACACCTCCTCCACATGAAGTGTGCATATGAAAAGACTGGGTCAAAGAACATATGGTGACAGTTCTTACAGATCTCGAAGTCACCTTGGCACATGATGGTATTTTCCAAGAGAAAGAAAATACATCATTGTGTTAACCTTCTCTTTTGTGATTCAAAAGCACTTCAGGGTATTTTGAGATTAGAAAACAGAGAGTCATCTTTCAGTTCAGCATCTATATTTTAGCAGTCTTCACTATGGATAAATAGGTTTCAAATGAGCAATCCATCTTGCCTCTGTAGAAAACAGTACACCCAACTGGCAGAATCCTGAACTTGATCCTGAATTTCTTTTAAAATGTTCAAGTAGCTGGGCTGTCAAGGCCAGCAAGCATCAACAGCATTCCTTTACAGTAGTTCAAGTAGTACTGTCTAATCCCATGCTCTTTTTCGCAAAGTCCTCAACAATTTTACCTTATTTATAACTGCTTTTATATAGCAGACCCTGATAACATCCTGTACTGGTTTTGGCTGGGATTGAGCGAAATTTCTAGATAGTAGCTGGTAGAGGACTGTGTTTTGGATTTGTGCTGGAAGCAGTGCTGATAACACAGGGATGTTTCTGTTACTGCTGAGCAGGGCTCACACAGCATCAAGGACTCTTCTGTTTCTCACACCACCCCTGCAGCGAGCAGGCCAGGGGTGTGCAAGAAACCAGGAGGGGACACAGACAGGACAGCTGACCCCAATTGTCCAAAGGGAATATATTCCTCAGCATATGGCATCATGCTCAGAAGGAAAACTGAGGGGATGAGGGTGTGGGTGGAGGTTGGTTGGGGCTAACATTGCTCAGAGACTGGCTGGACATCAATTATTTGGCAGCAAGCAATTCTTTTCCTTTTGCATCATTTCCTCTTTCACAGGTTTCATTTTCCTCTCCTTTTTGTTGCTGGTTTGGGTTTTTTTCCCCCAAATTCTCAATCCACAGATATTCTGACTTTTACCCTTGCAATTCTACCCCTCCATCTCACTGCAGGGGCAGGAGTGGATGAGCAGCAGTGTGGTGCTTAGTTGCCAGCTAGGGTTAAACCCCATACCATAATTATAGCTTCTTGTTACAATGCCTTGAAATTTTGAAATATGAGGTTATAAACTCACAAGCAAGGTTTTCTTGGGTTTTCTTCCTCATGTAGAAAGGTCCAAGCGTGTACAGTCTTGCAGGAAAATATTTTACGTTCTTTTCCTGGCCACAGTGGTAAAGTTCCAGAGAGAAACCAACCCAAAATTTCTGCTTCCCTTGGTGGACTATGTTAATTTATACTTAAAACAAGAAAAAAAACTACATCATAACACTTTTACAAGCTTTCACAACCTGTCATTAAAAGGAAGGACTACTTTATTAACTTTAAATTTAAAGTAATTTCACTCTTTACTGAGAGGTTAATGGATTTTTTTTTTCTAATACATGATATGCAAATATTTTGGGTTTGAAATTACTCTCCTAAGGAGCTGTAGCATTTTCAGGCTAACAAAATGAAGTTAGCAGAGCATGAAGATGACATCAGTTTCTGTTGTGAAAAATTCTTTGTCCTCCTAGTTCTTCAGAAGCATAAATTGTCTTGTTAGGCAGAATACCTCTCTACTTTTCAAAGACTATACAAGATACCTCATACAAAGACTCCAGGAACTTAGTGTAGTTGTAAGTCAGCATTTCAAAGACTAGCTGCCCCTACAACTCATGTTCTAGAAAAATAATGGAAATATGCCCTGTATACCAGGGCGCAGAAATGCTGGAAGCTCCAAAAGTAACTCACTGGTGGACATCAAAAATGAATCAACACAATAAAAATACCCCAAAGGGAGCTCTCCTGGATCCCATGGAGAAGCAGCAGCCACATGAGTAAACTGAAACTTACTCAGAATTGTCAGGTACTCAGGTTGATAGCTAACCTCTTGTAACAAGTCAAAATCTTCCAAGACTAGCAGGGATTTGTACTGCAGGGAACCGTGATCTGAAAGCACCATGTCCTAGACTGGAAAACATATTTTTTAAATTACAGTCACAAAGCAGACTGTTTATTTCATTACTGTATAGGTCTGAATGTTTTAAATTATTTAGTGCTATCTGAATAGAAACTCAATTCTGTATCACTAAGTAGGATTTTAAGCCCCAGAGATACAGGCATGAAGGTTTTGGATGCTGTAAGTTTAATTACTTAACTAAGGGGTTTTTTTCACTATATTAATTCTAAATCCCACAAAATGAAAGCATCAGCCTAACTTTCGCACTACTGTCATCATTATGCAACACCCACATCAGAAACTGAGCATACCTCACCCATAAGTGCAGATAGTGGAACATTCCTGCTTTTAGGAAAGAGAACTCCTAACACTTCCTTGTGAATTTTAAGATTCTGTTTATAAATATAAAAATCCATAGCTTAACATAGGCTCATGCTCCCTTATTCTCAGCATGTATGAATTAAAAGCAAGAGTTTAGCTACTTGAGTCACATACCTTTTAATGTTTTTATCATCTCTGCATGAATGCTTCAGGATTAAAAAAAAATCCAAACCAAAACACCACAACAAAACATAGCCAGTGCCAACAGAGTTCTGAAGAGTGATTTAAATAGAAGGCAAGTGCTAGCTCACAATTAGACACCAAGAGGCAAGAAAAGTAAGAATTAACCAGGTTGAGAACAGGCAGGCAATAATGTAAGGAAAAGATTCACACTGACAGATATGAACAGGGTAGCAACTTAAAATAAGGATTAACAGGTGACCTTCAAGACAGCTTGTAAGTGGCACTGGACATTGATGCCTGAAGGATTTTTCTGCTTTTCTTCTGAGTACTTCTTACACTGTTCCCTATATTCACAAGTATTGGCATGCATACTTGTGATGCTTTAGGTGATAGTTTAGCCTGGTTTCATGGTGTTTAGTAGGCCGGTAGACTAAACACCCCTGAAACCACGTAGAGTTAGAGACCAAACACCCTGTTTTCGTGAGCCCTCAAGGTCTCCTAGTAGGACAGATTTTGTAAACTAGAAGTTAGCCCTCCCAGGCCCCTTATTGGGCCCTCCTGGTAGATATGCTAATGTGTAGAGTCTTTAATTGTATACTCGACTGGGGGGACGGGGCTTTTGCGACGTGTTCTACCTGGATGGCAGAAGCCATCGAACGGGATCCTATTAAAATACCGAGGTAAATGACCCCCAACCCTCTAACCGTGTCTGAGCCTTTATTTCCTAAGGCCAGAAAAAGGCATCAGCAGCGAGACTGAAAAACAAGACAAGCCTCAATGTCTGTGTTACTGGTTTTGAAAGAGCCAAAGTATGAAAAAGTAGCCTAATTCCTGGCCTACCAATTCAGTTCAATAATTATTTCTAGAAATACTAATGCAAACTTTGAATAAAATTACATTTACTTAACACCATACAATACAAAATCTTGTCCCTCTTCCTGTTCTTATCAGGAACTGAGTGTTATTACACATCCTGTGCAGTCACATTTTTCATCAAAATTTTGTGTTACCTAGATTTTTAGCATGCAAAACATTAAAATGGCAGAACTAGCTATTTTTCCTCCTTTCCCTTCTACAACATTGAAACAAAACCACAATTCATAAATACCTTTCTAAACATTACTTTTGTCAAAGTCACTCACCTCCCTCTGAATTCATAGGCTTTTGCTTTGAGACACGAAGGAACAACTAGGAGGGGAAAGGGAAATTCTATGTTTAACATGAACATTTTAATTGCATTTTCTGATAAAGAATTTTTCTGCATAAGCACAAAACTCCTGCCAACACTGAAAGAAATCTAAAAATACTTCAAATCAGGCATAAAATTTTAGCTTCCTCCTGCAATATTTTACAGCAAAGGAACAACTGAGAAACCAAGTTTAAGTATTTTCTGCGCAGTAATCCTTAACTGATAGATCAAAACAGCTGAAATCAGTCACAAACAAGAAGTTCAGTGCTTGTTGATATTTTTAGGGTACCAAGGCTGTTAATGGAAAAAGCCTAGTAATTGTTAGTAGCTAATTAACTAGCACAAATATAATTAAAAATTAAAATCATAATCCAAATAATGGTAAAGGGTGTAGGGTTCCAAGCAGAAACACTGGTTCCCAGTTGTGAAGAGATCAGTCCTACAAAATACCCCACTGGTGAGCCTTTGTCTCATAGTGGTGTTCAGTCAAAGGCTGGACTCAATGATCTTGGAAGTCTCTTCCAACTTCAATGATTCTATGATTCCTTTTTTTTTTTTTTTTGAAAGGAAGAAAAGAGATCCTGAAAAGCCAGAAACCAGACAGCCCACACCAAACTATTCTAAAAAGTGAGTGGATACTTCACTGTATGATACTCACTAGCAGATCACTTGGATAAAATAGACCGGGTATTATTATCAAAGAAGACTTCCACATCTGCCAAAACTAAATTAATTTTTAAAACATGTATGCTTATTTGAAAAAACTGACTTCTGCACAGGTTGCTTTCCCTCTGTATAGCACTGACATTAGGTAATTCTTGGAATTAAATTAATTAAATTAATAGCACACAAGAGCCAGCTGTCTTTACCATGTTGATGCCATTTTAAAGAAAGTGTATGCAACATTTAGAACATGAGCACAACTCAACAACCACAATATTTAAAAAAATAAAATTACTAATTAAATAAAAATGTATGCATTAACAACCGTGGTAAAAATAAACACTAAAGTAAGAACTGAGTCCATCAGTAACTTCCTTCAAGCTTAATTTCCAATGGGTTGCCACTGTGTTTGCCACTCATTTCAAGAGTGGCAAAGGCAAGCATGAAAGCTGACTTTACAACTGTCTCACCAGGCTGTTACGAGTCAAGCAAGAACATCATTCTTTGTGATGTCTGACTGCAGGGCTTAAATTTTCTGATCATACCTTACATAGTATTAATTAGTTTGAAAGCCATAAATATTTAAAGTGACTTGCTCAGCTCTACATAAGGCATAATTTTTTTTTCTTTTTCAAAACCAGAGGAAATCTCCTTTTATCTTCAAGTCTTGACCTGGATGCCTTATAATACTATACAGTCTAGGATGCCAAGAAATCTGAGACAATTAATAGATCTAAACCAGTTCACAAGCATAAAGCATGACAGACACATTTATTTTCCACTCTATGATAGAATCATCAGGTAAAAATTTTAGGTTATTTTCAGGCTGGCACTACAAAAAAATTAATTCTTGTAGTACTCAAATCTTTATATCTTGATATCCCTGAAAGATGATTTTAGTCTCATTTCTTCAGAATACTTCATTCAAGTATACCTCATGTCACCTGCCTGAAAAAGTTGGGCGTTGGTAGGGAGGGATGGGGAAATAACCTGACAAAATGAAAAAAACCCTGAACTACATCACTGAATACTTAAAAAAAAAAGTATTTCATAGAAAAATGTATCTTTATGAAAATGTGTCACTAGATCATGTAAACATTTGTAAATTAAGGACATGATTTTAATGATACTAGACAATACAGTGAAATACACTTTGCCTAAATTTTTCTAGGACAAACCTTCAATTGTTATAGATGCAAAACTCTCCTGAGACATGGAAGGAGAGGATAATCATTTACAGATTGTAGAAACACTGAAAAACAGACTTCAGTGAATAGTCTTGTATCATATAATAGGGAGGACTAGATGCAGTCATGAATTTTTTGCTTAATATATACTGACCCTATATAGTTTTTATTAATAACACTAAATACCAGACGCATAACTCCCAATCTCCCACATTCTCTAAATGACAATTGTTTCAAAGCAGTACTTAGGTATACTTAAGGTATTCAAAGTCAGTATAAAGAAACTGGTTTTAAATTAAGGTTCACTCAACTCTTGGAGCAGAGATACAATGTTCACCATTACACACAGAATTAAGCATGCCAAAGAAAAGCTCACCCTTCATTGGAGGAAAGGACAGTTACTTCAATCTACTTCCTGCCACACAGGCAAAACAAATGAAAGCTGTGTATCCATAAATATATACACAGGCACCTGTTTGTACACACATAAATGTGTGCTCACACACACACAAAGATCCTCTCTGGTGAAAAGAAAGCATCAATAACCATGCTAAAATCAGTAATTAATTGCTCTCCTCTCTCATATCTATTCCACACTGAAACCTGTAATCACATCCTTGTCAAAAGGTGTATTCAATAGCCTGGATGACTGCAAGAACATTGATGCCTGAAGGATTTTTCTGCTTTTGTCCTGAATACTTCTTACACTGTTCCCTATATTCACAAGTATTGGCATGCATACTTGTGATGCTTTAGGTGATAGTTTAGCCCGGTTTCACGGTGTTTAGTAGGCCAGTAGACTAAACACCCCTGAAACCGCGTAGAGTTAGAGACCAAACACCCTGTTTTCGTGGGCCCTCAAGGTCTCCTAGTAGGACAGATTTTGTAAACTAGAAGTTAGCCCACCCAAGCCCCTTATTGGGCCCTCCTGGTAGATATGCTAATGTGTAGAGTCTTTAATTGTATACTCGACTGGGGGGGACGGGGCTTTTTGCAACGTGTTCTACCTGGATGGCAGAAGCCATCGAAGGGGATCCTATTAAAATACCGAGGTAAACGACCCCCAACCCTCTAACCGTGTCTGAGCCTTTATTTCCTAAGACCAGAAAAAGGCATCAACATCCACTGATATGTTCTCATTTTTCAGCTCCTAATCTAGAGCCAACCTTCCTTCAAAGCTATTTAAAATTAACACAACTCCTAAAGTACATGCAGCACAACTGCCAAGTCTTTTCTCTAATAAGTACTTACTTCCTAACTTGATGCTTACAGCTATAAAAACGTTTTTTCTGAGACCCTAAAGCATCTCTCCAAATGTCTACCTAGAAAATAAATTTTAACTTTAGTCTTCTAGTTTTTAATTTTTCGGTCTGTCTCTTACACAAAGCTTCAAGCAAGCTAACAATGACTCAGAGTTTTGTGAAATGTAGGAGCATGGTTTAAACACAGATCAGTTGCAATGTCGACTCTAACTCACTGAGTAGTCAGGACTATAAACTGTATTTATAAACCTACAGAAGAGCATGACAATGACTATGTCACTATGAAAACCAAAGTAATTCATGCATTAATATTTTGCATCTTCAGGAAGTAGGCAAAAAGCAGGACACAGCATTGTATTTAACAGAGCACTTTACACACTCCTGCCCTAACAGGGTATGCTGAGAATCAGAGGTGCCTTTAAAAGCAACACACAATCCAGTCTCACAACACAGCATGTGCTGGCAAGTACAAGGAAACAAGAAGCAGCACACCTTCAATATAGGTCAGTCAGTAATCCACACACACCAGCATCTGCACCTAAGGGCCCACATGTCTAATACCTTAAGTTAGTTCAGAGGGTGGGTGGGTAGGACAGAAAGCCCTACCAGTTTTCACAAATGAAACACAATCAGAGTTAGTATCTTTTTACAAGTTTCCTCTTTCCTTCCTGGAAGTGCCCGAAAACACATGCTCCAATCCTTAATGGGTGACAAAACCCCCATCTTCCTAAAGATTTTTTAAAGCTTAACTTTCAAAGTATCTCCATGACAATAAATAATAAATATCTGCATGTAGGTATTTATTAAAATATACCACCACCAGTTGATGTTCATTCCATGTACCCCCCCCCCATTTCAGCCAAGCAAGCTTTCGTTCCTCCAAAACAGTGGCATTTTCCTCACTGACCTTGGGACTGCCTTCCTCCAGTATTTCTCCCTCATCAGTTTGCATGGGAACAGGATCTGTGCAAAGCTCTGCAGAAATGCAAAATACTGCCTAAAAGATAAACAACAAAGATATACTTTAAAAACAATGATTTTTCTTCCTTTAACAATGTTATGTGAGATTGCAGTGCACATAAACAACAATTCTAGGCCATGACCTTTAATGCTGCCATTCTGCACATATTTGCTGAAATCATGTTTTACAGAAACAAGACAACTGTTATTCAGGATAAGACAAAACTACTTAATTAAAAGAAAAAAACACTTAACAGGAACATACTTTCTTTTTAACTTTAAAGTGTCATTGCTGAGTATTTAACGTAGTCACTGATTTTACTCATTAAAGCCACAATCAGCAAGGAACAATCACACAGACCAGAGCTGAGCAATTCTTTCTTACTAGGAAATAGCTTTTGTGCAAATATAAGCTTCAAAGACTCAGCTTACAGACAATCTAAAGGATATTAGTTTGAAAAATTGCTAAGACTTCCAGTGATCTCACAGTACCTCTGAAGTCTTACTTTCAGGATTCTTTCCTTGACTTCATATTAAAAATAAATATATTCTAGAATCTAAATAGTTCAGGGAACAAATAAAGTAATTCACCTTCAGATTAGTATTTCCAATTTAACTCAGGTGACCAGATCCCAGTGTTTCCAACATTCAACACTACCAGGCAAGCTATTTCTAAGTTTCTTTGACAGTATCAGTGCAGTTCTAACTGAACGAAACCTGCATGCCAAACTCCATTCTTCAAATTGTAAAGTAACTTATGGAAGGATGCAATACAATCAGGAAGACCTTGGTGTTTAAGATTAGAATGTCTTCTCTTCCACAGTATGAGGCATTTTCCAGGGGTAATGGATCAAATGAATCAATTTAAGAGATCAAATGCACCAGCATAAATTCAGCACGAATCTCTCACACTTAAAATGCAAGACATAAGCCATGATATGATCTCTAACATTCCAGGTATGTGGAAAGTAAGGGCTCACACTGAGTACACTGAGTTAAGAATTGTCTTAAACCCAGGAGTTGTTGGCCTTTAACAGTTGTCCCTCTCAAGGTTATGTAACTCTTCAACTGCACCAGCATTTAAAATCCATTTCAAGTTTCTCTACTTCTGCACCCTGGCTAAAGAGCTGCTGACTGGCACCTTCACAGCAGCAATTCCAAGCCTGGAACCTGACAAGAGAAAGCTTCTAAATGATGCACCTCGTTCACTTCATTGTTAATGCCTGTTCAGAGTGCAAGGCTGCCTGCACTCCAGCCTGCTCTGTTACGTTGCACACAGGTAAGACAACACCTGTTATAGCTGACTCAATGAGTGAAGAACACGTTCTACAAACATTAAGAGCCTCAAACAACAAAATGTTACACACAACTTCATAAATCTTACAACCAACAAGCTGTTACATTCAGTAATATCATACATTCTAGTGCAAGGCACAAGAGTTGTAAAGATTTGGAGCATAGTCATTTCCTTTTCTGGGAAAAGAAGAAATGAGGAGAAAAAGAGAACTCTTACCCAAATCCTCACTTAAACATTCTGCCTTCAGCACACAATCAAAAATCAGAGGTATCAAATGCTAAGCATGACATCTGTGCCAAGATCCTCCTGCCTACAACAAATATTTCTTGCTTTTTGTTCTGCACCCACAGTGGAGGAGGCCAGGCTGGGCAGTCCCTGTCCATGGTACCTCTTTGCCATGCTTGGTTTCTGAAACCCACTCTAGAACTTCCAGAACTGGGAGTTTTGGAGCATGATTTTGGTGTTTCAGAGTCAAGTAATTGGGAAGCTCCTCATATTTTTGTTAGACAGACAGTCTGATGTCTAACAGCCAAAACAGCTTTGGCCAGAAGGATTCCTGTGGCACTTACCTGGCCTCAAAGTCAGAGAAACAAGCAAGAATGAACTTGAGCTACAGAAGCGTTATAAAAAGCTTATATATAAAACAAGACCAGAAAGGTCAGACCAAGAGCACTGCAAGGGGAAGTCACTTTTTATTCAGAGTGCTGCAAGAACTCAAACATGAGCCTCTGAAAAACTGACATGTTTTATCTTCTGAGATCCCTCACTACTAGAGGGATTGGCAGTATTTGACACCAGTTTTTATATACTACTCCTGAAAGAAGACAAAAAAAACTATCATCCAGTGCATCTCAAAGGAGGAAAGAAAAGGTCAGCAGAACTAGGAAATTTTAAAAAATGGAAAGGCTACAAGAACCAAGACAAGTAAGCTTTCCCACAGTTGACAGATTAAATACACTAGAACTATCCAGAACTCAGAGATCAGAGTAGGAAATTGAATGAATGAGCTCCTTTCCTTCTCCATTGTATTTTAATTTTTACAATTTCTATTTTTCTCTCTTCATTTATCCCATAATTGATTTGCTCTTACATTAAAAAAATATAATATTATGTCATACAATACTTAGAGTGAACTCACTCACATGGAATGGTAAAAAGGTAGTTCTAGAAGTCTCAGTAATTTACCAGAAAACTTCACAAGGGAAAAAGAAAATCCACAAAAAAAAATGTTTAGCTGGTGCAGGAAGACCCTAAGCCACAGACTACAAGAGGTGTTGCAAGAGGAAGTTTTGCTGAACACTATCCTTTTTTATGCTTTATAGCATTTGCTTCTGGGTTCTTTCAGGAGACAAAACATCCTGCAATAAACTATGAGCCAAATTCAATAATTTTTATGTTCTTTTGCATACACAAATCATTGATTCCTTTAGCCACTGGCACAATAATGCTGCATTGCAAGTTTATTTATTGCCAAAAGGAGACACTTCAAGATTCCTGAATCCATGGGACTGAATCCTCTGCGGCAGACTTCTGTAGCAGTCATTTACAACTGAGGGTGACTTCTCAGCCAACAGAGACTGCTTATTGTCAGCACATGAAGAAATAACATCATTATTCCATGTTACTGACATCACCTCTTCAGCTCACCAGCTTCTGATCAGAGAGCACTGAAGGTGACATGCAGGGTCATTTATTTTATACATGGAGGATGGACAGGAAGTAAGAATTTGTACTAGCATCCTAAAGGATCAGGAAAATGCCTAAAGGCATTTATTTACTTATATTCAATACTTAATGTGATAAGTCAAGTTCCCAGGTGATAAAAATGAAGTTTATAGACAGTCCCTTCAGATTTTCAGATCCAACACCTATCAACAAAGACACTACTGGAAAAGGTCAAAAGTAAGGTAATCTTCTTCTACCCTTGCATATATCCACCCAAACAACCTGAAATATGACTAAAATCCCCCAATCTTTTTACTCACCTGGTATCCTTCAGAAAAATTAACTAACTTCAGCTGGAGTGAGATAACTGCAAGAAAGGTCTGACAAATAGCAATGCACTGGTACGCCCACATATGATGTAGCAAATGCAAGTTTAAACCTAGGAACAACTTCTAATTAACTCCTTAAAAAGGTAATACAATGATGAGAATCTATTCTCAAAGGTAAAAACATTCATTAATACGAACCAGCTGGATTTCTTACTAACTTTAATGCCTACTGCAATACTGTCCTGCCATTAAACAGTATGGTTTTGGGACAATCCAGTTTGATATTTAGTCCTACTTTTGCTCCATCTCTATCCGCAGCAAAGATGCACACCTTTTGCTTAGTAGGAGCAGCATGATGGATGCAGCCACTCAGAGTAAGCAGAACAGTGCAGTGTCCTAATGGATACTATCTCTGCAGTACTGCATTCTAACACATTCTAGCAAGTAAAACCTGAACAAAACTTCCATATACTTATAAATCCCTGAAAACAAATACCAGTGAACAAGGTACTTCCTCTAGGTCTACTTTGCCCTCCACATAGAAAGGTCCAGCATGGAAAAACACAAAGTCCTAAATAGTAAGAGAGAGCTGTAATTCAAATGATTTCATATTTGATTTCATCAAACAGGCATCACTGGGACTAAGCACCTTGGCTAATTCAAGGGCTTTTGTGCAGCAACACTTTTTTTAGATTGGCAGCAGGAATCAAAATGGACTAGAGAGAAAATCTGTTTTTCAATTGATAATGAAGAAGAAAACTACTTAAAGCTTCTAAATAGTGCAGCAGCGAGAGAAGCACTTGTTTAAGTACAACCAACTGCGATTCCCGTGAATTCCCAAGTCTAAATTGGGTATGGCCCACTAGAAACCCCCTGAAGGACAGTAAGGCTGTACCACCTATCACCATTACAGATGTTAAGCAGAAATCAAAGGTAGGTCCCAAACTCTCTCGCAAAGCGAAACAGGAACGAGTGCTCTTCCAAGGTGATGATCCTGTACACATGGCATTCTTGAAACAAGAGCAGTGAGAACAAGGCACTACTTGACTAAACTGTGTCTTAAATGAGACTACACTTATTTGAAACAATTGTACTGACACATGATAGCTATCACCAGTCTCTAGGTACAGACAAAACGTTCATTTTTAACACATGAACCAGCCATATTGTATTTAATCACTAAAGCATTGTATTCCATTGAGTCTGTTAAGAATGTACAGAAGCAACACAACATTTAACATACAGAAGAAGATGGGAATATTTTTTATCACTTTAAATGCAAGTTGCTCTGAAAGCAAGAGCATTCAGAAGACAAAAAACCCTTGACTATAACTTCATTGCTTATAGGAAAAAAATCACTTACCGATTCCAGTGACTTTTAAAATCTCAACATAAAATAACTAATTTTCAAAGAAAATGATACATCATACATATCAACTTCAGCGTACAGAAACAAATCACATCAGGCAGCAACATAAACCTCACACCCAATCCCACAGGAAATAACACACTAGAAAGTATATGAAAATAGATATACCTCCTACAGTATCTTAAGAACCAGCATACGCTATTGCTCTTCTCACCTCCAACTTTCAAGATCACAACACTGAACTTGGTTGATATTTACCTTTGACAGTTTCCAAGGGCTGCCAAAGCCCACAAGGATCCGTCCTGGCTACATTCAGTGCAAAAACGAAACCCTAAAAGGAGACAAAAAAAAAAAAAAGGACTCAACAAACTCTGGGAATTAGTAAATAAAAAAAACATACAAAAAACCCCATCAATTGTCTCCAAAGCCCAGCAAACCTAGGTGCACAGAGGTGAAAGGAATAAGCTGCCATCAGAAAAATACTTTCTAAAAATTCTACCCACAACCTCCCATCCAAATCTGGAAAAACAGTAAACACTGGTAGCATGTGTAAGAGAATCTCCTACTGACTATGAGATACAACAGAACAGTAGGAAGCTCTAGAAACATAATTTCTATTTACAACTGGGAAAAAACACGGGGTGAAACTGGTTTCTTGTGTAAGAACTGAGAGAACACACACAAGTGTGTTTCCTTGCAGTCAAGGGAAGTGATTATGTAATCCTACAATAACTCCTCAATATTAAATACTATGTGTAAAAATGAATCCCATACCCACCAATTGACAAGTATTTAATCCTATTTTGAAAAGGTAACATAGTAGTACTGCACTGGCTAACAATCAAGCCCATTTTAAATCATACATAATCTGTTGTAACCCCAGCTAGTATTAAATACTTCAATTTTGGTTTTGCAAAACATAACCAGCTTCCAGGAATTAAAAGAAATCCAGAACCATCAGCTTACCACTATACAACCAAGTTAAGATCACTAAAATCTAAATTATTCCAATTGCCATTATTCAGGTTTGCTGTGAGAGATATGAACAAGTGGCATTTTTCTAAATTCACTGCATCATTTTGTTGGCTACTACTACTTAATGTACAGCATTATCTAGGAACAAACTGTTCCTCTCATTGGACTAACTGCCATAAAGTGAGTATTTTTTTCCTGATCTTCTAGCATTAACTAAGAGCTTTCTGGGCATGATTTCCATTCAAACCATTTCTGACTAGAAACTACATTTGGTGATAAAAGGGAGTCTTAGCTGCCTCTATGGTTTACTTGTCCCTTTGCTAAGTGAGTAAATGTTTTACAGAAGCAAACTTTAATTTTGAACTTGGTTCTGACTTATGCTGTGGGGTGATTCTGACAAAGCAACCCAGAGCACACTCTGCTCAGGCTGTCTTAAAACATCATCTTAAAAAAATCATAACTAAACAAAACATCACATACTCAATTAGGACATTGAGAAGTTGGCTTAAAGTCATTCCCAACTTCAAAACAATATGGAAATATTTCATGGTTTTTCATCTACAGCACAGTGGCAGTGTAAGTCATGATTTACTATAAAAATTACCCAGGACAGCCCAGGTCTCACTGGGATGGTAATTCTGCACTTCACTTTTCAAGGCTGAAGATGGAAACATGACTAATTTGATAGAGGGAAGGATACTACTGGTGCTTGAGAAGTGGATTTGCTACCTCTTTGTTTCATATGGTTTAGAACAATCTCTTTGCATTACCTAGGTGGAAGAAAATCCAGGAAGCATTAGTACTTCAAGGAGAAACAAACTAAAGATGTCACTCTAAACAAAGCAGCTGGGAGGAATGGGAAAAGGCAGAAATCCTCAATCTCTTAAAAAAAAAAAAAAAAAAAAAAAAAAAAAAAAAAAAAAAAAAAAAGCCAGAGATGAATATTCAGGAATGGCAGTCACATACCTCACAAAATCACTGTGGTGTTCTTCAGCAAAACATGACATGAGAAGGGGTGCCCATTATGTTTAATTAAGCACTGGCTGCACAACTTCATATTTTGTTCAGTATTAAAATAATTGCACTGATGTTTTTGGTAATATACGGAAAATGTTTCAGCTGTTTGTGTAGGTACGACACAAGTACTTGTGACAAGATAAATAGCTGTAACTTGGAATAGATATCATATATATTAGTCTGTAGTGCACTTCTCAAATAACATGAGAACAGGACTATAAAGAAGCTAAAGACAACCTATATGAACAAAACACAAGTCCCACTTCACAGTCCCACTTCACAGCACTTAAGTCTTTTTACATGAACAGCTCATATATAAACCAGAATATAAAAAAACCCCACAAAACAGAATGCTTCTGAAGATGTCAGGGGGTTTTAAATGGACAACCCCTCATCATGATCTCCTCAAGGAAATCCAATCATTAGTGAATTTGTGCGGTTTTTTCTCATTAAAGGATGTCACCCTTTCCGATTCAATTAAGGGAGATGCGAAACATGCAAGAGGATAGTTCTCAAATAGTCCTCAATCAGACTTTCAGTTTAGAAAATCCTGTCTCCAGCTTTTGAGTCTAAAGACAGCCTTGAAACATAAGGACAGAATATTCCATCATCACCTTCCCAGTGTTCCAACCATTTACATACACAGTATTTAAGGTGCTAAATATTTCTCCTCCCACTAAAAGTAAACTGAAAAGCCTATTTCAACAAATGTTTTGCTTGCACCTTTTTACCACTTTCTACTGAAAACTGCACTTCTTTTCTGCTCATACTGATTTTGCTAAAGAATCAATCAAAAGTTACAGTGCATATGAAAGGTATTTGTCTTCACTTTGCTACTGCAGCCTATTGTACACTACACACACTACACATCACTTCTCAACTGTAATCAAAAATCACATCCCAACTATAACCAGCCAAAGGCTGCCAAGTGTTCAAGTTTTCCAAAGTCCTTTGTGCTTTGTCCCACTCTGTCTTTTCAATGCGGCTGAAGCATACGTGTGCGTAGATACAATATATATATATAAAAAAAAAATTATTTCTACTTTTTCTCTTCAAGACCTTCAACACTCTACACCACAATGCTTATGGAAATTATCAAACTGAGGTTGTTGAGAGTAGTCTGTCTTCACTGACTGACAGTCAGCACCACAGTAACAGTTGTGGTGAAACCTGGAGCAGCAAAGATTTAAAACATAGTGAGTTGAGAATACCAGCAGCTTTTTACACTCTGAATAGAAGTTTAACCTACTCAAGAGATTTGTTTTGCAAAGTTGGAAACAAACTATCACTTAAAAAAAACCCCATTCTTCTCAATTGTTCATTTCTGGTTCTACTATGTCTTGCAAATTATCAGTTTTCAGGCACAGAAAAGGGCTACTTCACACTGCTGATGCTGCTACTACTCCTTAGCAGTAGCAATGCTCGGAATCCCAATGGCACAAAAGCAGTCATTACCATAACTATTACAACTATCATGGCATCTAATGGTGCCCCAGTGGCAAAAATGGCTCGCAATCAACATGCTCAAAATGCCAGCAATCCATGTACACCAAGCATTCCCAAGGATTCAGCACTGCTGGAGCAACACCAGTGTAACCAAGCCTTTATTTCAGGGCATTTGCAAAGTAACAAAGTCTTCAGAAAACAGAGGACCAGAGTTTTCTAAGAGGAAGTGAAGAAGGGAGTGGATGTTATACTAGACCAGAGACATGAAGCATTTTTCTCTATCTTAAGCAAAACGTTGTAACGAGTGAGAAGCCCGCTTCTCAACAGCTCAACTTTAAACCTGAAAGCTATAAATAACTCCTTTACTGCTGATAATCCCAACAGAATCATCCCATCAGATTATTCATACCACTAAAGCCAACTCAGGATCGAAAGTTTCCTTTCGAAGCACCAGTAACACTCGTCAAGTCCTATACAGCAGTGTGTTTATCAAACCCAGCAGTACTAACTAAATTAAAACTGATAAGGTTAGGTAAGCAGCCATGTACAGAGGAAAAGGGGAAGGGCGGCTAATTCACTGACAGCAGCAATTACAAGAGCTAAAGACAACACTACCAAAAATCATTCACATGCAGGACAGGATTGGAAGATACCGTGTCTTCCAAACTATCCAGTTCTTACAATCCTCCTGTATTTGATTAGAAGAGCATCAAAGTTTCCTGTGTTAAACTCTCCTTTTGCTTTGTTTGTTTGTTTTTACAATGAGAGTTGCGTTGTTAAGGAATTCACACCAGCAGGGCAATACTGGTGTTAAGTCCCCCAGCAGCCATGGAGGCAGACAAGCATCCCCTGCTGCCCGAGAGAAGCTCCAGGTCTCGGCACTGTGATGCAGCCTCGGGCTGAAGATTATGACCAGACTGAGCCAGGACATAGCCAGGAGGAAGGCCTAAGGACTGTGAAGGAGAATGAAGTTTAAGTCACAATCTCCCTTTTCCGTTTTTTAATCTTCACTGCTTTATAGCTTACACCCTGAAATTTTCCAAAGTAATGTTCCATATTTATCTCATTTCTAATGATTAATAACAGACAGGTTCTTTCATACAAAGACGTTTTTACTTCCCACTAACATGATTATACATGCAGAGAGGTCCAATATCATAGCACTATTATTGTCAAAGAAAACAAATGCTGAGTTGTTAAGCAAATAATTCTAAACTATAATTGCAAACACCAACTTTGAACATAACCAGCTGCCAAATAGAACTTCATCAATATTTATAGCGTGACATCAGTCTGAATTGTACTTTTCAGCTATTTCGGCACCTAAGAAAGGAACAGGAAGCTAATTTTCAAAAATCGGTTTCATATTCAAAGATGTTTTTTCAAACTTCAAAGAAAATGAGGCAATATACTCATTTTTATGGGTAATATTTAAATTTAAAAACACAATGCAAGTTATTACTGATAAAATGCTAGTCCTCAACACTACAATCTCTGCTGAACATATTTAGTCTGTACTACTGAATTTGGAACTACTTGCAAGAAGAGCTTCAGACCTGCTCAACTGTGTGTGAGGTCAGGGCCCTAAATTTTCAGTCTTTTGGGTTTGGCACAAGAGTTCTTCAACTTTCTCATTTCCTCTGAAAGTGGCATTTAAAACAAAGGTAACCCAGCTTTATTATTACCACCAAAACCATAAAAGTCTGCCTTTAGGCTACCTACTTGAACTCCATGGCAACTGATTTTCACAAGCAAGCTCTCGCACCACATTTAAAAACCTAACTCTTGAAATTTGCTCCGAGGTTCGAATGTTCTTCACTTGTATGCTACTTTTGTTCACTCTTTATTAAACCTGAAAATGCAGTAACACAAATTCTCGGTTTTGTCCAAACTTTGTGAGACTAAAGTTACTTCTAGTTTGTTTACATACTCAGGCGTGGCAGGGGCGAGATAAGCTGATACACAGTATCCATATACAAGGCAGTGCCAGTTTATCTAGTTACGCTAAACTGGTGAAAGCAACATTATCCAGCATTGGTTAAGTACAGGGTTAGAACCGACTAATTATGTCACTGTATTCTTGCCCTCAGGCCATTACAATGGAACACTGTCAGGAGCGTTTTCCTTTGCTTAATTAGACAATGTTAAAAAGTATTTGATACAACGGGACTTCTACCTGTTTCTCAACAGTTTGATTTAGCTTTCAACCAACAGGAAGTTTCTCTCAATATGAATCTGTTTTCTGCAACACATGAATTGCCAGGGACGGGGAAGAGAAAGTTGGACTTCGAATACGATAGAACCAGAGGAATTAACTTCGAACAAATCAGTATTATCAGCCAGTTTCTGTTGTGTCTCTGAGTACTCAGAAAATCAAAAAGGCCAAGCAAAGAAAATTATAGACAGCTAATCCACTGCAACTAAGGGGTTAAAAAAAGTGTGAAAAAGTCTAGCTCTGTAATAAAATACATCTTCCCCCTTTCAAGTACCATTTAGCAAAGTGAGTGCCACCAGAAACACAGGCAACTTCCCCATAGCTTCTATTAAATACAACAGAAACACTGAACACCAACTAAAATCAACACCTGTTCTTCAGGCTGTCACCACACCAGCTGCAGGAAGTAAACGAGCAGATCCTGAAGCACCCATTTATCCACACAAAAACCACTGCTATAATTATAATGAAAACTCAATTTTAGCTTTACTATTCCACTTTGCCTTTGATGCCTGAAGGATTTTTTCTGCTTTTTCTCTGAATATTTCTTACACTGTTCCCTATATTCACAAGTATTGGCATGCATACTTGTGATGCTTTAGGTGATAGTTTAGCCCGGTTTCATGGTGTTTAGTAGGCCAGTAGACTAAACACCCCTGAAACCGCGTAGAGTTAGAAGACCAAACACTCTGTTTTCGTGGGCCCTCAAGGTCTCCTAGTAGGACAGATTTTGTAAACTAGAAGTTAGCCCACCCAAGCCCCTTATTGGGCCCTCCTGGTAGATATGCTAATGTGTAGAGTCTTTAATTGTATACTCTACTGGGGGGAGGGGGCTTTTGCGGCGTGTTCTACCTGGATGGCAGAAGCCATCGAACGGGATCCTATTAAAATACCGAGGTAAACAACCCCCAACCCTCTAACCGTGTCTGAGCCTTTATTTCCTAAGACCAGAAAAAGGCATCACCTTGAAGGGCTAGGCAAAACATGAGCTGAGCCAGTATAAAATCACCACAAAAAAGACACTTCATATGAGGGGCAGGGAAATACTATAGTGTTATAGGTAATAGTATAAAGAAAAGATCCATTATAAATGTGAGGATCCATTCAAAATGTGAGAAAATATTAAGTATTGAATTTTTTTGCAATGTCAATGAAAAATGGTATGAATTCTAATGAACAGTCACAAACAAGCACTGTGGCTTGACTCCCTTATTTTTGTTCTCATCAAAAGAAGACTCATCTGCATTTTTAATTTGCAAGAATAGGCATCTGATACAATTCAACTCAAACCTGATAAGGCAGAATCTCAGCCATTTGACAAACAAGAATACTAAAAATTTCATTTTAAACAAATTTTTCTGAGAACCCAAATACACATGGAAGGATAAGAATTTAAATTACAATGGCTGTAATAGTAAAATATCCTGCACAAACACACACTCTTGTCAAAAAGAATTTTTTAGCTTCTTACTTGCAGCAGTTAAGTGGAACTTAAAAAACAAACAAACAAAAACTCCTAAATAAAACCCCCAAACATAATTATCAGAATAAACATATTCCCAGCACAGAGTGAAACTGCTATATGTACAACAATATAAGAATGTTGTTGCAATAACACCAACACAGCAAGGAAAAAAACTCAATGCATAAAAATCCCAGAGAGGATCACAAAGAAAGATACTAAACTCCATAAAAGCATCAGACCAGGCTTTAAAGCATCTATTCAGAGCAATATGTATTATGGTCTTCTTTCTTAAAGGGATTTTGAGCTGCTTCAGATAAAGGATGGATCATAATTCATTCTGGAATGAAGTACATTTTGGTCTTTGTAAGAAGCTGGGGTGAGGGGGAACATTCCCTTCTTCTATCTCAGACTCAGAATTTTTTAAACAAAACACTATCCTAACTTTGCCAAGTTCCTCATCATTCCTCATGCTAGTTGCACCCTCTAATACTATCAACCTATGGTTTCTCAAGTCACTGTGCAAGCAACAGAAACCTCAGAGATCTGAAACAGCATTTCACTGTAATGGTAAAGCAAGTGAGTATACAGTTGATTTAATCTTCTACAAAGTCTAACTTCTGGAAAAGCTTTTAAATCACAAAGTTACTGTTCTGCTGTCAGAATATACTGTCAGCTGTAATAAGAAAATAAAATGTACTCTGTGGCACTTCCATCTTCTCCAGAAAGAGACATCAGATTATTCGTAAGGATCCCCAAATGTCCCAGGAGAGAGCGAAAAGGTTCTCAAATGTACAGAAGAAGAGCTGGACAACCTGGGTCTCTTCAGCTCCTAAGACACAGAAGAAGTTTGTCACTAGAGGACACTGACACCAAATTGCTGAGTAGTTTGTATCTCCTGGGTGTAACAAGCAGTGAGACAAGAGGACCTACTCCCATTATCATTGGCAGATCACCCTAAGGCCAAACTATATTTAGTCCACAGTAGACTGGCAAGTCCCTGAAGAGTTTCTTCTATTCCCTAGAGGTGGGTTTCCTGTCTTTCCTACCACTCATGTGATACTGTCATGAGATTTATGCAGAGAGGTCAAAGGGCCAGGGAAGTTGGTTAAAGAGATTGCCTTGGAGCAGCCCAGGAGTTTCTTAGTTCGGATCATGTGGAGACCTATAGGACTAGTCCTTACACAAGAAAGCCAGCAAACAGCTTTCCAAACATTTAGTTTCTGGATTTAAAATCATACATTTAATTTCACTAGTGAAATTCTCTCATAAAGTCTGCTTTTGCCACATGAACAACACACTAGAGAACTGCAGGTGCAACCAGTTTGTGGTAAGAAAACAAGATGGACTCGAGTAGGAAAAAAGCCCTGCAACCCTAGGATACAAGATGATCAGAGGAACAGGAACAAGCATTTCCAACAAGCAAAACAGAGGCTAGAATCTGAAAAATCTTCAAACTTAGCAGAAGAAAGCTGACAGTATTCACAAAAACTATGTTCTTTGTAGGCTACTACCAAATCAAAGGGCATAAATTTCTCCTATTACAGAACAGACTTTACTAATGAAAACCCCAATACTCTACTGAAAAACTCCGCCAAGTTATTTTTCTTTATAGGACTTTCTATGACACTTTCAAAAGTAATGATAAAATAACAGAAATTAAATGCAAGTAACAACAACAGACTTATACTTCATTACTCATTTAGATGGATTAGAGGACTTCCCCTCATACAAGCAACATGATATTATTGTATCACCTTCTGATTAATCCTCTGTCAGGCTATCTAAAATTATCAATTCTTTGTTTTGCAACTTTGCTTCTTATCCTTTCATCTGCCACTTAGCTTTCCAGCCTCCCATCTTCTGTCTAACACGGTCAAAATATATCAACTTCCAGGTTATTTTTTACACATTTATTCTGACCAGTATCCTGCAGCACACAGCACAAGTGCTGCCTTTTGATACCTCCTCTATCTCCTTGCAAGCAGGACTCCACAGACTTAAAAGCTAAACTGGCTAAGAGCTGCTTTCAGATCCATTTTACTTTTTAAAGTAGGTATTTTAACAAATTTGAATAGTGCGAGTCTTGGATAGAACATTAATTTGTTTCCCAGGTTTCCTCACAGAGGAACTGTTGTGTTTTTTTCTAATCCACAGACATTAAATCAGGAAATACATGCATGATATCCAATTTCAGAACTACTAAAGCTGGCAGAGCCCAGAAACGCAATCCGTACTGACTAGCTGAAACTGGAAAAGGTCATCTCCATAGCTCACTACATGGTAAACACGGAGAACATCCAAACTCCAACCACAACCCTTACACTGATGAAAACTTAAAAACCTCAGAACATTCCCCTACAACATGATGCAAACCATAAGAAGTGCAAAAACACCCTCTCCCTCTAACCACTATAAGAAAGCAAAAGGAAAAAATAAATTTAACGTACTCACTGCCTACAGCTCTAGAGAAAAATAAGTGACACCAATGCCTTGCAGCAAAGCATGTTTATTCCCTGAAGAAATACAAAATAATGAGTAGAAGTGCAACACAAAGAAGGCATGAACAGAAGAGAAATGTAAGGAACTATAAGAGTTTTACTATCCGCTGAAAGGGACAGGGAGCAGCAATCAGAATTTCCTGATTACTCTCACCCCAGTCACCTCGCAAGCAGAAATACCAGCAGGCAACTACTTGTCTGACAGTGACAGCTGGCTCAAGTACCAAAAAGTGCCCCTATTTTTATTAGCAGATAGTAGCCAAAAGTTTAGTTTGGATTCACAAGAAACTAACATGAATTCTTCAGTCCATATTGCACATAGTGTTTGCTGAAAGAACAAGCAACCGTAGCATGCATATTTTATCTGAAAACAGAGAAAGACAGTAGATGCTAAGCTAATGCTAAGGAAGACTGTTAGCAAGAGTATGTCTTTTTCTACCACAACTGGTCAAACCATTAGAAATGCATATTACTGTTTGCTCAACATCACTGTGCTGGGTTCTTGCAATTAGAACAGAAGACTGACATTCCCTTGCTGTTCTTTCCCTAAGTGAAACATTTCATGATTAAAATTTCTGAAAATGCAAGTAACAGATCGTTAAAAGCAATTTCAGAGCAAACACATTTTATAAGTACTGAGGCGACAGAAAACTTTTAGCTTTAAAGAAAACCAGTAGTACGTATGTGCCAGTATCAGGTACTTCCCTCCTTTATCTATGTGCTAAACATGCCTAATTTATCCTGTGAAGACAAACAAAGCCAGTTCTTCACAAATACACATCTACTGACCCAAATCACACGTGGGTTAAGGTCGAGTGAAAAATAAAAACTAGTGATAAAGAAGTGAATAGGTGTAAGATGCAAGGTATGCTGTAAGTAGAAGTATTGCAGAATTCATGAATCTAACAGCAGCACTATGAGCAATTACTGAGGAGAGCCATTGCAAAGAGACTGGAAATGACTGTTAATTGTTATTACTGCACAAAGCAGACAATATCTATGTATAAAAAGATTTCCAAGAAAATAAACACAATAATGGCAATAAGTGAGTAGAAGAGACTCTGCACCCAAGCATTTTGCAGAAAATGGAGAACAGAGAAACCAAACCATTAAGCAGACTATTAATAAACTCATTCAAGTCAATAACTAAGCTTCTTAGACTTATTCTATGATCTCCAGTTCGTACTGCTTAATTGTAAATCCAATCTCCTCTGTGAGCAGAAATACACCAGCTTTATTGGAGGAGAAAAAAAGAAAAAAAATCACTCAAAAACCCAAAAGAACAAACCCCATTAGAACACACTTTTAAATTACTAATTCTATAGCAGTCCTTCAATTCTTTCCATCATTCTGGCTGCAGCTATTCATCCCACTGTTCTAGATGCAGCCATCTCTATATATGATTTTTATTACGCATTACTTCTGCAAAGAAATTAATTTCAAATTTCGTACTTGCTATGACCGGACACAAATCTAAGGTACAATGTGCTACCTCAGAGCCATCCAAAATTCTCTCCTGAAGCTTCCTCCTCTTAAGCCATCCTCTAACACCAAGTTTTAATGATGAAATAAGCATCATCAAGCAAAGCCATGACACACACTCAACCTAAATGCTTTATTGGACTATTCAGACATACAAACTCTGGCGGATTAAGCTTTGTCAAGACTTTTATGTCCAAATGTTTGAACTTATTATTTAAATGAAGTGTAGATCTCTAGCTAAATTTGCAGGTATACAGAAACTGGAGTAATGCCTTACCTCAAAAGTCTGCCTAATCAAGAGATACTGACTGGTTTATCATTACATTTTTTCCAGGACTACCATATTACAGGATTACAGCAATTCCCTTTAAGCATCCCAACAACATTTTGCCCATCAGCACACATAGTATAGCCAACAAGATAAAAGAAAACGTATAATGATGACCTCACCTGCTCTCTACAAAGACAGATGTAGCTGCACCCTACTGCCCTGAAACCTCACAGAGGAAAATTTAACACACAGCTACCACCTCCCTGGGCCCCCATCCCCAGCCTCAACTTTTTGCAGGGCAGTTTCTTTGCTGAGGAATTGTCTAGTTAGTAGCACCTGCAACTCAGTTAAACTCAGGTGAAAAGCAACCCCTGCAAATCACTCCCCTGAGGTACTTCCACCCAGCAGACCCTGCACTAACCACGGCTCATGCAGAAAAACTGGAGCTTATCTTTTAATTCGGGGCAGCATTCACCCACTTCTCAACAGCGCACATTCCAAGGAATCTGTACCTTTAGAGAGTCGCCACAGGAGAGAAGGGCATTGCTGAGCAACTTTGGTGTAGACAAGCTAACTACAAAGCTGCCTGAACTTGAGCACATATTTAATAACCCTGTGAATCAAAGCTACCACCTGTACAACACTTGTAGCAGGAATTGATTTCCAAAATCCATTCATATGGATAGCGATATTACTGAAAAATGCTAGGTAAACCAGACCTTTCAAATACAGAGCTATACAACCCCCCAAAAACCTACCTACTGTTTTGCAGGAAGAGTCACAGTTTTTGTACAGGCTGTAAATGTGACACTAAACTCCAGCAAGTCATGATTTAAAAATAGCAATTAATGGATTGTAAAAACAAACAAACAAACAAAAAGTTACGTTTACAAAGAGATATGTTAACAAATGTTCATAAGGTTAGTGAAATGTTACCATGGAAAAACAAGTACTGTTTATAGCAGTAAGCATCTCTGCTTTAGCTGGGAAAGCACTTTGTTGAGACTCCAGTTTATTCAACAAGCCTCAGCTGTATGCTGTAGTAGATCCTCCTACATGCACTCTCATAAAGCAGATCTGAGCTTGCAAGATACCACGCTGCAAGCTGCGCTTATCCACAGCCAGCGAAGCGTCTCCAGAAACAAACATTCCCTCATTTTGCCACAAACAGCTGGGTAAACTTTTTTTTTCCGCCTGGGACACACCTCTGAACACGGTCACTCTTCCCACACACCCTTTACAGATACACACACAGACACATTTTAACCAGCATCATGTTCCACTCATCCAGCGCGGTCTGCAGCGGTACAAATGCAACCTCGGCTCTGTCCCCACACTACAGCACTTTTTTTTCCCCATCCACACAAGGGCTCCTCGGAGTCTTTCCGCCGCTGTACCTCCTGCCCCGCCTGGGTAACCCGGCGGGCGGGCGGCTCTTCCCCGGGGCCCTGTGCGGAGCCGGAGGGGGCGGCGGGGGGCACCGGGGCGCAGCCGCGGCGAGCGGCGGCCGCACGTGAGGCGGGGAGGGGGCGGCGCTCTCCTGGCTGTGCCCCGGGACAGGCACTCGCCGGGGTCGGGGCGGGAGCAGCGGCCGCTCTGCCGCCGCCGGGGCAGCGCCCTTGAGCCGCCGCCGCTCGGGGCCCCTCCCGCCGGCCCGGCCCCCCCGTCCCTCCCCCGCCCCGCGGCACCGCGGCCCGGCGCCAGAGGCCCCTCAGAGGCGGCGCGAGGGTCCGCAGGGCGGGAAGGGCTCCGAGGGAGTCCCGCGGCGGGAGCTGGGGTTGGGGATGGGGGGTAGGTAGGGGGTCCGTCCCGCACTCACCGCCGAGGCGCCGCCGCGGTGCGCTGAGCCCCCGTTCTTCTCGGTGCCGGGGGCGGCTCCGCCCGCCCGGGAAACACGAACCCCAGGAAGCAAAAGGCGAAGAAGCTGCGAAAAGCGTCCCCCCCACTCCGCCGGCCCCGCCAAAAAAACACCACCGGGGGGGGGAAAAAAAAAACAAAACCAAACTTTCCTCGCCGCCGTCTCTCCCTCCCCCGAGGAGCACGAACCCAAACACACCGGGACACGCCCCCGCACCGCCCCTCGCACCGCCCATTGGATGGTGCCCCGCCGACCCCCGCGCTGATTGGTCGTTCCGCCTGCTCGTCTTCTCCTTCCTCTCCCCTTTCCGCCCCTTCACGTTGCCCATTGGGAAGAGTCTCGAGGATCTCTCCGCCCATTAGCCATGACCCACGTCAATCAGGGCAGAGCCCCGCCTCTCGGCGCTTTTGATTGGGTTCTGGCGTCACTACACGCTCACTGATTGGCTGTATCTGCTGCCTGTCACCGGCTAGTGTTGCCCCCCTTCCCATCCCTCACTGGGTCCCGCCCCTTCTTCCTCTGCCAGTTAGCTGCGAGATTTGCCCCTTAAATGGGGCACTCGCTGGCCCGCTTCTACTTGTCCCGCCCTTCCGCCCTACGGATTGGGCTGTGGGTCGCAACCTCCGACTCCATTAGAGAAGGAATGTGCCTGTTACACCTAACAGCGCGGAGACCCGCCCACCGAGCCGCGCTCCTCGGCGGCCCCTGGGGCCCTTCTCAGCCGAGGCGAGGTTACGTCAGTGTGTGTACTCATTTGCCGGCCGCACGGGCGGGGCGCCGTGACAGCCACAGGCGACAGCGGGTATGGCTGCTCAGCGGCGCCGCAACTCGGCACCGACGCCACACTGCCCGCCGTCCCCAGCGACATCTCCGCTTCGCCCCGCCCCTCCACGTGCACGCGAGACACCTATTGGGCAGAGGAGCTGTCAACCATGCAGCTCGCGAAGCTCATTGGTCGGAAGCCGACGCCTGCGCAGCCAACCAGCTACCGCCCCTCGATGTCACCCGCCGGATGACACAGCAACCGTGGGCTAGGAGGGGTGAGGAAAGGCAGGGCCGTGACTTTGATTGGCTCGTTTCGCTGTCAATCTCCCTGGAGGGCGGAGGATGGGCGGGGCGAAGGCGCGTGCCCGCCGCGCCCCACGTGGCCCGGGCAGCTGCGCACGTGACGGGGGCCAGCGGCCGGGCAAACTTGTGGGAAAGGGATTTGCGGTGACCGTAGTGTCATCCCAAAGTGCAGTCGTTACAAATACACCCTGATCTTCGTTATCCGTGGAGCGGGCCGAGCCAGAAACAGGACTGCAGGGGTGGTCAGTGGTGGGCTGAGGCAGGAGCGGGCCCGGAGACGCTTTCCTGGGATGTGGGGAGAAGCCCGGGAGGAGTAGCCTTAGCCCTGGGACTGCAGAGAAGGTGTGGGGCAGCACTGCTGGATGGCAGACCGGGAAGGATGAAATGGGAGGTGTATAAGCAGGACCTGCATGGCACAAAGTATTAGCAGAGCGGAAGAGCACTGCCAGGGGAGCATTGGAGTCTCCAAAATTGACAGAGAAAGCAGTGGGGGGAATACATGGATAATAGAAGCATGTGGAGGATAAACTGGGAGCAAGAGGCTATCCTTGCTTGCACCTAATTTCTGTGCTGGTTCTCATTCTCCTTATTCTCCAGCATATTTGAAGCCTGCTGTTCCACTGATGAGTGTCACTTCCCGAGCTCGCTCAGGGCTGCAAGCCAGTGCAATGTTTCCATTTGATCTCCTCGGGAGAATCCAGTTACAACCTGATCAGCAGAACCATGGAGCAGCTGAAGAGAGAACTCCAGAGATGTGATGTGCCTGTCACCTTAGTGAACAGGTCTGTGGGTGCTCCGTGAAAAGAAGCTCTGTCTTGGAAGAGTCACAGAGCCTCTCACAGGTTTGTCACCTGCAGGAGGGACAGCTGCCAGCACAGCAAAGCCACGTGTGCTGGTGGCACAGACAGCACACACGATCCCTGCAAACTCAGGCTACACAGGACAGTAAAGAGCAGTGACTCTTTGGATGGCCTCTCCATTCAGTAATGGTAATTGATTTTTACATTGATTGGTGGGAAAAGACCCCCATTAATATTAATAAGATTTCATACTGGATATGCACATACTTGTTACTGTGGTGCTGCAAGGAATACAAAAGGCTCTGCATAAATCAATATGAATTAGTAATAGAACTTTTGGATGCATTTTGCCTCCCTTCCTCATTATTCAATGTGTGGGAACTGTCTGTATCCTGTCTATCCACATGTATTTTTCATGTTGTAAGCAGAAATCACTAATACACAAAGAGTACAGGTTGCACACTTTGGGAGAGAAAGATCTGTCCAAGATGCTGACCTTGTCTTTGCCATAATTAAAAAAAAAAAAGAAGAAGAAGAAATTATTTCCCTCTTTAAATTCTCTTTCCCCTTGTTGGTGTTCTTTTGTGTGTGTGTTCCTTCCTGTGTTTTGCTCAGGGTTTTGGTGTGCGTGTAGCAGGTGAAGGAATATGATTTATTTTACATAAGCCTAGGGAACCAGATATTTTCATTTCAGAGGAGCAAAATATACCACTCTCCATTGTCCCTGTAGTTTCACACTACAAAACAAATTTGAACAGTAGAAAGCAAGCAGATTTTGTTGGTTTGTCTGAAGTAGTAATGGGTGACTCAGGAGTTTGCATCCAGGTTCACCTGTGGATTTGGAAGGAACCACAGCTCCCAGACAGGTTCTGGTTCTCATAAACTCCAAACGCTTAGGAACAAAATAGTTCTTCCTATTTTTTTCATACCTCCCCCACTACCAAACCTGTCCAAAAATGGTACAAAGTTGGACAGTGACATTGCATTTTTTCATCCACTGGGTGTCAGTATTACACTACCACTGTGGGGCTTTTCCAGGTGCTGTGAAAGGTTGGATTTCTTTGGGGTGAAAGTCTTTGCTCTCTGATAGAGAAGTGATGAGAACAACCATTATAGCTGTGGGGAGTGGTCTCACTGCAGTATGAGTGTGCCTTTTGGCTCCTGCAGAAACAGGCTGGGGCCCTGCCTGCAGACATCCCAAGTACCGAACCTCACACAGACTGCAGCCAGAGAGACAGAGACTGCAGTGCTGGGGTCAATTCCACAGCCTTTTGACTCTTACGTCATGAAAATACATTACCTCTTCTTTTTTAAAATTAAGTTTATTTGTTTTAAGTACTGCATTTGACAGGGGCAGAGTCTAGAAGAAGCCTGCATGAAGGTACTTCTTTAAACAAAGAGTGCTGCCAGCTTGGGACAATCCTGAATGCAGGAATGAGAGAGGACAAGAATTTAGAAACAGCTTTGATATTTGGAATTTGCAGTCAGGGTTTTTGATTTCTGACACTGATTTATTATTTCCAAAAGTGCCATGAGATGATTTTTATAGGCTTGCTAGGCTTTTAAATCAGTGTATCTGAATGAACTCTGGATAGTTAGTCACTAAAAACTACTGACATTTTTAGAAAAGGTCTTTGCTAACCCTGCCTTTTTTTCTGCTTTGGATGCCCCAAGCAGCAGCAGTCTAGTAGACACAGAAAGGAACCAACTACTTACCTGCATAGTGTGATTAAGAGAAAGGTCACTTTTTGGAAAGCCACAGTCAAGTGTGTGCTGATGCTGTATATGGTGCCCTGTGTTTTAAGTGTTTTCACATGAAATGTGACATTTAACATATGATATAATGCTGTACTTTATCTGTGTCTAAAATGCAGGCAGCACTGGAAAAGAAGATTGCCATTGTTTAAAAGATGATACATAAAAAAGTAATAAAAGAATTGATGTTCTCTTGTTATATGTAAACACAGGCTGAATTTGATTATTTTCTTACTTATATCATTCCCCTGGAAGCAGCTTTTTAATCCATCCTTTTCCTAGAAGACTTCAGGGAAGTTTCAGCAGGCATATGGCATCAACATTCAAGGGGAATAAAACATAAATATTTACCAAGATTTTGATCCTGTTTAAATATCAATTATCCTTATTTAAAAGTATTTATCCTAATAATTACTTTCAGCTGAGACACCTGCTAAAGGTTCAGCATTTCCTATTTCCTTCAATTGAGTGATGAGAAGTTTTCTCAGCCATTCTTGTGCATCCTTCATGGAACTTTTCAGGGAACAAGCAAGAGAGAGGAATTAATACTTCATATTCCTGGGAGCTGTAAAAGTCGGGATAGAAAAAAGGAATTTGTGTTTAAAATAGAGAAGATTAGATTTCAATGCAATTATTTTTTCCTTTCTAAGTCACCCATAACAGCAAAGAAACAAAAAAGAGTAACTTAAGGAAAAAGAAAGTAATGAATACTAGAATTAAGTTAAATAGCAAGAGGAAATTAGGGAGATGTCAGATGTAATTTTCAAATTTGTTTGTTGGTCACATGATGAGTGCTAACATTCCTGCTTTACAAAAAACCCTAAAAATATCTTTAATGACTGTTAGTGCTCAGGACCTGAGCTTTAAGTCCCAGTCAGACACCTCCACATCTCTAACTGTTCTTAATATAGTAGGTTTATTTTGACATTACTTATTTTTATGTGTCATACACAGGAAAGACATGCAGCTGCAATAGAAACAGGAGCATTTTATGCTTGTCTTGGGCAAAGTGCTCAGCAGAAGTTTCAATTTGTTGTGCTGTCATGCTCACATTATATTGTTGAAAGGAAAAGGGAGAAAGAATTTTGTCAGGTCACAGCTAAAGGGAAAAAATTGTTAATATGATGGCAGTGGTTTCAAATAGAGAATAGTTTATAATACTACTTCATTTTGTTTTTCCTGGAGGCAAAATTAAAACAATGCTTCATTAACATTATTTGAAGCTATTTTAAATACAGCTATTTTCAGCAAAACAATGCTAACATGTGGAGGCTTTTTAATGAAAAAAACAGACAATTAGGAAAATGTTTTGAAAAATATTGTAGTCTTTTATGCAGTCTCTTTTTGCCAATTTTTTCACTATGTTTAGTCCTGAAAGTGAATCAGCATGCGTATAGGAGTGATCAGCTATCAGTTGTGCTGCAGCTAGAAGTCATGCAGCTCTTCAGCCAAGATTTTAATTAACTTTTAACATTCCCATTCCACCAACTTGGTTGGTGCTATGACACTCAACACCAGTAACAGCCTATGCAAAACTGTTCTGAGTCCCCTTTATCTGAATCTAAATGGAAATGAAAGTATAGGTAGGTGAAAGCAATTATAGCGTTATGTATGTACTCATTTATGTCACCCAGCTCCATCCCAACAGAAAAATCAGGTTTTGAAGAAAAAAGAGGGCTGGACGCATTCCTGCCACTTCCTTCCCTATGCTACAGGACTTATGATGCCCTTGCAAGAGGGAAGTATCACATGTGTATGATCAATCCTGATGCGGGTGAAACTTCCCACCTGTCCTTCTGTAGCAAACTCTCATTAGGACAGCAAGATCGTGGGATTATTTTTTGTTTCCTAAATTATTATTATATTTTCTGGGAGTTGTATCTGTGTAGTAATTTAAGATGGCAGCTTTCCAAGGCTTTGCTGTGGTTCTAAATTAATTGAGTATGCTGTTTAATTTTTTAACTTGAGCTTTTTCCTCATTCAAAAGGGCTCCCGTTGTCCTTTATTATTAATGAGATCAAAGCAAGCAGAATGGCTGCCATTTCTCTTTAGTCTGGAAGTGAAACTATCTGTAGTAGGAAAGCGCAGTGCTGTCTGCACTTGTCAGCAGCACTGAAAGCAATACCATTGGCAAAGCGTCTGCCTTTCTTTGGTCTGGTGAGCTGGACACAGACAGTGAGCAGGAATAAAACCCTGCCAGAAAAGCAGATGAGGAAACAAGGATGGTACCTGCAGGACAGGGGACAGACTGAGGAGTTACTGTGGGGTGGGGCAATGGAAGGTGCAGAATGCAGGGCAGAAAACCTGAGGGGGAAAAAGAAAGTTTCCTTTTCTAATGTGTGGAAAATTGTGCCTCCTTCAGGCAGCCCAGGTGAAAAAGAAAAAAAAACCCAAAAAAACCAGTCACAAAAGTTGCTATCAGTTTTGATTAGGAATTTAAAGATAAACTATGACTATTCGTACTCTCATACACGCTGGAATGCGGTTGTATTATTCCCCCATCATGGCTTCCTTCCCAAAGCTTCCAAAACTGGTGTTTTATGGAGAAGCCTACAGTTATATATTTATAAAAACCAAAACAACAAAAAACTCACCAGAAACCCCATGCATATCTGAGTTTTAACTGGACAGCTCAATGACACTTGCAAAGGGGCCAGAGTCCGGGGTGGCAGGACCTAAGGGCAGAAAGTGAGAATAATTCTGGAAGGAAGCATCATCAGTAAGACAGACAGAGGAAAAAACCTGCTGAGAGACAACATAAAATCGAGGTTGGTAGAAAAATGTGGTTACAGAATGAAGGTGATAGTGGGAAAAATGTGGAGAAGATCTTATGTGGCAGGGAGTGGGAAGCTCTTTGGGAGGTTTCCTGGACCGTGGGCCAGCATTGCACGCAGAAGGAAGGGTGTTTTCTGTCCTTACACGGAGCTCTCAGGAGCTGCTCTCTTCTCCTCGCCCTGATCAGCTGCAGGGTGACCCTGGCCAAGATCCTGCAGAGAGAGCTGCGTGGGGGAGCAGAAGGGAGATGATGACAGCAGAGGGCCGTGAATGCCAAGAGGAAGAGCTGTGAAGCAAAATGGCCCAGGGTCACCCTGTGTGAGGTGGTGTGAACCCTGAGGAAGGTGGCGGGAGCTGTTCCCATGATTTTGCCTCCAGCAGCTCAGGAACAAAGAGCAGCCACGCTGGGTGAGCCAAGCTCTTTTTTCTTTACTACTCTAAGCTGATTACTTGCAAACCCCATGACTCACTCACTGTCCCAGCCCTGCTTCTGCAACTGTTAGCAGCAAAGTCAACCCAGGTTTGTGAGTACGGCTTTCTGTGTCACCTCCTCAAGGGAAATCTGCCAGCAGCTTCCCCTATGGCTGCCACAGGATCAGTTGCTGGGAGTTCAAGGTGGGGCTGTGTGGGCAAAGCCCTCAGGACCACACCTGGGAACAATTACAGGACCTCCTGGTACTGGGAGATGATCTTTTTGGACACACTGATAGATTGTGTGCAGGCACCATTGGAGAAAAAAGATGCACTTGCTCAGGAGCTACAACAGTATTTGGTCCACTGTCCTATTTTCTTTTTGCATGAGGAAGGAAAGGTGATCAAAATTCCAGTGAATTTTATCAAGCACAAATGGCCCTTCTATAAACACCATGTTCTCTCTTCCTCACTTCAGAAAAATCCAGGGCTTTTCTCATAGCACTGCTGTAAAGAGATGTTTGGATTGGTAGAGGAAAGTCAACATTATGTTGAGACTTGTTTTCTTTTTTTTCCTGAGAGTAAAATGTTCTTTTATGACTGCAGGTCTGGATTCAAAGACCTTGCTAAGAAGAAAAAGTATTCCCTCTCAAGGGCCCTCAGCAGCTCAGTTCTAGTCTGTTTGCTTCCTCTGCTTGGACCACACTTGATTTCTGCTGCTGGATTGCTTATTGTCACTGACGACCTTATAGAGCCTAATCCAGGCATGGTATCTGTTGAAACCTATGGTCCTGCTTCCACAGGGTACTGCTAATGCTCAAAGAGCAAGGCAAATACACATTTAAGCTTCTTTTCCAAGATACTCCAGATCATAGAGGTGTTCAAGAAGACAAGGAGACTGTGTTTATTGAGGGAGACAAACTCCTCCAGAAGACTTTCTGTTGCAGCAATTGCTTTTGCAGCAATATTCAATGCAAACACCCTACAGCATTTCCAAGGGTGTCCTCATGCTAACAACACTGCTGTGCATGGATGAATTCCCAATTACTTATACCAAGCACTACTTACATGGAACATTTTGAAACAAGATGGAACCTGCCTGGGACAACACCCTCATTTTGGCTGCAGGGTGCAGCATCCATAGCTGGCGCCTGTGCTTGTCTGTCTCTCTCTTTGTTCTTGTGAGTATGTCTCCTTGGATGCAAAGAGGAAGCTATTGGTCATACTGGGTTGTCAGTAACTCCAGTTTAAATCCAGCGTGACCCCATTGGGAGCAGGGAAATTAATCTGGCTTTGCAGAAACTTAACTTTAGCTTTGTGGCTGAATCAACATCTTTAAACATGGTGTAGAAATTGGTGAGAAACCAGTAGAGATCATCCCAGCTTTTCCTTCCAGAAAACTTTGATTTGTTGAAATGCTGCAGTCATAAATACAGAACAAAGGAAGTTAATACATTACAGTGTCCTCATTGTAAAAGGGCAATGGCAGGTGCTTTGATAAACCAGGAGACAGGTCATTATTTCAGTGCAATGGCTGTCAGAACATCTGCCTACTGTAGCTCTCCAAAAAGTTATTTTTTAACTTCCTTCCTATGAGATTTGTCAGACAGTAAAGGAGAACCTCAAAGGAGTGGAAGCGTAATTTACCAAATCCTAGAAAAGTTATATTGGTGAATTGCCTTGCCTTGTACTGAGGCAATGGACAAGATGACCTGGTGACCTTTTCCATTTCTAATGTCTATGATTATTGCTGCTATACCTCAGGACACTAAACAGAGATATTTTCTTCCTTTCAGTGGCAAAATGTCACTAATGGCCATGCTAAATCAGAGCAATTGATCCTTCTGCAGATGTGTTGTGCACTTAGCAAGGCAGCTATAGATGATCACGCTTTGTTTAGGTTTGCTGTTTTCGGTTTCTGTAGTGCAAGTACTCAGCACAAGAGGACTGTCAGCCAAGGGCAAGATTTTCTGGTAGGAGATTAAGGATAACTAAGGAAATGGTTGCATGACCTATAAGGAGAGGATCATAAATATTGCAACAATAAAACCAATAGCTCTTTCAAAGTTTAAATAGCTTTTCTTTTCAAACACTTAAAATAAGTGCCCTTTTCCCAAGGTTGTCTAGCACCTACACTTGAAGATTTCACACAGTTTCGCCAAATATATTGTAACTTCTCAGGGAACTAGCCTTTTCTTTTAAATAAGCTTTCTTTGTGGAAGCATCCTTTCCAAAAAAAGTTACATCCCAGGTACCTGGAATATCCTTATTCTTTCCTCTAGTAGTCAAATTTCAGAAAAGCCAGAGCAAAACGGTAATAAAATAGACCCTGCTGTGTTGTGTTTCTTAAGCACAACACCCATCAAACAATGCAGGTAGGGGCCAGTATGGTTCTGCCCTTTATAACCAAGCAGCAGCACTTACATTTTCTTGCATCCTAGGGGGAACCTCAGACACAACGATCTGCCTACATAAACCCTCAGCTAGAACATTTATATTCCTCATAATCCCAAGTGTGTAAAATCCCAGACCTGTGCTCCTGCAACTCTGCTGTCACAGACAGCTGACATTCCTATTCCACACACGCTGATGGCGTGAAAGACATAGACTTTGTTTCTAATGCTTGGTGTAGGATCCAGCTCTGGAGTAAAGCAGTTTGCTCTCCTGCGTGCTCAGTCTTTTTTTTCCCCCCATTCTCCATGCTGTCATGAGCCTGTAGCCAGCTCAGGAGTAACGTAAACCAGTGTGTTCTGGCAGCTAGATCTCACAGACGTGTTCCTATTCCTTTGTCACCTCGTGTTGTCACGTACATTTAGCTCGCGTGTCTTACCGCTTGGGCTGGGAGTACTGCTTTGGGCACTTTTAAACAAAAGTATCACAGTAGAAAGGCTGAAACTTCTTGATACCAGTGCTGCATCCTGCAATCAGTTGGCTATTGGTCTGATTGCAGAGGGCAATATCCTTGCTAGAAAAGCCACTCCAGTCTAGGAAATCAAATAGCTGAAGAAACATGGGTGTTCATTCAACACACAGCAGGCATGTGCCAAACCCACCCCCAAGCCCATGCAAAATGCTGATCAGTCCACAGCCCACTGGTGCAGCATACTTTTCTTTCTTACACATTGGAAATTTGCAACTCAGAAGCTCTTTTGCTTTAAATCGAATAGAAAGACAAAGGCCCCCCCTGAACAGAGTCATTACTCACAAATGGAAATATCCTTAACCTGACCTCCCTGTTCCTTCCCTGTACTACTGGATGTAAGCGCATTGAAATAAGCTTTCATTTTTTATGTTCTAGGTTTCAAGCTCTCTGTAATAGCCAAAATCCTCATTATGCAAATGTTGTATTTTGCCTCTATGCTTTCTGCACAAATGTTTTTGGTCATGTTTTCCTGGTTATGTGCAATTTCACACGTCCAGTGAAATTTCAGCCTCTATAAAAAAATTGCCCAGTGTTTATAAAATCATTGCTTTCTGCAGTCCCTGTCATCTAGAAGTTGCTGCTTTCTACCCAAGGCAGGCAGGAGGACTGTTTTATGCCTACAGTTCTACCAGTGACATTTCTAATGTTTTAGAAAAAGAAAATAAAGCCTGACAAGTCAGATGAAAGGCAGAAGTCTGTTGCAGGCAGATAGGCGGGAAAGGGAGAAAGGAGTAGAATTAGAAACACCTCCAAAACTCGAGACATTAACACATTATGTGATGAGTTTAGGATACACCAGTTACTGTGCCCCGAAGTTCTTGTGCACACACTTCCACCTACTCTCTTGCTTCCTTATCTTGCTGAAAAGCAGTGCAGATTTGCCCACATTTGGATGCCGGGTGCTGTGTGCTGTGCTGTGGTTTTCTGTAACCGAACTCCCCAAGCACACATGCTCAGACTTGTGAGAAAGATGAGAAATACATGTTGTGCAAAGAGTTAGGTAAACATGTGCCAGCCTTGCTACAACCATAAAGGCTTTACCATTTCACATACTTCCATAGGTTTCTCTTCCATGATGGTTCCTCACATTACAATCACTGACTCTGCTTTTCCTAAGCCTTACTTATTAACAAGGATTTCCAAATTTGCATTTCTTCAGCAGGCTATGGACAAGGGACATAAGGTCTAGAGACACAAAGAGGTCATTCAATCCTTGGATGAATGGACTGCTCCCTGATTTTGCAAGAGCACAGACAAAAGTGTCAAGAAACAAAAGTGTAATATTAAAGCAGCAGGGAAATGAGGGAAAGGACAATCTTATCTTTCTTTCTTTCTTGGGGAACCTCCCTAAAACAGAAAAAGAAAAGGCAGAAAGTAATGGTGATGCTAATGCTATAGAGAAAGAAAATCAGGATCCACAGAGCCCTGGGATATCCTTCGAAACAAGCCTGGATTAGACAGACTCCTCTTAAACAGTACAAATGCAATTGCTACCTGGATTTAAAACACTGAAAGATGAAGATTTTGTTTACTGCAAATGCTTTTTCATGCACCCAAATGCCCAAAAGTAAAATAGAGACTGGATTTATGCTGAAACATGGTCAGGAATTTTAAAACAGGCTTTTGTACACGCAAACAAAGGGAGCATGGGAAGCAGGAGCTTTTGAGTTACTTAAATGTCAAGGATTACATTGTACCAGGTAAAACTGAAATGTAGCACAGGGACTCAGTTTCATAAATTAAATGTCACTGCTGATCGGTACAAATTATATAAGAAAGATGGAAAGGGAAACTGAGGTGGCACTTCGTCAGATGCATTTATAGCTGCAGCAAGACATATTTCAGCTGCAAAGAATAAAAACAAACAAACAAACAAACAAAACAAAACTGAAGTGGACATCTGCTGCAGTCTACTCCAGCAGTGAGAAAGCAGGAATGAATTAGTCTCTCTTAAGGTACTCAAAGCCATAGAACACTCTACTTGTGTGGAGAATTTAGCTGCCCACATTTCTTTTAATAAATACCACCAAACATTGAGATGTTCACCTGTTACACAGTACAGGTTCTTGACAAATAAACAAGAAAAATGCCCCCACCCAGGAACTGTAGCAGAGAAATTACAAGTGACACCCATGAACACAGCATCTAAGTGTAACACAGTAAAGAGTTTATTTGTTTGACTTAGAAAAGGTCTCCCACATAATTAACTGGACACATACATTAAATATACAATCGCATACCAAAAGAAACACAGAAGGCACACATTCAGCCAAGAGGCTCCTTCTGAACCACTCACCATTTCTGGCCAGAAGGAGAGAGTTGTGATCCCCAGCTTTGTTCCTTTCTGTCCAGAACCAGAAGTACAGCTGTAGGCCCCATGGTGCACCACAGAGACCAGCCAAAGAGGGAATGAAATCCAGAGGACAGGCGTCTTCTTGCGGTTGCACAGGGTCAGGAGATGCCAAAGAGAGCCAATCTGGCTTTTTTGAGTAGCAACAGAACAACAATTCCCAACTTTCCCACCCCCTCAGGAGGTTGGCGACTTGGTTACAAGAGGGGCCATCTTGGGCAAGCACCAAATGACAGCTTATTTGAAGACTGCTGTGCCTTTAGCCTCTGCTGGCAGACTTCCAACACAATTCCTAAGCACTGCTCTTTGCACCTCAGACCCCCAGCACCATCAATCACATTTTATCTGGAGAGCAGGAGAGGTTCATTTTACAGGTCACAGCCTCAGGTTTCTAGCACTCATCAAGAGCCACAATTAGCAAAAACTAGTCAAAATAAATGTGGTCACGTCACCCAGACTCACATCTGTTGCCATAGGAGCAGGTAAATAGCCCGAGTTCAGCTGATTTTATCTTTAAGGAAGAACTAGTTCCACCAGGGCCTGAAACCTCCACTCTGGATCAACAAGGCTGTGGGTATCTTCAGAGTCATGCTGAGTTTAAGGAGCAGATTTGTATCATGCAAAAAAGCAAGTTTGTTCTCTCAAATTAAGTAATTAAGCAGTGCATGATAAGCCTAAGGAATTCTACTAGCCCCTGGAGTGAAGGCATGAGACTGACTTCCATGGAAAGAATTAACATTAGGAACTGGTGTGGCAGCAAAGAAGACAAACAAATGAGAGACTTTCTCTGGAAAGGACATCCTGTTAGTTGACAGGTTAAAGAAAGGAGCTCTGACATCCACCATAGGGAAGAGAAAGTAAAGTGCATTAATGCGTAAGCGCAGAAGCAAAGGAAGGGCAAGTGAAATCAGCCTCTTGGACTATTTGTGAAGTCACTTCACCCAAGATGAAGCAACCAAGAGATAAAGGACTTCCTGGAAAACCTGACCATATATATCAACATGGTGCTAATTAGTTAATGAACCTATTGCACAATTAAAAAAATAAATATTTTAAAAGCATGGGAGGACAAGGAAGCACCAGTTGACACTGTTCTTATCAGAACAAAAAAGTGGAACAACATCAGCCTAATAAATTTATATCTGATCTTTGCTAACAAAGTGAAATAAATACAAAGAGAGAAAAAAAAAAGTCTCCCAAATGTCTGGAGAGTAACCAAAGTATGGCAAAATCAAACCACTTTCAACAATTCTGCAAACACAGCGAGTAGCTTTTGGCACAGGAGCTACACACATGAAGCCAACAGGATAACTCAGCTATCAAGTCACTTCTACATCCAAGTGGTGGTGTCATTTCCAACACCTCTTTTTTTCCCCATTACCAGGAACAATTTTATGAAACACTGCTCATAATATGAGCTGACAGACCCAGCTGTAAAACTACAGCTCCTTCCCATAAGGCTATATAGAATATCATATACGATAGCAAGCATTTAACCCATGGAGTGAGGATGAGTATGTTTAACAGAGGGCACAATACCTTTGGTATTTTAGTGTCCCAAGACACTCTGCAGGGTAAAAGAGTAAAACAGACCTGCTTGCCATTCAAGTTAATTATATTTCAAGGAAAGGCAATTAATCAATCAGTGAATCAATCAATTGCATTTTATCATCAACTACAGACAGCTGTTTGAGTGTAACAACCTCTACTGCAACCCAGCACCTGAAAGAATCTTTGGATCAGCTTCTTCTGTGTTGGGAGTGCATCAACTACCTTTGCTGTGAATTTGTTGTGCAGTGAAAAAACCAGATGGTTTCTCTAAACAAAAAGCAAGAAAAATAAGCCTGTGTTTTTCTGATGTTTAAATATTTTTTTGGCAAGTAGGCATGTTATTTTTCAAGTGCCTTCTAATAACTAGAATCTAATTTTTTTAGGTAACACAAGAGGACTTGCTTATGACAGCAGAGTATGTAATTTAAATGGCAAGAAAACAGAGTGAAATGTCAATCTGCCCACTGTAGAGACAAAAACAATCTGTTTATCCACTCTGTTAGTGAGTAGAAATGGAAAAGGGATAGTGAACAAGAGGACAGAAGTGCCAGTCAGATCCCATAGTAGCTATGAGGAAATCATCAAGGAAACCATTAAAACAGCCTGACAAGAGTTCTTTTTTGTACCATGCAATGAATTTAGGGTTTGTTACCACAGACCTTTGGAGGCCAAAAGTACAAAAGGATTTTTAGAAAGGGTCTAAGTCCATTCATTAAGGCCAGGTCCAGAAGGAACTACCAGAAAGCTGAGAAAGTGCATAGACTGCTGGAATGGTGTCAGAGAAAGACCTCTGTATATACAAGCCTTGTATTTTATGCTTCTGTGATTACCTGTTGCAGGCTGTTCTCAGAGGCAGAACAGCAGATCAGATGGCCTTTGGTCTTATTGCACACAAGGCTTCTTATGGATCAAAGCTCTCAATTTTAGCATGATTTACACTTTGGAAAGGTTAACTTAAAAAAAAACCAGGACATTTGAAAAGCTTGCATGCCTCCTCTGCTTCCTCTTTCAACCCTCAAAGATGTGCTCCTTAATCATTCAGTTTCCATGAACGGTAAAAGTATTGCTGAATTAGCAACAAAGAGGATTTCATAACAACCACTGAAGTCTGTGTTATTGCTCCCAGATCCTGCCCTGTCTCCCTTATCAGGCATTTCTCCTGACCCAGTCTCAATTGTATGTTAAATATTGCCCTATATTCCATTTTTTCTCTTTACCACATTCCTGCTAAACCACTTTGTTCAACTGCTACATTTATCATGAAACAGTTCTGATACTGCTCTGTTGGCCACTGTAAGCTAAACCCTCTACCAGACCACGCATTTCTGTGTGGGTAGGTGACAACAGGAATCAGCAGGAAGATTCCTTATGGACAAAGGACTGCTACACTGTCTGTAAGCATCCTTATTTCACCCAGAATTTGCCACTTCAATTGGATTCAGCCTTAGAGCTAGTCAGATCAATACATTTTTGCAGTGCAGTAGAGTAAACAATGCAACACAGTGATTCCAAGTCTGTAGCTGGACAGACTGAAGTAGCAGCACATGTAAGTCAGAAAATCTCCTGTATTTCTCTGGGCACAGAGTGAGCTCTGAGACCAGTCATCACAGTTGTTTTTATATATAAAATATGTGTGCACATAGACATAAGGACTAATACATTCATCACTAACCCTCATTTAAGGGACCAACTATCCAAAGTCTGCTCTTCACCCAGTAAATGTGCTTTAGCTGGGGGTGCCAGATGCATCCAGGACCCGCAGTATCTTTACAGATCATTGCATGAGGATATGGCTGTAGGTTCAAAATCAATCAAGAAGTTACTGTTCCACCTTGTGATTCAGTCTTTAGTGCTCCAGACAATCCTTCCCAATCAAGATAACACACAGGTAGATTGTTTGTTTTTATCGCTCATAGTGGAGTTTGGGTTCAGGTTACCTGGAATGAAAAGAAATTAAAGTAGCGTTAATGTTAAGTAAATAAGATCTGGATAAAGTTTGGACTCATGCTTCACTCTCATTTTTTGCTATACACCTTGTGTTAGACCTACATTATTCTTCACTCTCTCATGGCTTTTTTTTTTTCTACTGCAGTGAAACAAATAAACATTAAAATAAGAGCAAATGCAGAATATATAATGGAAAAAAAACACTGAAGAAATATTTCCAGGCTTTGGGTTGTACCCAGTCCAGCTTCAATGGTATCATCAGGTCCCAGCTGGCACTGAAAAAGTCTGGTCATGCCTTGGGTGGGAAGTCTTCCAAAGAATGAGGTATGGAAAAAAAAAAAACAACCCAAAAACCCAAGGTTATCTCATCCATTTGATACCCACACACATTCTCAGTAGAGGTTTTTTTCATATTTTTCTTCAAACATCTCTAGTGCCAGTGTTTCCACCATTGCCTTCACAAGACAAATCCCAAAGCCTCAAGGTCTCTCACTAAAGTGGCAGAGTACGCTGCCTCCAGTTTTTACAATCTTAGGTTTTTTCACTGCTTACTCTATGAATTTCTTCTCCTCCTAGTATATGCACCTTTCAATGCTTGCACTTCTGTCTGGTCTCCCTCCTTACAGCCAGATATTGATCTGGGTGCCCCAGCATATTTGTTTCAAGCACTGTACTAAAGTATGTTCAGAGGCTTTTGCAAGTCAGGGAGCTCATCTGTGCTCTGAGCTCAGTAGAGCTTGCATGACAGGGCAGCAGGGACTGAGAGGGGCTGCCAAGTGGCTTGGAATCACTCTGAACATGGGCATGCCCTGCTCTTGTATTTGTACAGAAGGAAGGTATGTGTGCATCTCCTAAGCACTTGGAGCCAGATGCCAATTCAGAGTGAAAACAGAGAGGGAAAACTGCCACAGGTCACGATGACATGCCACTGAGAAATCTCAGCCCTGCTAAGTTTGGGGAGCATTCAACCCAAGCACTGCCTCTGAACTGGGCTTCAAGTGAATAATTTTTAATGTCACTCTCTTGCTTGTGGGTATTTGATCAATGCTGTCCTTACCTGCAGGTGATGGGGAAGAGAAGAGCTCTCTTTTCTCCCCCTCCTTCTCTCCACTTTTTTCCACACTGCATCTTTTTGATGTTCACCTGGGAGGTTGCACTGCAACCTACCCTCACTTCTCTGGCTCCTCTGTGTGCTCCTCCCCACATCTCCCCATGGCATTTCATTCCACCTGTCCCCCTCTGACACATCCTGCATTTTACTATTCAGTTTATCATTACCCCTATCTCCTCCCCACCCCTCTTCCCTTCCCTGTCTGTATCACATTCAAGACCCTCATTTTTATTTTGAAAGATGTCTGTGCCTCTCTGCTTAATTTCAGCTCCCAGCCCTTTTATTCTTGTCACTTTCTACTCATCTTCTGACCTTTTTCTACATATCCTGCTACAGTTAGAGCAAACACCCTTCTTGTATGTTTCCCTCTTTCTCTTTCTAGAAAAGAGGCTGAAAATTCCACCCCTTCCATGATCTCACTTTGGCTGAAAAACACTGGTGATAACTAAGCAGCTATTTCAATGCCATTGCAGCACTCAGCATAAATCCCATTTCTTGTTGCAAGAAGCACACCAAAGTGAAACACAAAATCCTGCTACTAAGTATACGTATTCTGCAACCATCACTCAGGAATGAAGGCTGATGCGTGGAGCAACTCAGGACAGCAGATCCTTCTGAACAAGCCCACTTTGCTTCTTCCAAGGGAGAACACTAAACAAAAAATCAGCACCTTCTGAAGGCACACAGCTTTCAGACTTTTGCTGTGTTTCCCAGAAACTGCACACAGAAATCACTGTCTTTGCTGATCACAGCCTGCCCAGCACCAGCTTAAAATTAAGAAGATTCTGGTCAGGTTCAGAGCTGCTCTTGTGTTCCTCAGTGGGCAACAGTGAAATTCAAGGGTTCTGTTAATTTGATGATGTGGTTTGAGAAAGCCTTGTAAGACAACGTACAACTTCCATGCCGTGTGCTAGGACAACACCTCAGGGTGTTAATTCAGATACTTAGTTTGGGACATTACTTACTATCTGTAGCCCTTGTATATTCCAGACTCCCAATTTTAACTCATAGGTATCCTTTTCTAGCCTGTAAATCCTGCATCAGATTTTCAGACTCCATCATAACATCTACTTTCATCATTTCCCTTCCCAGTTCAGATTCTCTTCATCACCATTTGCTCCTGCAAGACTGAATCTGACTTTTGGCCTGCTTGAATAATGTCTTTCAACTACTCTATGAGCTACTCGGGCGTGGATCTGGTCTCTCCATGCACTTGCAAGATGGGCTGTGTCTCTGTGGTGCTAGAGAATTAATAGTGACTTTGGAGGATGTGTGCACAGGCAGGCCCACGGGGCTTAAGTGTGCTGTTTAATCTTTGCAAAAGGTAAGGGCAGCTATTTCAAACTGTGAAGCTCTGAATAATAGCATCCTAACCTGTCTGCATACCAAGTACCTTCTCCTTAATTTCCACTTCTTACCTCCCTTCTGTCACCCAGAGTATTACAGCCCCAGTTTTTGCTAGTTTTCCTCAAAGACAACTTAAACTTTTAAAACTAAGTCAGCCCAAAAGTTATCCAAGAACAAACTGCCTCCTATCTTTGCACTGAAGCTGGAACTCTATTCCATGGCTGTGCTTAAGAATGTTTTATTAAATCCTAATGATGTATGTGCTATTGGTTAAGTAGCTGCAGGATCTTCTGGGTAACTGATTTTTTTTCCTGGTCCTCATGAGATTCCATCTATCTATTGTGCCCTCTACCATCTCTGTTCACATGCCACTTTGGGACTATTAGACTAGAGGAGTTTTCTCTCACAGTGTTTTAATTCAAAAGCAACACACAAGCCATGATCATCCTCCAGCCTTTTATGACACCAGATGGCCAAAATCTACTTACACCACACTTCAAAAGCTGTGGAGTCTCCCACTGTCACCTGGAACAGGCATTCTCCATTTGCATAAACTAAAAATACTAGCAAGGACTCACTGGAAAAATTTATCAGGTCAGAAAAAGCACAGGGGGAAGACTGGTGTGCTGGACCTCAGCACCTTCCCTGGACCTGTTCTCAATTCTTCGTTCCCCCTTATTGAAAGAGTTGGCAGTCTGCAGAAAGTAACAGTGGCAATAAATAAAACCTGAACAAAACAGCACGGTAACTGTGGAAATGGACCACAATTATGGTCTAGACCAAGCATCAGACTGTCTGGCACAGATCCACTGTGTTGGAAGGAACAGGGACATCCCTGCTGCCTGGATGGTGCAGTGCCCCAGCAGGGTGCAGCACCCACTGTTCAACCAGAGACATCAACCTCTGGTGCCTTAAGCTGGGCCTGATTTCATCAGGACATTGTGGGGATGCCAGGCTGGCTGCTTTGAAACAAGCAACAGTGAGAATCTCGGATACTGCAAAGAGCTGACGAAACAGAGATGACACAATTCTCTCCTTCTGTCACTAGAGGGTAGTGCAAGCCCTCAGGTCCACTCCTGCGAGTGGCAATGCCCATACATCTCCCCACAGGTCCTCACTGATTTTGCTTTTCATGGCTTTGAGGAATGGGGCCCATCAGCACATAATGTCTGTGCTCAAGACTTACATGGAGAGAGGACCTCTTTAGACCAGGGTTTACTTCTGCCTCTCCAAATGCAGATTCTAAAATGGATCTACCACAGTCTTAAATAAATCTGCTATGCCTTCTTACAGTTCCTCTCTTGTGTTCATTTGGGATTTTTGAGTCTGTCCTTCATTCAGCCAGAAATATTTCCAGGAATCTCATTAATCACTGTTGTTGACCATCCCCATACCCTGCTTTTCTTCTTGGTCTCAAGAGAATGTCTTTCCATTTCACATTGTGGTAGTTGCAAAGGAATTCAGTCTCACTACATCTGCATTTTGCATTCATCAGACCACAGAAAGGTCTCTGGCCAGACAAGTGGAGGAAAAATTTTCTCCTTGCAATTAGTTTATTTTCCTGATGGTGCAGGATGTCTTGACACCCAACACAGCTCACTGAGGAAGACAACCAGGCTGAATAGTTCCAAAGATTTACTTCAATCTCACAAACCATGTAAAATGTTGAGGAGTTAGCTATGAACCCATAAACTGGTGGAAATCTTTATCATTTGTGTCTTTAACTGATTGAAGCCTTGCAAGGACTTAGTGAAAATATCCATCATGCATTAGCAAACAAAGAAAAGTTAAGATCTAGTCATCTACTTCTTTCTAGCTTCTATTTTCATGACCTTCACCCCCATTTCAGAAGATGGTAAAGGAGCAAACTAAAAATATTTGCACCCTTTCCTCCACTCCTTGTCCCCTCACCTCAGCATAAACACATTTTCCTCTCTTCTCCACCAGGAATTTGTCACAGTAAATACACCTGCCTAAGCTCTAATAAGGAGAGGAGGGATTACACTGAAGATCTGTCTGTGGCCTGGTAGCCACTACAACAGTGAACACAATGCTGCTGTTTATTAGGGAAATGCACTTCATGAACTGAACACTGTTTTACACAAGGCAATGTTCACCTTTCTCTCCCTTTGTTGCTCAGAAGTACGAGGAACACCCACATGAGAAGTACCAACTTTACAGTAAGACTGCCATTAAATTGCTTTCAACTTAAATTGCCTGTATCTTTTCATACAACTTTGATCTCGCTCATTTTGATTCAGAGGAAATGAGAGGATCTACTCACAAGTGCCTATAGTGGGTATGCTTGCATCAATCAGCCAAGCTCAGAACTAGGGACACAGCAAGCAGAGTATGCTGGTAAAAGGTTTTACCTGAGTTGCCTCCAGTGCTCCGAACACTAGCGTGGCCAATGCTGAGCCTCTCATATTCCAGTTTCATGTTCCCAAGGTCTTCTCCTGAATGTCCTTCACTGGCAAAAGAATTGGCCTCAATGCTTGAGCCTGGAGACCGCTTGGCCTTGCGACTGAAGAGCCCACTAGCAAACCGTTTTCCTTGCTTTGCATTGGTCTGTGCATCTTCTTTCTTTATGTCACGAATAGACTCTCTGGATTTGGATTTATTTTTCAGGTCCATGTGGAGCCGGGACAACAGTTTCTGGGGGCTCCGGTTCAGCTTATTCAAGTTCTCCAGAGGTGGATCTATTTCTGGGAACACTTGCTCCAGAGTGACTAAGTCATTCAGGAACTGATTTAACCGTTTCTTTGACTCACTTGTTTCCTCCTTTTCCATGTTTCCCTGATTGTCTTGCCTGTGCCGTGAAGCCCAGAGCATCATGTCACCACGGGTTGCCCCTGCTACTAAACCATACTTTGGGTTAATGAACTTCCGAGCCACGGTGGAGGAATGAAAGCCTGGCTTCCCAATTCCAAGGAGGAATGGGTTGGCAATACCCAGCTCCTTGTATAAATTAACTTCCTCTGAGATGGCGTAGAGCTCACGAAACTCAATGTCAAACATCTCCACGTGCTGTCCTGTCAAGACTAGCAGGATGTTTCTGTCAATGTGGGATGAAGTCCATGTGAAGCTAAGAGGAGGAAACAGAACCAACATTAGATTTTGGGGTGCATACTTGACCCAGCCCACCTAAAAAAACCTAAGATACTACATGGGAATATGTAGCATTATGCCACTTGCCGTTATATCCTTGGCCAGATGGGCCCCAAAAGATACATGACACAACATCATTGTTCTTCTTTAGACATGCAGACTGGATCTGGGAGAAAAGGCCCTGAAACTCCAAAGGACAGTTTTCCCCTTTAAAAAAGCAACACTGCATCAACAGGAAGAATCTCTGGACTGAAAACCTCACTGAAGAGAACTGAGTACAGGGATTGGTGGGGATTCCTTGCAGATTCCTTCCTGATGCAATGTGGAACTGTCTCTAGCCCTCTGAAATGATCTGCCAGCATGGGTATGTTTCATTCTCTGAGGAGGGCTCTATGCCACCTTCTCTGTTGTCCCACTCTAGTTTCTACAGATGCCACACAGATTACAGAGGCTGGGATAAGAAGGGAGGTGACATGTGAAGAAGATTCTCAAGCAAAGTCATGACCATTCTTTAAATAAATGCCTTAAGCAAGAGTAACCCACCTGTATGATCCAGTGGCCACCTTTTCACCATCCACCATCAGGAATCGGGATGCCAGTGTTCCTCTGATCTTCCCTGATGGCATGTAGAACCCAACTCCTGTCACAGAGCGTATGCGGATATTCTAGCAGGGAGGTGAAAAGACAAAATGCCACAATAAATAGGGCAGAAAATCAGATAATTGCCAGCTCCAAGTCTTAAGTTGTCACTCACATTATCTCATTACTTTTGGGACTCATGGCTCATTTTGTACCAGCCACCAGAAGGGCTGCAAAAGGAAAGCACAGTACTGTAAGTCCTGTTGTCATTCCCTGGCTGCACAAGTCACTCCTCTCCATCAGTTTATAGCCCTGTCCAAGGGGTGAGCATGATCAAAACCCTGCCTGCTGTCTTCAGCTATTCACTGGAGCCACTGGCAAGACAATGATGTCAGGTAAGTGTCTCTGCTAATGTCCTGAATAGATCAGAGAAGAATTTCTGAAGTCAAGGAAGGAGAATCTTTTCATAAAATGAATGAGACCTCACATCTCACACCCTTTGGTCAGCAAACCTACAAGTAATAAAACAAAGCACTACCAGACACCAGAAAAACAAAAGGTTACATGATTTTCAACAACTGAGTACCTTTGCATACTATAAGGATGTATCTTCACATTGGACTGAGTGTTACTCTGCTCAGGGGTCCTGACTGCACAAGGTTGAACTGCCAAAGTGTCTAACATGAAACATTCTCCCCTCCCCTCACCCTAAACCCAAAAACATTGAATTTCAGTATAAGTTTGAAGCAAATTTTCTTGTCACTCTGACACACAAATCTAGACAATTTTCTTCATTCCACCATCTTTTTATGTAAGGATTCCTTAACAATGAAAAGCTAAAAGGCACTGTGAACTGGAGTCCTAAATCCAGGGTTGGGAGTCAGATAGTCCCAAGTGTAATTGCAGTTCTGATACTATTCCCTGTGATGTTCTGGGAAAGTCAATTCACTTTTGTTTCACTCTTCCCCCATCTGCACAGCAGAAGAATCAGGAGGATTTGGCTAATGCTACCACAGCCTCAGATCCCACAAAGAGCTAAGTCCTATTACTATAAACCTCACTGACAGCTTAAATATTGATAGGCCATAGAAATGAGCATGCAGGAACGTGTGATTATAAGAATGCAGATTTCTTTCAGAAGCTGTTTTTCTGAATATAACTCCTACCTTTTGAATCTGCTCCTATTTCCCCCACTAGAACACAGCAGAGGAAATACAAATTCTGACTAACAGTAACTGATGATAGTACTGTTTTGCATTCAGTTGCTGCTTGATCTGTCTGGAGTCCTGTGTGGGCATTAGCTAATTAATGCTCCCAACACTGCTGAAAGTATTATTACCCTGTTTTAAAGACGAGGAGCCTAAGAGAGAAAAAGATGAAGTGGCTTGCCGAAGGCCTACCAGTGAGTCATATGTGTGGGATGCTGAAGGCAGGTTTGGTACAGCACAGAAGAAAGGGTGCCCTTTCCAGTAGTTAAAATAACATTTGTAGTTGGCTGGCTGATCACCTGAAATAATTTTTTCCTTGCTGATTAATGTTGGATGTGGGATTTGCCAAATCATTTTGTGCTGACTGCACAAGACAAGAAGTCAGTCAACAGCTCTGATGTGATATGTTCCCCTGTGAATCAAGAAGTATCAGCCTGTGTGAGCAGAAAGTTTCCCAGCATATAAAAAGTGTGGATCTTATTGTGTTTGTATGTTCTATCACCTTCTTTTGGTGGAAAGAAAGCACACTTGAATTTCTGCAGTCACTGAGCTGTTTGTAACACTTAGAAAGGCGCAGAGGGGATAGAACTGAACAGCTGAGCACATAAACCTCCTTGAATAAAGTAGGTACAGGAGTGCACTAATACATCTTGAAATGCAGAAAACAAGCACAAAGTCATATAAACATCAAGCCACTTAACAGGTTATTTGTATAATATTTTCTGCCTTGAAGGATCTCTGAGCATTTGTAGACTGCTGTATCAAGCTGTACAGAGGAAGAATGAGCCTGGGTTCATGTACCAAAGACTGTACAATAACAAAAAAGGAAAGACAGGTATAAATGAAGTGAGATTGCAGGCATTTTCAGAGGGCACTTGAGTTACAGTAGTGACAAATATTTTGGGTAGAGGACCAGTTAGCACACCAGATAGAAGTGACACCTCCACATCTGTATTGTTGCAGAAGCCTACTTAAGGTTTGTTTTGTCATATCCTGGCTTATAGGAGCTGCAGTCTGCATTAACTTTCCGTATTTCCTTTCCTCACACTTGCACCACTCCTCATCACAAGCAGTGACTAACATCTCCCTGGCTGCAGCCTAATGTGACTGGTAACAGTCAAGCCTGACAGAGCATCCTAATACAAACAGCAAAGAATTGGTCTTCCTTGTTTTATTGTGACACACTTTTAAACATCACCCTGAATCCACTGAAAGCTAAATTAGACCTAATTTAGAAACCCAGTAATGCTGTGACTGACTTGACAGACCTAGGCTGTAGCGCTTACAAACTGGGGCTGAGTAGGGGGGATACACAAGACAGATCCTAAAGGGAGATGTTGTAACTGCTTCACCAGGGAATCCTATGTGTACCTTCCCTCTTGGAACTGGGAAATCCACTGTTTGCCCTGGACAGTTTTGGAAAAGGCATGCTTATTGACAAAAGAATATTCAGGTAGAACAGGATGGAATGTAGCTAGCTGGGATATGGCCTGCCAAGATCATTACTGAGTGTTATCTATTTGTGTCTTTACAAAAAGAGAGCCTTGCAAGCTCCCATTCTCAGGAGGTCACAAGCAGCCTGGAAGAATACTCTAGCAGACCATTAAAAAGCCAGCAGCACTGCATCACATCACATTCAGCTTCTCCCTCATTTCAGGTAGGAATCAATGATGAAAAACATAAAATACTGAAATGAAATTCCAAAAGTTTCTTAGGCAGAAGCTTTTTAGACTTTCTGAAGCGAGCGGAGAAACTTCATGCATGTTGGGAAAATGAATGTAAAAATGTGAAGATGAACTTCCTGCAGATAAGTAATTCCCTGGGCCTGCTTGGAACTCGAGGAGAACTCTCTGTCTTTGGGCAGGAGTGTCTGTTACTGTGGTCAGGGTTAGCAGGAACATGAAGACAAAAAGCACTAATCTAATCACTGGTGAGAACATTCACCCTCAGGTCCTGGAAAAAGAGGAATTTCTGAGGTGCTATGAATTTTGTGTCTATGAGAATTCTGATTCACTGTGATCTCTGAAGAACACTCTTGTGTCAAACATAACAGAAATCTGACAAACCATGTCCTGTAGGCTCAGGAAGCCATATGACTCACACACACAAGACATGCTCTTATGAACAACCCATGAATGTTCTGATGATTAAATTAAATAAATTTCTGGTGAACTCTGGCCTTCAGACAAAAATTGAGGTTTTCTCATGTCATGCTCGGAGCTGGTAAAGAGTAAAGAACTTCTACTCTGCAGGGTGAGGTGCTGTCTTCCTGCAGCAGTTTCCCTCCCATGAGATCATCAGCAGATCATGATATCTTGCCATCTCTAAATACAACAGCCAGGAATTTTGTGAAAATGTCCATTGCTGTACATAGACAAAGGGCAAAACCCGGTGTTAACAGTAAATCTCTCTGTATTAGGACTGTTGAAGTATTCACTCTGCATTGGATGAGCAGGGCAATGGGATCAAAAAGGCAGGAAGCACAGAGCAAAATGAGTGGTGGTGATAGAAGACAGAATAAACATTTTGACCCTGCAGTTCATAGTAGTCCATCATCTCTCTCCCCCTGGGATCAGAACTTGCCTCTAAACCTTAGAGTTATATATCTCACGTTGCTGCAACTTCCGGAGAAAGAAAGCCATCCTCTGTACCTTGCATAAGCATTCCAAAGGAAAGGTGGGCAGAAGGGCAGGAAAGAAGAGTATGCAATTCCTTTGCTGGCAAACCATGTCTAGTGAAAACTGGTGAAAATCTTCTAGAATAAAGCAAAATGATAATGCAAAAAGGAGATAACATTTTTCCTGTTGCTGAAAATCTGTAGAAGAAACTCAGACCAAAAGTCTGAGAAAGAAGAAACTCAGACCAAAGCAGATGTCAGGAGAAAGACTGGTAGAAAGAAATGAGTGAAGATAGAGTTAACTCAGCAATTTCAATATCCTCTGTGATCTAACAATGTGGGACGAAATGATTCTGCTGAACAAGACTGGAGGCCCAGCTATCTCTCTTGCTTTAAATCTGGTTCCTCAATCCTTGGCATGTTACAGCCAAGAGGAAGGGCTGGGAGGAGTCCTCAAGGGGAAACCTTAACCTTGCTTGAGCTTCCTTGGGTATCCGAAGTCTGTTGCCAGGGAAATCCCTACATGACGGTTTCTGCTACACTCACCCAAGCAGCAGCATGGGCACATCCAAGGCAGCTGCGGGTGGAATACTAAGAGAACATCTTCCCTGAAAGGCAAATGACTTGTTTCCCCATTCCAGGAAGAATCTCCCTGGTCATTTTGTAGAACCATATACAGGAACTAACTGCATCGACCTTAGCAACACTAACAAAAGCCTAAGCCATGCTGGAAAAGAAACAGAACAGCCTTCAGGGGAATTTAAGATCCAGTATGAGATACCTGGGAAAAGAGAGGAAAAATTTGAAGGTCAGTAACCTGTGAGCTGAAGCTCTGCAGAATAGTGAACAATTAGGACAAAAGATGTTAAAAATTTCTTCTCAGTGGACCTCCTTCAATTCAGCTTGTACTATTTTTAGCTGAAGAAATCTAATGAAAGACATAGCATGGGCTGCTATGAAAGAAGGGAATCACAGAAGGGACACAAAAAAGTTTTCTCCTTCTTTTGACTACATCAGTTCAAACTGTACTCCTTGGAAAGAGCCATACAACTAGACTGCTGCAGAACCTAGGCACTGCTGTAGCACGTCACTGTGATCACTGGTTTAGGAGTGTGAAGTCTGTGTAGATACCTGTGGAGAAGGAAAAGAAGAGGAGCAGAAGGGGACCCACTTACTGTTTAGAGACAGAAAAGGGACTGAAAGGAACTCTACTTTCCAACAGCATCACAACTCTTTCTAAAATGCCAGGACATCTTTTCATTCACTCTGTCCAGGATTTAAAATATTGCAGTACTGAAGACATGATGAGACAGTGAGAAAAGTACTGGGAAACGGGTACCAGAGCAAGTGGAACTACTGCTGTGATTTCACAGTTATGTACCAAAGAGACATAAGCCTAGGACACACAGTACCACTGGCACTTGAAACATGTCTGTTATAATGAGGTCTGTGTCTTGCTTTCAAAGACACCAGAGGGAAGGAACTTCCATCATTGTTTTGGAGAAAGATAAGGAAACTTCTCAGTTGGATGTCTCTTTTGATGAAACTCAGAGCAGAGTGGTAGTTCACAGGAGTACTGTTCAGATACATGCAGGTAATTTTCATCCAGATTTAAGATTGTTCTCCTCAAATGATAAATATGAGACTCTATGGTCTTCAGAGCTTTTTGAGGTTTGGTTGTATTTTGGGTTTTTTTAACTATTAATTGAGTGTTTATGGAAGATCCACCCTTCCTCCAGGCAAGAAGCACTTTTTCCCCTGCCGCTGCTCAGAAGAGTTGGATCACAAAGAGGGGTGAGTCTGGCGTCCCATAGGTTGTTTCCAACCTGGCAACTTTTTTCAGGATTCAGAACAAGTCTGTAGTAGCAACAGTGACTAAAAAGATGGGGGAAAAAGGAAGGAATACAATACTAACTAGAAACACACAAAGGATCTCAGTCTATATGTAATGGAGTGAGATCACTCTGAGGCTGCTTCTGCCAACCAAGCTAGACTGACTGCTGTGCTGCAGGCACTGTATGAAGGTACACTCTGATATGGGACTGGGCAGCAACTGTGCCCCTCAATCCCTTAAATTCTCCCACAGAGGAAGATACAAGCTCATTCACTCCTGGATGATCACTGCTGGATAGGAAAGTCTTGACTTCACAGAGTATATGTGTCCTGTAAGAGTGATCCATGCAGACAACTCAAAGAGCTACTCGTGACTCTAGTTTGAATCCTCACATAGAAAACCTACAGGAATTTCCTCCAATAATTTTCTCCCCAAACAGGAATTTTTAGGTCACAAGAGCCAAGAAACTACACAGATCCCTGTCTTGGGTGAAAGGCAAAAAAATCCAAATCTTTCCTTTTTCTTCTGTATTATCAAGCCACTCTTTTGTACCTCTGTGTTCCATCAACCCCCTCTAAGTGCTGTGATGTGACTTGCAGGGAGGAAGAGACGTGTTTGCCGGTCCAAGTGCGTTCCAAGATTCATTATAACCACGAAAGGCCATTGACCAGCAGGAGATAATGGTTCAGTACTGAATATCTTACCCGGATCTGCAGGTCACTGAGGTCAAGGCATCTGCACATTTCCAGGAAGAGCTTCACACCCTCCTCATCCAGGATTATATAGACTGGGATCCAGCGCTTATATGCTGCATCCACAATGTCGCGGAAGATGTCCCGGTCCGTAAATATATCCATGACCACTGCAATAATCTGGAAACAAGAAGACAGCAGACAGACAACTGAATAAATATTAGGAACTGAAAGGAAGGCCCATCCCACTGGTGCAAAATAAAGGAGAGCACTGATACCAGATAATGGAGGAGAACCCTATAGGGAAACAAAAGTACAGGGATGTACATGCCCAAGCCCTACCAATAATTGTAATTTTCTGGGTTAGCTGCTGCACTTTAGAAGGAACTTAGTAAATGTCTATGAGAGTTTTCCTTCTTCCAGAGAAAAATCACTTATTTCAGCAACCTGAGGAATGCCAAAGCCAAATACCTAGTTTTTCCTCTGTATTGAGAAACTTCTGCTGTCTCTGTAAGGATTCACTTAAATGAAGAAGAACACTGAAAACAGATTGAAAAAAAACAAAAGGCTAAACCCACAACTTTAACACTTAACCTGAAGGTGTGTAATGGAAGAATGAATGTGCAGAGGAATCAGAGCCTGCATCCTCAGCCACAGTGCATAGTGCAGAGAACAAGAATTCTATTTTCCATTTTTTCCCCCAATTCCCTGTGAAAAGTCTGCTCTCAGGGCTGGCTTACCAAGGAATGATTTATAGAGCTGAAACATAAACACATTGTATTTCTCAGGAAGGGACTGGAGTTCAATATTTGGAGGCAAAATGATCATTCCCTTTCTTCACATGAACTGTGTTTCTGGTATAAAGTTAATCCTTCTTTCCAGGCATAGATTTTACATAAAAACAAATGGTTTCACTGACGTGAGAGACAAGCCTGAACATTTATAGGATGACTAACAACAAAACCAAGAAGGTTATGGGTAGCTTTAATGCTGATCTTACAGAAAGGGAGAGAAACACAAAACATGTATCTTTTACACCATTAGAAATACCAATTCATTTTTCTGCCCGAGTTATTCCTCCCAAGATTTGAAAGTCTATCAGTGGAGGAAACTACTGTTTTCCTAGTCCCTCTGAATAACACCAGCGTGCCACGTTAGAGCTGTCATGCTGACAGTATGCTGGGAATAGAGCTGCCTAAATTTTAATTTCCCAGGTGCTGGGGATCCCCAGTAATAAGCCCAGCTGTGCTAGGGATGGCATATACAGGTGTGAATGGAGCTAAATACTGCACCACACAGTAGGATTTTCTTCACTTGATGCTTGGAAGAGGTGCAGCTGTCTTACAGGAGCCCCCTACGGAAGGGGGAATAATTCTCCCCAGAGACCTCTTTCCTGTGAAAAATGCCCTTGAACAAACGGCTTCTGGAAAAGTGATGGCACCTTAAACATCCCCCACTGCATCTGCTGAATCTCTCCTGAGTCTCTGCTTATATGGCCAACAACAACCAACACATCTGCTCCGTCAGGCTCCTTCTGTCAACAGTGCTTACACCAGCTTCTCTTTGTTAGAGAAATAAAAAAGAGCTGACATTGCATTTATGCTCATCATTAACATGTAAGCTCCTGATACAGGTAAACTGTGCTGGAGCTACATCATGCTAAGTCCCACAGTAACTTCTGCTAGGCACGACTTCAGGTCCTGCCTTGGTTCTCCCTTCCCAGCAAGATGCAGGGAATGTTACCAGAACCTCTGAAAATTAAAATCCAGTGAACTTGTGCCACTCTGTTTCTGAACAACTTCAAGTACAGGCAAATCACAATTAAAGGCATGAACAGTTCATGCATTAACTCAGGCCTGTTATGCTCCCTCTCCCCCCACACACAGTGGTGTGGATGTACCTACTTAGGAGAAAGGACGCCAAATATTATTCATTTGAGTTAAGAACATCCACACAGGGAATGGATAGCAGAAGTATGAACTTCTTTCCTCTCCATTCCCTCCATTTGCAATGAGTGTAACAACTGCAGAAATTACACCCCGTCCTGGACAAACCATTAATTGTCAGTACCAGCTTTGCAATGTGAAGGGATGGCTCCCTCCAGGCTGTGGGGCCCTGGGTCAGTTCAGGCTTCTTTGCAAGACTGTGGACCACTGAGAACAGCAGTCAAAACTTCCCATGGGCAATGCCTGTTGTTGTGTTTGCCATCTCAAACCCCTGTCACAGCTGGTGATCTGTCAAGATCACCTAGGAGCATTCACAAGCATAGCAAGTCAGAGCATGAGTGTCTACCCCTGCAAGAGGTTTTCCCCATTTCTCTTCCTATCCTGTGGATAATAAACTTATCTGTAGGGCCCATAGGTGTGCCTAGCTCTTCATAGGAGTTTTAAGATTGGCAAGTTAATGCATGCTAATCTCATTGCAGCAAGGTAGCTTGATTAACATATGTTTCTAAAATACTGATGATAAGCCACCCACAGATATGTCCCACATATTACCAGTATCTGTTTAGACCCCCCCCCTCAGAAAAAACAAACCAAACAAACCCTCATTCTCATCTGCTGATTAAAAAGTTGCTACCTGGAGACTTTTTTTGCCAGGGCCAGCTGAGCTGAACACAATAGGCATAGTTATCTATGAAAAGGACCATTAAACACTCAAATGGCTGTTAAACATGAAACTAGCTTTGGGCTGGGAGGGGCACAGTTTGTCCAGTCAGTGAAAAAATAAAAATCTACAAAGGAATTAATTATTTCTAGGTGCCAGGCACAGCTATTGAAGGAAACAGACTTTCCTGGTTCTTGAACGGTCCATAGAAGCCTTTGTAGCCGTGCAAAGAGAAGGTGAAGTCACACTACATCAGAGTGTAAGGATTTTACAGCGTCTAAGTGACTGATCACTCCAGTCACTGAACAGCATTACAAGGTGTGCACAATTTCTGAGAGCAGGGAGCTGAGATCACCCGGCAGATTAATGCCTCTCTGGAAAGTTTTCTGTGTTTCCCAGCAGATTCGGTTTGAACAAGTCTGCAAAAGCTGTGCACATAGTGTGTGCTGGCAGAGGGGAACAGGTGGAGGAGGAAGTAACTGCTGAATTATAAAGCAGAAAAACCAGAAAGCTGCAAAACTAAGCACAGGAATGAAATTTCTTACACTGTTCTGCCCTTTACCCAAGAGGTGTGTCAGCTCTGACCGGGATCTTTTCCTGGGTGGTCTTTCCCGGGAACTTGACCCACATCCGGGGTGGGTGACGAAAAACCTCGTGATTGCCTCCACCTGATCAACGCAAGCTCTTGTAGCATCAAGGCTGGTTTGTTTCCTTGCCAGGGGTGCCCTGTCACCACCAGCAGTCATTTCCAGGCAAAGATAAATGGGAGGAGCAGCCGCATATTGTCTGCACTTTGGCTACTTGCAGTTCAGGCTGGACGGTGTTGAGACCACAAAAAATAAACCCAAAAAACACCATCCCATAAACAAACACGCTGCCCCGTCTTTACCTAGGGATACCTACACACACCAGGTAAGGGTGGCTGTGGCAGCATCATGACCTGTCTTCCTCTGAACCCGGGAACGAGGCCGGGACAGGAGAACGAGAACCCCAGATGAGGGAAAGTGGAAGGGGCGTGCAGAGGCTTAACCTCATCACGGGCATCAGCTTTGGCAAAGCGTAACACGACTGGCAACAAGGTGCAGGGAAAAAGCCCTGCCTGGTGAACGCCGACCATTGACCGAATGGCCAACGCGGCTCCTCCAGCTTTGGAGCGAGGGCAGCCCGGCCGCGGCGGCTCTCGCCCGCCTTACACCCCATACCCAGAGCCAGACCCTCGGTCCGGGTGCAGACGGGCAGGGCCGGCCCGTCGAGGGCCGGGCCGTACCTTCTGCGCCTGCTGGATCATCTCCCGCACCACCTCCTTCAGGTGCGGCGCGCTCTCCTCCTTGCGCGGGTGCGTGAAGAGGGACACGCGGCTGATGCCGCGGTAGAAGGTCTTGTCGGTCCAGCCCAGGTCCAGCGGGGGCACCTCGGTGTCCGAGCACTCGGGCCAGTAGGCCAGCGACAGGGTCTCGCCTCCGGGCCCCCGCGCCACCTTGCCGCTCTCCCGGGGGTCGTCGTAGCCCCGCCAGCCGCCCCGCAGGTCCTGCAGCTCCCGGCCGGAGAGGAAATCGCGGAGCTGCTCCTTCCTCAGCGCCTCCCGGTACGCGGCCTCGCCGCGGGTCACCAGCGCCTCCAGGGCTCGGCGCTGCTCCTCGCTGTAGTAGAAGCGGGCCTGGGCCTCTGTCACCTTCTCGTTGACGTGCAGCTCGTCCAGCAGGAGCACCTGGGACTCCGCCATGCCGCCGGCACCCCCAGCGCAGCGCCGGCCGGGAGCGAGGGCAGGAGGCTGCGGCAGCAGGGAGAGGCAGGGCCGGCACCGCCTCACCTGGCCTGCCCGAGCCCGCCCCGACGGGTGGGGCGGCCGCTCCCCCGGGCCCTGGGGACACGGCTGTCCCCGCCGCCCTGCCCCTCTGGCAGACCCGTGCGTGGCCCCCGGGGACCGGGACACGAGTTGCGGGGAGAACAGTTTCTGCGAAAAGAGAACAACCTGATCTAAGAGATGCAGGATGCGATGTAAGATAAAGGGAAGAGACTGGTTGTGTGGCGGCCTGAACCAGCTTCGAGGGATGTGGGTTAGAAATCTTTAACTAACTTGTGAAATTGTATCCTAGGAGTGGACTTGGTGCATTGAAATGGGAAAACCGCGCCTTCGAGGGAAGACCCTCGTCCACTGGATACGTGAATTTGGAATGCCCTGTGCCTTTAAACCGAGGCAGGGAAAGAGAAGGCAGTAGTAGCTGAGCCAGGTAGTGATGTAAATTCATTATGCAAATGTTGCCTGAATAGGATTGTATAAATATGCTTGCATATGTATACATTGTGTATGCAGGTATAAATACGCTTCCTAGCTTTGTGGATTTACCACTTCACACCCACCTCTGCGCAGGCATGAAATAAAATCGAGTTTCTCACTCTGTGTGTAGACCAGCTTCCCCACTGGGTGAAAGAACCCAGATTTGGAACAACACCCTGGCATGGCTGGCACCAGTGTCCCAACTGCAGCGCTTGGAGGAGAACCAGGCCTGGGCCATGGGTGTATTTTGGGGTGTAAATGCAGAAGTCTGTTTAAGACTTCTTTCCCGCACCTCCTCCCTCCCCCCCCCCCCCCCCTTCCCCATTCTTCTGACTCGGCAGCCACCTGAGGAGTGCTCATGAGGAAGAGGGGAACACAACTGGGGCCAGGGAGGTGGGCAGAGCACCATGGTGGCCACAGGCCACCTGTTGGCTGCAGTGAGCTGGTAGCCACCTATCTCCATATCCTCTCCGAATCCTCTGGCAGTTCAGCAACTCCAGAAAAGCAGGTGGTGTGGGATACCCAGCTTACAGAGAGGAAGATGACAGAGTGATGTGCCAGAGGCCACCAAGCAGGCTGGTGTCGGAGCTGGAAATAAAACAGCCCTGCACCCAGTGTCTGGCCGTGAGCATGAATAAATACCCACACACATCCCATCGGAGAGGCTGGGGGCTGTAATGTTAAACTACAATTTTTGCGAGGTGTGTGATCGTTGCTTAGGGGCCCTAATCAAGATTCTGGTCCCACTGTGGATGGCATATATAAAGGACAGAAAGCAGTGCTTCCCCACTGCAGCCCAGGGACAGAGCTGGCTGGGAATGAGTAAGGAAACGAGGATAAAGTCAAAGGCAGTGGTGAAATACAAACATTGAGGCATTTGCAGTGCTTTACATCTGTGATTAGCCCTAAGTGCTCACATGCAGAAAAAGCTATAGGGGACACAGCTTCCGGAGCTGCTCTTTGTTTCCTCTCTCTAAGAAATCACCTGCCCTCAGTGTGAGTTAGTTTAAAAAAACAAGGATCAGGTGGGTTACCACAGCTCATCCTGTGCTGTTCCTCTCCTTTGGGTAAAAGAGATACTTTTAGTATTCCAGACTGTCTTCAATAGCTTTTCCTAGCATGAAATTCACTTAAAATTTGAAATTACACTTTGCAAAGGTCTACTCCTCTGCCTATCAAGTCTCCTTTAAAAATTAATTTCCATGTAAGTTCTTTTAGCCTTATTTCTGATGGAAATGAGACTTACATGGTCATGGTGTCTGTGCCTGTCTGCCTGTCTGTCCATGTGTCTAATGAACTTTTGAGCCCACTGTCTGATTTCAAACAAGTTTGGCAGAAGTGTAATTACATCCCTACAGATTTTGTGAAAAATAACAGGCCTGACAGCAAAAAGAGACTCTATCACAGTCCCCAACAGTGAAAGTTACAACGTAGGTTCATGCCTTATTAGATTTCAGATATTCCATAAAATTGAGAATGCTAGTAAGTGCCTGATCTGCAGGAAGAGTTTCAAATTAATTTTATGCCATCTTGGACACCATGGTCAATCAACCACAATATACAAATATACAGGAGATGTGACTTTCTTAGTTCCAGTGCTCACTAAATTACTTGTTGGTTTTTTTTTTTTTTTTCTGTACCAGAGGCTGCCATCAGCTCTGCTATTTCATGTGGGGCTAAACAAAATCTCTTTAATCCTGGATGCTCTGTTCATTTGTAGCTGTACAATGTAGCCTTTTGTGTTTACCTAAGGCTCCCACATGAAAGCAACAGTAGGTTCACAAACATGTATAGTTTTGTATTTAAAAGCAAGCGAATATTTCCCACATCCAAGTAAAGGCAACAGAGATTATTTTCACTTTGTTGTGATGAAAAGTTTAACCCCCACCTCTCACACTAAAAGACAAAATGTTGTCTGTGTGTTGACAGGATAAATACGAGCAAGGAGCTTTGTAAAAGCTGAGTGAGACCCCCTTCCCAAAGCAAGCATGGGTCCTATCTCATTCCTCCTCCCCATTCTCACATCAGTACATTTCAACCAAATCTTTTCCTGATACGGAGTTTTTATAAGGTCAGATGATTCAGTTCCTTTTGATTTCCCCTGACCCTCCAGCTGACAGCCTCACCTCACAGGAGTAAAACGCGCCATGCAAACGAACTGCCCTCTCTGCCACTGAGTCAATCCAACCCTTTGGGACTGGAGAAAAAGAAACTTGGGAGACAGGGTGGGGGGAAAGTCTTGTACCTGACCCTGCCCCTCTGGGATCAAGGAGTGAATTCCAGTTTCCGCTCTAAAAGAGAGTCATTGTTGTTTGAGCTCAGGTTTTCCTGTCTGCCCTTAGCACTGGCTCAAGAGAAACAGGAAAGAAGAAGGCTTATGTTGAATTGTGCTGAGGCAGCTGCAAATCCGCACCAAACTACGCTCACTGTCACTGGATTTGTTTTGTTCCCGAGGATTACTCGCTGGAGGGGCTGCGTGTGCACAGGCAGGGTTGGGTCTCTTTACTTTTCACCTCTGTTTGGGTGTCGTCCCAGGCCAAGTCCTGGTTCAGGCCTTGCTTACTTTTCTGGTCTGGCTTCAGAATGTTTTCCAAAGGATGTGAACTAACCTATCAGGAAATATTACCACTTGTTGTAACCCTCCCCCAACCCTATTACAGTGTTTTAAATCTGTCCTCAAACACCTCCCACGTATAATCTGGTTATTTGGGCCTAATTGCTTAACTTTCCTCTGCGAGGCAGTGCAGGCTGTGCATTAGATAAAGATATGACACCTTATATTTAGCATTAATTGCAACTGCATTTGTCCTGAGCGAACATCTCTTGCCAGTCCTTCCTATGTAATTTCAGTCCCTAAATAGCCCACCCCATGATACATTCTTTGATAAATTTCCCAGCAGTGTTTCTCATGTGACATAAACTGCTACAAGCTCTTGTTATAAACCTTTGAGTGCTCAGCTCTTTAGGAGTAAAATCCTGATGCTTTCCCCCTCACCTACATCTTGTTTTGCCAAGAACAGTTACCATCTATGCGCAAAATAGGAGTAAAAACAGGGGCAGATATTAAAATAAGTATCATTTTGTGATAAGGTGTTCAAGAGCCATATAGTACAAGTCTTTTTGTGAAGAGTAGTATCATTCAAAACAAAACAACATGATTTACCAAAATGCCTCCAATTCAACCATACTATTTTTCGTGTCGTTTTTTGATTTGATTTGATGTGTTTGGGTTTTTTTTTCCCCATAAAAACCAGCAACTGCTTAAAAATTAGTTGTGCAAACACAACTAATTGTTTATATGATGGAGGATACAAGAGAGTGTTTTCCATTTCTCACTGTGTCAGCTGCAGGTTAGTCTGAGGTGACAGGGCTCTGCTGTCTTGAAATAGAAGAGTAAATAAATAGGTGCCTGTGCCATGGTTGTTATTAAACACTATACTCCTTCCCTGTGCTGGCTGGCACTGCAGCAAGACTCACAAAGGCTTGGTGGTGATTGCACCTCCTTGACTCTCTTCTCTGGATCAGGATCCAGGAGTTTGTGGGGAGACTGCTACGTGCACAGCGAGCCGTGCTGTGCTTGTCCCGAGTCTGAAATCCCATTTGCAAGGGCTGCCAAGCCAGCACAGGAATGGGTGGATTAGTCATGTCCAAGTACTGGCAGAGCAAAAAAGCCTGAAACAAGGTGATTTCAGGGTGGAGAGGAAGAAGCTCCTGCCTTCCCCATTCACCCTCCAGCGACCCAAAGAGCTGCAGGCGGTGGAAGGCAGGTGTGTCACTTCTGCAGCAGCAGTGACAGACTGCAATCCGGAGGATGAAGAAATGCTTTCAGAAGCTTCCTTTCTGTCACATTACACTGCCTCAGGGAGAAAACCTGGCTGCTGAACTGGAGAATTGCCGCAAATGAGTCAAGTGCTTCTGGCCTCCCACTCACATGTTTCCATGTGAGAGTAAATAGGTAAGAGAGTCCTCTGAAGAGAGCAGAAAGGAACAATTGCGTTCACAGGCTCATGTCTTGCAGCGAGGTATTTGCTGACTGAGCAAGCACAGAAAGACCTTTAGCCATTTTCCCTGGCTGCTCCTCTTCACAGGGCAGCACTTTTAGGCAGTTTCCTGTAAGAAATAGTGCTGACCCTAGTCTCTTGCTCTTTCAACACTCATACAGGCAGGGACTCAAACTGGTTGCAATTCAGCTGAGCTACCCTGAGGGGCCTTGGCCAAGTCATCTGCTGTGCCTCAGTTCCCATTCTCTAAAATGAGGAAAATACTACTCTACTTCACACGGCTGGTATAGAGAAGTGCTTAAAAAAGAAACCTGCAAATCAACATCACCTGCATTGACTTTGGTTTCTCCTGCAGGGGGTGGGGGGAAGAGATAAAAAAGACAGCTGTAGAGTCCCTTTGCAGATGAGCCAAATCCTGAATGGAAGCTCTGGCTAAAGAAAACAGTGAGGAATCAGCAATGCAGCCTCTGAATAGGATGCTTAATTGCAGCTGTGATTATGTAGCACTCAAATCACAGTGTGCTTTATAGACAAAGAAACACAAGGAATGGGGGCACTGAAAAATTAAGACAGCAACAAGTCTGCAGCATCGTGTACTTACTTCTGTACTGGCCAGCTGTCAGTGTGCATTGCTATCAGTTCTCTGGGGAAGAAAATGCTCAGGTGAGAGCTAACAGGACAGGAAGAGGAGTGGAGCAGACAAGGAAGTCTGGAGTGGGTGTCCCAGGCAGAGGCTGGAGGGAGGAGTAGCAGACTGGCAGGAAGTGATTAATGGGACGATCCTGATATTGTGGAGCAGACCTCCAGCCAGTGCAGCACAAGGAGGTGGGAGATGGAGTTATGTGCTGGTGACAAGGACGAGATGTGCCAAAGTTATGTGGAGGGTAAGAGGGAGTCAGTGGAGGGCATTCAAGAGAGACATGAAGTGTTCAAGGGTGACCAAATTCATTTGAAAAGCTGTGTATTCAGTGGAGGAAAGGAAAACTGTTGGAAGCAGAGAAGGGGTTCTGGTATCTACAGAGTTTTAGACATCCTGGAGGATGGCTAAAAAAAGCCATGGCAAAATAGAAAACTGTTTTTTACAAGGAGGGGGAAAGAATACAACTGTGAGGGTTGAATAGGGGGCAGAGAAGTTAGAAACTGGCCCTAAAAATACAGAAATGAAAAGTTAGGAAGCAGTTTGGGCCCCCACAATAAATGCAAAACTGTGTGAAGGGAGTGGCATAGGAAAGAAAAAGAGAACCCTTCAAGTGGAGATGCAGAAGGCTGAAGCGTAGGCTTAGACCTGGAGATGAAACAAGTTGATTGGTGATTCATGAACATAAAGAAACATAACAGCAAGATTTTGAGAAGTGGTAGAAGTGTGTTGATTTGGTTTTGAAGATGCCCTTTACTGATCAGCACACATGGGACTCTGATGTGTATTTAGCTTAAAAACATCCAAAGAAGCCATGCAAAGGAGAAATCAGCAGCTCATGACCTTACCAGAAGCACTGCTAGCTCCAGGAGAACCCTGTCTTTCACTTGCCAGTGCTTCTGTCCAGCAGTGCCACAGTGCAGGCAGATCGAGTGGGTGCAAGTGACTCCCGTGAGTCAGAGAAAGCAAATAAAAGAGCCGACCAAACCTCCCTCTGGAAAGGCCGTTTCCAGACAGACACGTTGGAGGTGTGAAAGCAAAACTTCACAGGAAGTCGTGTTCAAAATTTGCTGCCTAATTTTTTTTTTCTTTTTTTTCTTCATAAATGCTGAACAAAGATCATAGAAAAAGGGCCAGGCAAATTCCCTGCCTCTGTTCCAGCTGCTCTGTGTGCGGCCAGACCACCGTGTGGCTCGACTGAGACACTGCACAGCAGCGTCTGTCCCAGGCCATAGGGGCGCTCCAAGCAGGGGAGCACTCCAGGCACCCTAAAGCCACACACGGGGAAACCAGCAGAGCACCTTCCTTTTGGTACTGGAGATGTTACTGCTTGCACTTCAGTAGGGAAGAGCTTGATAGTGGTCCTGATCCTGAGACAGTGTCACAGGAACAGTGACACAGGCTGTCCCTCCCTGGGTCTGTGGTCACCTGAATTCAGGTTTAGAATATCATAATTTCAGACCAGCATTGGCAACGAGATCTGGTTTTGAATTCTTCCGAAAGCAAAACCCAAATGCATAATGCACTCATGTTCCTCCAGTGCCTCTTTTTAGATCCATTTCTTTTGCAACTCAATTAATCAAGATTTTGCTGCTCATTTTAAGATAAATGGCATTTCTCTAAGGAAGGTTTATAGCTTTCAGTCTTAGAGGTTTAAAAATAATCAGATGGATTCCACGCTAATCCAGATTCATAAACCATTCTCATCTGTTAATACCTGAACACTTTGATCATCATATTTAAGAGATTTTTTTGGCAGAGGGGTATTTTTCAGTCGGATTGTCCCCCAGTACTCTTTATTTTGAGGTTGTGGCAGGTTATTGTGCTGCACCCTTATGCAAAGCACATAGGAAGAAGTGAGGGGGAGGAGAAACTGCAGCAGAAATAAGCTACAGCTTTGAGTTTATCCATATTCCTTTTCCTCCTTCTCCTGATGATGAAGAATCCTTATCTCTCTCCTTGTGTTTAGCTTATCCTACACACCTACTGTTTGCTATTTGCCCTGTCATACTTAGGTGGGATCTTTTAAAATTCTTCCCTTGAGAGTGACCCTGGGCATTTTTCCTTTTATTCTTCCAGCATGGCTGGCTCAGGAACAGGTTTCTGCTTGTCAGACCCCCACACCTTCTTCTCACCCTCCTGTATTTATATTCTTCTACTGGAGAAGCAGCTGCATCCCCTGGGGAAGAATGCAGCCTGTGGCAGATCCCATCCCTACCAGAGCATCTGTGCTCTGACAAGCAAAATGAGAAAGTCCAGTCTTCATGGCTCTAATTCCACTTTGTTGAGGTGGTCAATAAGTAGAGGAAGCAATGATTGGATTTATTTTTCCTCCCCTGCTGACAATTGACCTAAGTCACAGTAAATGCTATCAGACGGCAGATGATCTTGGGAAGGACTGCAACTAATGGCTTAGTAGTTTGCATATCTCACAAGCATTTAATTCATCCCTCTACTCTTCCTGGAAGTTGCATACAGGATGTAGTGGGGTCACTTCATGAGCTCAGGTAAGGTAATTACCTTGTGATCCTCTTCCAACACTGCAGAGCAATGTGAAAAGCAAATCACAGCTCAGCTGTGTCACTCATGCCAGTGGTAGGGGTAACACTGTGACAAGCCATGTGTGGGATGTATTGGTGGCCTTCGTCACCAGGTAGCACAGCTCTCCAGCTTCTGAAGACCATTAACTGCAGCAAGGCTCTTTTGAGCTTGGGGATAAATCTACGGCAGCAGCCTCTACAACATCCCAGCCTCTGTCCACTACCTCCAGGAAGCTGCAGCTGGCACCTGACACTGTGGAATGAGAAGCTCCACATGTAAGTCCCAGCATGGGAGACTGTGTAGCCTGACACTTAGGATGAGAAACATCCTGCTCTGGGTGTCCAGGACATGCTTCTCTCCACTGCTATGGAGCTCCACAGCAATGCAGGGCATTAATTCACTCATCTGGGACACAGAGGTTGAATCGGGTTGTTTGTCTGCAGCACTAGGTAACCTACTTTTGTGAATACTGCCTTGGCAAATTAGTTAGATCAGGGTGATTCCCTGCCTTCATCTCCTCACAGGCCTGCCATTCCCTTTTGTTCTGAGCTCATCTGTGTTTAGAAGGTAAACACACAGTACACCCATGGTGACCTTTAGAATTAGGAGCTTTTGCAGTTTGCATAACACTGCAGATACATATGCCATGATAATAAAAAAGTTAGAGCAATTATGGAACAAATCCTTGCCCCAAAGAGATACCCAGGTGCAAAGGGTGGAGCATGCTGCCAGACATTAGGTATGGCTCAACCAGAGAAGCCATACTTTATTTTTGGCTGCAAACACCAAGATTTTTCAAGAAAACCTAGCCAACCTGACCAGGCTCTAAGGGCAAGCTGAAAGAAGTCAGAAAGTCAGAGGGGATGAGAAAGAAAGCAAAGGAGGTGTTTAACCACTATGTGAGGGTGGGGACCCAGATGGGTTGAAAGAGGCGATGAGAAATGCCATGCTGGCATAAAAGAAGTAATGGAAAAGGAAGAGATGCTTTGAGTGTGACACCCAAAACTCTGTCCTGCTAGGCTACCTTTGGCAAATAACTTCATCTAACTTCTCCTCTTTGCACTTTGACTTGCAAATTCTTTGGAATAAGACTATAATTTCTACAGCTACAGGAAGTGCCCAGTGCAAATAGGCTCTGAACTCAGATGTTGCATCTCTGTGGTGAAGGACAGGAAAATCTAACAGAAGAGGCAAAACATGGATTGCATGGGTTTGGACACAGGCACGGCTCGGCTGTTAACAGGGACAAACAGCCTGCACTGTGGGGTTGAAGGAGAACAGGATACTGGAGCAGAGAGGGCAACACCAACCACTGAGAGCACAGCTTGCTCATGGCAGTGGGATAAGTGAAAGAGCAATGAGGAGAAAGAAATGTTAAAATCATGGTATGTGGGTGGAGGTGGGGAAGAGACAGGCATTGGTTCGGTAGAAAAGGCAGGTGCTATTTTAGTCAGACTGTGTTAATTTCAGCTCTGATGTAACTCCATTTACGTCAATTTTAGTCAGCTGAATTACACAAAAGATTAATTTAGACCAATGAGTTGAGTTAAGGGTGATTCAGCCCAAAATAAGTTTTGGGGTGCAAGGAGGAGACATGAAACAAGGTGAAGAACTGGAGCCATCCTGGAATTGGAAAGATGTAGAAGTAGGGAGGGTGGAGACGAGAGAGGGTGAACCAGAGGGAGAAAAAGCAAACAGGCCACAGGACCCTGCATGGATGTTTGCCAATGATTTTCATTACAACCCAGGACAATTTGCAAAGAAGGGCAGTCTGCTCTCTGAATTCTGTGTGTATTGGTTATTTACACCTGACTCTTCCCATAGCCCGCCTCCCCTTGCCACTCCTCTGGACAGCCTGCACACCAACATACCATACTCAGAGTGTTCATAACAATTAAGCTTTTGTCTTATTATTTTTGTTTAATCACAAAACATTCCAGGTTTAACCTGAAAAACACTTTGGATGAGGGATTCATAGGGCAACAGCTACATTTGGCAGTGAGAGAGTCTCTGATTCACTTGCAGTGCAGCTTCACTGGAGTCGATGGAAATGAACTTGTTCCATTAATTCTCCAGAGACAGCATGAAAGCCAAATTAAACCAGACAGGGCCATTCTCACGCTGACAAATGCATCCACACCTTAACTCTTAACAGCCTGCCCATGGAACACATGCAAAAAGCATCTGAAATACTTGGCACCATCTTCTAGATTTGCAAAGAAGTGGCTCTCAACAACCCATAGGAAATAAAAGAATTATGCCATTACACTTAACAAAATGAAAACAAAAAATAATTAAGCACATCTCTTGCTTCCTTCCCATTTCACTCAATTTCTTTCCCTACATATGCTTTTCATCCATTGTTTCTGACGCCTCTTTTAAATTGGTGTTTACTTTCTCATAATTCCATGTACTGAGAAAATGTAACACTCATGAATCCCTGAGGTTTCTTTCCTTTCTTCTGTCCTCATTTCCCCCAGCTTTTATTTTCCCATTCATATTTTTACATTTTTGTTCTTTGAAATCATGATCTTCAATTGCATTTCATTTTCGTTCCCTTCCTCTCTAGCTTGCCCACATTTTCATTCCTCTGTTGTCTTGTCCCTTGTTAGATTTAGTTGAGAGAAGAAGAAAGTCAGTAGACTGTAAGCTTAAAGAGGAACTTTACCCATTTCTTTGACACATAGCCAAACTTGGCTCCACCAGTTTTCCACCTTCCACAAATATTCAATACTGCACAAGAAATAAACACCTACAAAGTACTTTCAAGTCATAGTCAATCACCATAATAAATACAAACTCTCTTCTGTAACATTCAATCATTATATTTAGTCTTAATATCGTGCTTTTCATCTGCAAACACCCACACAAGCATTGGTTAATTTGTCCTCACAGCAGCCCTGCCAGGTAGGTAATTACCTGTTATTATCTCCATTTTACACATAAGGGAACTCTGGGTGAAATTATGAAATTCCTAACAAGCACATATACCCACAAATCTGAGCAGGCACTAACTGATACCTCTGTAGACACACACATACACACAGTAGTCCACAAACATTTTAGTGTGCACAGAACACTAGGGACCCACAAGCTCAGTGTAGGACAGAAGATGCTTGCTTGGCATATTACAGCCAAGAAATATGCCAGACCGTGAGATCGCCCTGGACAGCAGAGCAGAGGTGCAGGAAGCAAACTGCCGGCTCTCCACAACACACTCTGTATTTTCTGGGCAGCATTTCATGACCTGCCATTCCCGCATGTGAGCAAATGTGCGAGGTGAGCTCCTCCTTGCCCCCAAGCACCACCCAGGTTTGATTTCATGTTTGCAGTTTCACCACTGGTGACTGCCCTCGCTGCTTATCAACACTTGTTTCTGACAAGAAGTTGGGAAAACACTGTCCTGCGAAACCCCCAAGTGAGCTCCTGGCCTATCTGAATGCTAATGACCTCTTGGTGCTGCTGTACCCCACTCGTTCTACTGTCTATCAAGATGTCCAGATGGGAAGATAACAGACCTTCTGGACCACAGGCAGCCACACACACAAACCCATAGAAATATGGAAGAAACATTAGTGGGAAAGTCAGAGAATGAAAATGAAGACCTGAGTAATTACCGTTGGTCCAGGATGTCAGCAGCCACACCAGAGCATCCTGTGTGCAGCAACTCCCCTCCACCACAGGGACAGGATGCTCCATTCCCATCCCATGTGGTGCTCTCCCCACAGCAGCCCTTGCATGGCAGAGGCTCCTGGGACACCACAGGGTCCGATAGAGCCCATTCCAGAGGGTCACATCCTCCTGTGCAGTGAGACATTGAATTCCCACTTATGCAAGGCAGTTCCACTGCAACTATTAAGCATTAGATACCACTAATGGGCATGAGATGCCATTAATAGAAATAAATTTGATGTGAAAATAAAGACCTGTGTAAGGATTTGGGCCTTTGTGACTTCCCATTTCATTGCCCTCCATTCAGTGTGACACCAAGGTTCTCATGGACTTGAAGTCATGATTCAATGAAAAATACTCTCTTCCCCCTTTGCTGGTCTTTCTGTCTTGTTTTCTGAACCTGTCACAGCCTCTCTCAGCATGGAGATGTCCAGGGAATTGATTCCATATTGTCTTCCTTTCACTCCTGGTGTTTTGGGTGTGACCAGGGACAAAGCTATAGGACAGGGTTTGCCAAGATTAACATACATTTCTTATTCCATAAAAACTGACCCAAGGCCCCCTGTCTTCCCTGTATCAATTTAGATGTTTTTAAGTCTGCATCATTGCTGGAGTTGCTTCTATTCCAAATTTTCTTAAAATCTTTTTCTGTTTTTAGGTTTTCCAATCAGGTTTGTGTCCTTGATGTATTTGGTTTTCTCTGTTGGTTTTCTGCATTTCCTAATTTCTGCTTTAGAACAATTAAGATCCCTTTTTTTTTCTCTCTCTGGTTGACATATTTTGATTTTTAATTTCAAATTGCTGCCTCAGCTCTGCCATTAAGCCAGTACAGGCTGCTACTTCCTAAAACTTAGACAATGATGCCAAGGCTGAAACGTCACAAAGTTCTGCCAAAGCTGCTGACTCTGGACTCCTGCTTCATCCCTTATTAATTGGAATCAAGCATTCATACCACAGGAGTGACCTGGACTTCCAGGCTGGCTTAAGACCTGAGCATCTGTGCAGATGTTGAGGGAAGGCCAGCCCTGTACTGCAAACTGAAAGGTGAGACAAAACGATTGTTCCTTGTAAGAACTGTGGTGCTACAGTTGTGCTATTCCTGTTGACTTGCCTGTACCTCTAATCCCTACAGGGCCCTTAGCACTACAGGGCCTTGGTCTTGGCCTGGATTAAGCATTCCCAAGTGCTTACAGCAACTTGGACATAGTAGGAATAAATACTAAAATAATACTTGCAAAACTTAAAAAATAAAACAAAACCCACACAGACAAAAAGAGAGAGAACACTCACGTCCATGACCGGTGTTAGGTAATGGAGAGCGAATCTACAAATCTACACACTGTTGAGAAAGGAGTGATGGGGACAGCAAACTTTAGGAACACTGTGCAATCAATTTAAGAACCAAATGAAGGATTTAAGCTGTGGGTGCAGGATGAAAATGTCAGAAGCTACAGTGATGAGGACAAGAGGTCCCAGGTGATGTGGGAGTGCAAAGGGAGACAGTGGCAGGATGCAAACAGGAGGCTGAGGTGACTGCAGTGCTGATCCAGTCAGGCCTGGCCATACATGCAATAAACATCCTACAAGAAAGAGGAAAGCCACCCATGAACCTGAGTTTTGCAGCCACGCTCAAAGTAACAGAGTGGACACCATCAGTGTGACTTTCTCATACACAAAAGACAGCTGCATTAAATGAAATGTAAGGAAATCTCATCAAAGGAAACCTTGAGATTTCATTTCCTTTCATGAGATGAAAATTCATGACACGAAAAGTCAAGGAATGAAATGAAATGAAATGAAATGAAATGAAATGAAATGAAATGAAATGAAACTTAACAGAATGAATTGAAACGAAATGAAGTGCAGTGAAATTAGAAGAAATAAAAATGAACATGATGAAATGAAATTAGATGAAATATCAAGATTTCATTTCATTTCACGAAGTCAGAATTCAAAGAAATGAAGTAAAAATGAAAAATGAATTGAAATGAAACATCAAAGATGAAATGAAATGAAACATCAAAAAATGAAATTAACTGAAATGAAGCTTCATGGAATGAAAGGAAAAGAAATGAAAAAAAAAGAAAGGAAATGTGACAAAATGAAATAAAATGAAAATTTTAATTTCATTTCCTTTTAAGAAATGAAATATTAAAATTTTATTTAATTTTGTTACATTCCCTTTCTTTTTATTTTTACTTTCATTTTTGCAGTTTCATTTAATTTATTTTCATTTTAAACATTACATTTAATTTAATTTTATTTTATTTCTTGATTTGTCATTTCATTTCCTTTCATGAAATGAAGATTCATCTCACAAAATGTAACAAAATCTTGAGATTTCATGTAATTTCATTTTGATGCAGCTAATTTCTTTTCTTTTCCTTTCAATTTAATTTAATTTCACTTCTTTCCTTGATGAAAATTTCCCTTTATTTTGAGAAGTTTAATTTCACTTAATTTCAGTTTTTGATGTTTCATTTAATTTCCTTGAATGAATGAAAATTAATTTCATGACTGGAAATGAAATATTGAGATTTCATTTAATTTCATTTTGTTACATTTCCTTCCATTTTTTCTTTTTTTTTTTTCATTTTCAAATTCCATTTAATTTCCTTTTATTACATGAAGTTTCATTTTATTTAATTTCATTCCTTGCTTTATCATTTCACTAAAGGAAATGAGATCTCAAGATTTCATTTAATTTCATTTTATTATATTTCATTCCATTTCACTTAATTTCAGTCCATGACGTTTCCATTTATTTAATTTAATTCCCTGATTTCTCATTTCGTTTTCAATTATTAAATGAAAATTCAATCTTGAGATTTCATTTAATTCGTTTCCTTTTTTTAAATTTCCTTTCATTTGATTTCATTTCCTTCCCTTTAAGTTTCATTTCATTTGACTTAATTCCTTGATATCCTTTTCTTTCCCTGAATGAAAATTCATTTCATGAAAGGAAATGTTCAGATTGCTATGTTACACCTCATTTCATTCCTTGACGTTTTATTTCACTCGATTCCTTGATTTTTGATTTCATTTCCTTTCAGGAAATGCAATTTCATTTCTGGAAATAAAATACTGAGATTTCATTTAATTTCATTTCACTTCGTTTAATTTAATTCAGTGAAGTTCCATTTGATTTAATTTAATTTCACTGCTTGATTTTTAACTTCATTTCACTTCACTTCCTTTCTTGGAAATGCAAACCACCCATTTGTGTGTCTTGGAGCCCTACCTCTTCTTTTTGGAGCCCTAAATTCTAGGTGTTTATGACTGGTGTTCCAGAGCGTTTGTGAAGGGCCTGTGCTCTACCAGCCATGCACATTTTAGACGAGAATATGCTGCTATTATTCTGGTCAGCTGATGCTGTGGATTTGAAGTGGTGAGCCCTGGCGTGCTCCCCAACCTGATAAACGTGACCGATGGCTGCACCCCGCCCAGAAAGAGAAGCATCAGCAGCAAGCGGCACTAACAATTCAGCGATTTCACAGGGCAGCGAGGTGCCTCTCGCTTTTATACTTTTAGTTTTTCCTGAAAACTCTTGCCTATGATCCATTCTCCTCAGAGTTAATGTTGAGCATAGCTTGAATGACTGAGAGTTTAAATGTTGTCAAATTATTTTCCCTGCTTTAATTTACAGTTGAAAAACAAAGCAATGAAAAACAAACCAAACCAAAACCAACCCAAAATTCTTACAGCTGCTTAACCGGAGCCTTGTGTTAGCTCCCATGGAGGAGAGGTACTGTCTGCAGCAGATCTGAGTTCTTTCCCCCTTTCCTGCCTGCACTCCGATCTCCCAAAGGACCTTTAAAGAAAGGATCCCTAGTTCAGAAAGACTTTCTGGCAACCTCGCTGCCAGGTAAGTTTTCATTTTGCAGAGTCCGCAGCCCGGGACGAGGTGATCTCAGAGCTGCTGCTGCTGCCAGGACGGAGAGGTTGCCGTGTTACCCTTTCCCCTCCTGGCTGTGCATTCCCACTGCTCGCCCTGTGCTGGCTCCGGGCCTCTTTGTGCAGCCTTCGGTGCGCTGACTCAACTCATTATCCCGGCCAAAAACCAGGGGATGGCTTTGTGCAGGGCGGCAGCGATCTGAGGGGCTGACTCACCCGCCCTGATGAAATCACGGCCATTGTTATTAGCAGACCATCTCCGTCCGATAAAGCGCCAGCAGCTGCCCTCACAATGGCGAGCTCAGATGCACAGACAGGCACCTACAGGGAGCTGACTCTGCTGCCGCGCATCCCTCTCATTCACACCTCTGCCAGGTGAGTGTGGAAAGCTGCTAATGCGGAACGGGCTACACGCCCACTCAGCTCTCATAAAGTGACTCTCGAAGGGCCAGAGCAAAGGGCAATTTCCCAAACCCTTAGTGCTTGTAGTAAACTTGTAGTTAATTCTTTTTTCCATAAATTTGATGAGACAAAAAAAAATTTAATATATTGGTGCAGTCTAATTCAGCATTTTGCAACCAAATCTTTAGTGTTCTGCAAAAAAAATCAACACCACCACCCCCAACCCAAACAAAAACCACAACAACGCCCTGGCAGAAAACATTCAGTCAAAGGAAGGGGCACCAAGCGCTGATTCCTGCTGTTGGCACTGCAGTAGTACTCTTCTTGGAATTTGGCCAGGGAGAGGGTCTGGTTAGTAGCACAAGAAAGTCATGACACATCCAGCACGGTCATAAAAAATACATTGCAAACAATCTCTAGATCAGGAGAGAAGGTACCTCCTGTTTTTTGTGGATTTTCCTTTTTATTTTCCTTTTCTGTGGCTGGATATAGAATCACAGAATTCATAGATGTGCATGAATCATAGACATGACTGAAAGGTTTCCCAGAAACACCACTCAAACAGACACTCGAACTTCAATCGTGATTATCAGGACACTGTCACCATTTTATAGCTTTAAGTGCACAGTAGTAGACTCACATCCTAAACCGTGTTTCCGCCCCCCCCATTTTTGCTCTTGTTTTTGTTTGTAACAAACTCACCATGGCTGTATCTTTCATAAATCCTGGTGGAAATGAGCCTAGTTTGGACTAGCTGGGAGAAGCCACAAAATACCTAGGGATCTTTTAATTTGTTTGTTTCTTCATCCTCCCTTTGTTGCCTGAGCTAATTTTATTTCTGCATGTCTACAAGGATTCCTGCACGCCTGCCATTTGTGAAATTCTGTGTTTTCATGTTGGCAGGCTGGACATGGGCCAAGCACCTCTCACTTGCACAATGGCAGCAGATAATGTGCTTTGAATTTTCTCTGCACACAAAGGTCAGTGACCTTTCCTCATTTACTTGCCTGTTTCCCTGCTATCCTGTAGCTCACAGATAAGTCACTGGCTGTTTTCTGCTGGCAGTTCTGCTTATGTAAGAAACTTCTTTTGCGTTTGATGCGAATTAAGACTCATGAGTTCTGTCACATGAAAGTTGCCACTAAAAAATTGGAGAAATTTGCAATGCTCTGCCCTGTTCTTCAGTGCTGTTAAAGGCTTTATCATGCACTCAGTTCATGGTTCCCCACTGAAATGCAAAGTTTTCAGCAGCAAGGACAGGCTGGGTGTCAGAAGCTCTTTAGTCCATGCCTATGTTTTAACCCATAAATGTAAGTGCCTGGATCACCTAGGGAACACTAATGGTTTCGACTGACCTCTAAGGGGTTTCCTTTAAAAGCACCTGAGCCAATTTCTTTGAACAAATATTTGGCATAAGATGTTTGCAGAGCACTTTCTCTGAGCACAGAGGCACCAACTGGGCCATGGGCCGGGGAGGGGCATGAAGGGGCAGCAAGGTGATGAGCTGCAGATGCAAGGAAGGGCATGGAGGCTCTGGGGCTGCACTGGGCAGGGATGGGCAGCATTGCCAAATACTTCTCACACCGAGTGTGGTGTAACCCAGGCTCCTCTGCAAAGAGCTGCAGAAGCAGAACAAGAGTCTGAGCACAGCCCTAGCCCAGATGGCCACAGTTCTGTCCCACCACACATCCTTGTTTACCCCATGATGTGACATTGACATTACTGAAGACCTGCTGCTTCCTCCTCAGGGTAGAGATCACACTTCACCTCACTGCTGGACCACACCTGCTGGGGCATTGCTCCTGCAGTGCAAAATGTCCCAGCTGGTGCCAAATTGCTGTTCAAGGCTGTTCAAGCCATGTGGTCCTGGCTGCTGGATCTTTCTCTTCTGACATCCTCGGTTGCTCTCCACAAGGGCTGAAGGCAAAATGGACTTTCAAGAGTCTGCAGCATTGAGATCCCATTGGGGAGGAAGGGTGAGAGGTGCTGCTAAATAGAAAAATCATGAACAGGTGGCTGTTGTGAAATGCTTCAAATTTCCTGCACTGCCCACTGAAGCTTCCATTTACAAAACAACAACCATCACCCATGAACTTGCTGTTCTCCTGGCACAAGAGACGGGCCCAGCAGCCTGAGCAGGTGCTGACTTTGTGGCAGCCCTGAGGATCCTCTCCCTGATGTTCTCACCTGTGAGTCCAATGGGAACCAGCCCTGATCCTGTGGTTTCTGCAGCACAGCTGCACTGAGCACAGCTGTCACAGCAAACATGTACACTAACACAGAGAGACCTCTCTTTTGTGGCACAGAAAACTGCCTCCACATATTTCACATGAAAGGAAATTTCCATTTACTCTTTTTAGCCCAGCCTTATTAATCACAGAGACATGTCCAAGCAAAACATGGATTTGCAGCGGAACATAGGCAAAAAGTTCATTCAGACAGGAGAAAGCACAGCTCAGCTATGCTCATCAAACTTATTTTACCATGGGCAAGTACAGCTTCCTCTGTTATAATAATGTTTGCCTTCTGACATATTTTTCCTACTTTTATCTCTGTTTACATTCTCTTTTCTCATGAACTGTCTTTCTTGTTTAAGAAAAGAAACAAAATACTCTTCTGGTTTCCCTCTTTATCCCTTCCCATTTTGGTTTCACAGTGGACTCTCTTGGGATGTGTTCCACAGGTTTGGTTCTTTCCAAAACATTGGCAAATGTCAGGTGAGCTCAGTGCAGCACTGTCACCTTAAGGCTCCAGTCCTAGGTTGCTAATACGTGCCCCTTGCATGGGCAATGACTCTGAGGTGTGAGTCACCACAGTATTAATAAGGATTGTGCTACAATTAAATCCTGTTGGAAGAAGGAGCAGGAAAGTCAGCAAAGTATATGGTTAGAGGAGAGGAGTGTCTCTCCCTTTCCTTATTAAGTGGCCTGATCTATGAGAGAGAGGATTTCACGGCCAGAAAATGGCATGGGGCACAGAAAACCTCTCCACCCTACAGCCCCTTCTTCTCCCCCGAAATTCCACATCTTGCCCACACCTCCCCTTGTATCTGGACTCTCCACTGACTTGGGAATAGCCATGATCCTTAGCACTGGATCCTTAGCACTGTTGTTTTGCTGGGGGAAAAACAACTTTTACTGTGGGAAGGTACAAAAAAAGCAGGCTGACACCTGTGCCTCCCAGCTCCTGCCACATGCAGTAAATGCAGGCAGCACTGCAAGGCCAAAAGCAGAGCCAAGAGGGACTGGGCATGGCAGCCCCGAGCCTGGCCCCTGCACAGGGCAGTAGAGCAGGGCACTGGTGGAGTTATCACAGACGCCATGAGGCTGTCACCTCCTGGTAATTTTGCTGTCATTAGGTGCTGCTCATAATGAGAAATCATGATTTTACTGTGGTTCTGGTATGCTGTCCATAATTAGTGTGCAGTCCTTTAATGCTAATTACCTTAAGTGTTAATTCCTTAAACATCAATTTAAAAAAATCATGTGAAAATGTACCTCTTCCTCAAATGAATCATGAGGTAACACGGGGGTACTTACAATACACTACTTAGACTTGCTTAATTAATCTCTGTAAAGGGGTTTCAAATGCATAAAGAGCTATCAAACTGCTAAGTGCATTATCTTCAATTAATTTTGTGCAACTACATCTTCACTACCAAGAGGGTCTTTAGAGTTCTGAGGAAAGGAAAAGGAGACATTGCTTCTAATTTTAAAAGTAACTAATACAGAAAAAAAGGGAATTAATTGAAAGACGATTTGACATGATGGGAGTAATTGTGAACACACCTTTTGTTTCAGCCAGAGTTGAATATGAAAGATTCATCATTTTTATCCCTCCTTTGCCTTTGTTAGTCTCTGGTTTCTTTGCTTCCATCTCCTCCTGGCCTTAATCCTCTCCCTTTCTCTTTCTCTCTCACACTGAGTATTAACCCCCTGTCTTCCAAATTTGTTACTACCTTAGCAGAAAACCAACCAATACACAAAAAGGTTATAAAAGGGCAAATCACACCAAAACACTCTCCGAACTGGCATCACTGAGGTTAAAGCCTCATAAAAATGATAAGGTATCTTGTTCCAAAAGAAGCCTCATGGACTTTCCTTCAAAGGAAGACACTAAAGGGCCAGAACAGAGCTCCTGCAAGAGAACAGGGCCAAGGCCAGCCAAGGCAGTTGTATATCCTGGACTACTGTGGCAGCCAGTAAGTTCTTAATGTGTCTTTCAAAGTTTTCTATTCTCTTTAGACCTTATATGCCTTGTTAAATATTCTCATTTTACTTCACCCATTAATAATCTGCTTTTGGTGGAGTTCTCTCATAATGGGTTCTTTGTGCTAATACTCTGTCTAGCTGGCAGCTTTATTCAGGCCAGCGACATTGAATTGGACTTCACCAAGAACCTATTTCCTGGGTTCTTTTTCTCCTACTGGTACCAGCAAAAGATAAGAACTTTTTTTTCTATTGCTGAGTCTGATTTGTGTTTAGAGGTTTTCACTTGCCTTTTCTTTCTTTTTCAATAATGATTAATCATTACTTGTCCTTGCTGACTGCTGAGCCACATGTGAAAAATTCAGGCAGCTTGTTTAATGTCAATGTGCCTGAGCAGTGGTTTTGCAGTAGAGCTCCCTTCACAGGGTTTGGATCATTTTTAATGTGCATTTGCAGTAAATTTCTATCACATCTAGGCATTCACTCAGCAATTATTTGAAAACCTATTAACTTACCTTATTTTATCTAAAAGAAACCAGAACAGAGAACAGACTGTTTGATGGCTACAGCTTTATTCTCTGCGTACTATAACGTAACAGCATAACCTGTTGGATGGGATGTTTCTCTTGTAAGACAGAGTTGTGATCCTCAACACAGCAAGTTCTCAGGGAAAGAACTTCTGCCACCAAACCAGAGAAACCTCTCCAATCCCTCCCCAGTTCAGTTCTAGAAAAGGAACCAGTGAGGGATACTAACTGTTATCCAATCCAGTGGATACTAATTTAGCTGAAAGGCCTGATCTGCTCTGGTCAGGCTATCTAGCTGAAGTGTAGGTACCTAAAAGAGCAGTTTGAAAAAAGGGTAAGTTGTTACAGGGTGCAGAAAGAAGAGCAAGACTATCAGAAGAAGCAAAGAAAGGAGTTTCTTGCCCTGTCATACCTTCACCACTTTTGTTTGTACAAAAGCTTACAGGATTCCTTCCCTTCGTGTGGTATATCCATACAGTCCATACACACAGTAGTAAGAAAAGTCTAGATTGCCTCAATTTAAAGCCCCTTCACTTTCCTTCCCTAACAGAAGGATTAATGTGGTTGCCAAGGGTCATTTAATTCACATGGTGTTCCTCCTACCTCTGAAAGAAAGGTGGAATGGAGCCTGAAGAGACCATGGGTGCTACCAGATCCAAAATGAAGTTACAGGGTTCCCTGAATACTGAACCTGAGGTTAACCTGAAGCCTGACTTTCCTGAGGGGCATTTCCACAGAACAAACCTAATTGCAGGAACTTATCAATAGCTAGCCAAATAGGTGACAGGGCAGGGAGGACCCAGCAAAGTCTCAATGAACAGTCCAAGATTTTTGCTCCCTCCCCTTCATGAGTGTGAAAAATAGGGGGAAAAAATTCTTCTTCATAGGGTTCTCTTTCATACCAACATTTCAAAAGATCAATTGCCAATAAATTAAGACAAAACAAAAAACAGTGTATGTCCTGGTGGCAAGGGAAAATGCACTCCTTGTCTATCCCCGTCATGTCAGAGGAGCAGCTCCAGCACAGCCCTCTGGGCCATGCTGTGCCCTCACAGCAGCACTGGTGTGACGTAGTTGGCAGGGAAGAGACCCAGCTCCCCACGGAGGCGTCCTTTCCACCAGGACGGGTTGGAGCTGTCCAGAACCTCTACGATGTCTCCGCTGCGGAAGCCCAGCTCATCGTGCTCCATAGCATCAAAATCGTACAAGGCACGGACCCACAGTGTTCTCTGAAAAGGAGAGAAGAGACAGGCAGGGAACAGGGAGCCAGAGTCTTAAAGATCATCTTTCTGTCACCCCTCTTGCGCCCCACTACAGGTGTTCACTAAGCAAGGACAAGCAGTCCTGAAATTCAGACCAACTTGCAATTAAATCAGGAAGTGGCCAAGATGCCAGGAAGGAGGGACCAATTTACTGGGACACCCAAGGTTTCTCAGCAGCCTCAGTGTAGTTGTGGGTATTTGCACCATGAGGTGAAAAGTCAGACTGAGAGCAGGTCCTTAGGAAATTGTGTTCTCATGGCTCTGCTGCCGCCGCCCTGTAAGGGCAGCCAGGACAGCCATGTCTGAAGCCAGTAAGGGGAGCATAGAGGCTCCTGCCTGAGCCCTGCTGGGCTGTAACTATTAGGGAATGGCTCCAGGGAGCTGGCCTGGTGCTGGTATGGACATCAAAATGTGTCCTTGGCCAGAGGACTGAGAGACTCAACACACAGGGGAGAGTAGAGAACATTGTAAAGAAGGATAAAGAAAGATATGTGCTCTTTCAGGCACTTTTGGGGCATAGGGGAAGGTCTTAAACCTTTTTCAGACTCTCCCCAAGGTCATGCCCCTGAGATCAAAACGATTTAGGATCTCTGGGTATATCCGTTTATTTGGGTGTGCACTGTAAACTGCATTATGGTTAGATTTTTTTCTTAAGAGACTTTGCAGTCAATCTCCCATTTTGGCCATAAATCATATTTTAAAGAACACAGCTTGGGTTTCTTTCTGGGAAATTGTTGGCATCCACACCACAGGGCATGGATAATTTAGGAGGTATATCTGGCAGGGACAGATGGAGAGATCTGTTTGAAGACAGACTAAATTTTGATAAATCTTCCATCCAGGGCCATGCTTAGGCCTGACCCCTAGTTATTTGGTTGGACATGTAGACCTTCCTATAATTGGATTTGTGGCTTCTACATCACTGATGGAATGTGGCAGGCAAGAGCATGTTGTTATTCATTGCCACAGCCTCTGAGAGATAAAAACCATTGTATTTTGAGCTGGATTACAGTAAAGATTTCGGGCTTTTGCCCAAAAAAGGGGCATGCCCCTATTTTTAAACATGTTCCAAATCTCCTAATCCAATCTGTTCTCTTTCACTCACGCTTGAGAAAGGTCTGCTGTAGTTCCCTTCTCTCTTGGATCTAGATTCTCTGGTTGCGGGCTAAGCTGGACAGTTCCCCAAGGAAGAGGAGCATGCCTTGGGTCACACTGAGCTGATGGGGAAAGGCTTTGGAGCTGGCAGTGGAATCACAGGCTGAGGCAGAGGCAGACACCATATTCTCCGTGGCATTCACAGAGTGAGAATTTGCAGAGCAGGCAGTTACTGAAGGTCAAGTCCAGGTATGGATCCAGTAGGGGAGTAGTCTGGGGTGTCTGCAGAGGCACATTTGGATCTCATCCACTGTGCTAAGAGGCTCTGATAGCCAAGGGTGTCAGGTAGGTGAGACCTGCTTTAATAGCAAAGCAGGTCTGGGAGGATGTGCCAGCCACTGACAAGTAGAGCTGGCTAACCTCAGGCCTTCTCAGGACTGCTGCAAACATTAGTGCAAGAGACACTGTGAATACAAGTGCATTGCAAGACAGGAGAAGCACTGTAACATGGCACAGTATCATGAGGCAGCTCTCCATAGAACTTAAAAAATGTACTGCACATCTAGCTCTGACATCAGTCACTGCCTGGCTGTGGTGGCGAACATAATTGAAAGTCCTTTGCATTAATGAAGTTCTCCTAGAAGAGATCATTAGGCTTTCAGAAATGTCTTCTGCTGGACTGGACTCATGCTTGATAAAAATCCATGGGCGAGCTTGTGCTCATTCCAATGTCCCAGATGCCTATTTTGCTGAGCTCATGCTAAGTTCCCTCTTCCACTGAGGCTGCATAAGACTGACCTGGAGAGCCATTACCAGAACTGTGCTCCTACAACACTGCAGTCCTACCCTCAGAGTGCCCCAGAGGCAGATTCAAGCATCTGGGATAGAGTCTTGAGACCCAGAAACGTACAGCAAGACATGACCTGGCAGACATAATACACTACTCCTCATGCAACCACCATGTAGGTGACATTGTCCAGACTGCTTGGCCATTGCTAAGGGACCCACTGACTTGGGCAGATGAGGCCTTCATCACCTACTGGTGTCTGCTGGTGCAGTGGGTCTGTGTGTCTCCGTTGCATGGCTCCTGCACTTCCTTGGCCATGATCCCTTAGCCCGTGCATCATCACGTCTTTCCTGTCCAGACTCCCACCATATCTTTCCTAGAAAGGAAACAGCAACAGAAAATCATGTTGTTGTGGTTTTGGCCAGAATAGAGTTAATTTTCTTTGTAGTAGCTGGTAGGGTGCTGTGCTTTAGATTTAGCATGTGAATATTGCTGATAACACACTGATGTTTCAGTTGTTGCTAAGCAGTGGCTCACTCTAAATCAAGGACTTTCCAGTATCTGGCCAGAGGGGTATTCCATACTCTAGAACATCATATCCAGTATATAAACTGGAGGGAGTTGGCCAGAACTGGTCAGGGACTGGCATCAATCAGTGGGTGATGAGCAATTGTATTGTGCATCACTTATTTTTCTTGAGTTTATTTCTCTCTCTCCTTTTGTTATCTTTCTTTAAAAAAACAGAAAACAATAATAACTACTACTATTGTTTTATTATTATTATTATCTCTATTTCAATTATTATTCTGTTACTATCTCAACCCACGAGTTTTACCTTTTTCCTGATTCTCTCCCTACTCCCAGCAGCACAAGGAGGAGTGATTGAGTGGCTGCATGGTACTTGCCAGCTGAGATTAAACCATGACACATGTATACTCTGAGATGTACAAATGAGGGGATTTAAGAGTCATTAGTAGGCAGGGAGTCTGGGAATCACATAAATGATTTTGGATGTCTGTTTCCAATACAGTCCCTCTGCTCCAGTTCTGCAAGCAATGACCCTCATGGAAGAGGTCAATTTAGACTGTTCTGTTTTGGATTTTACCTCTTAGCAGTTGAAAGTTGACTGCCCTCAGCTGTGTTTCACAGCTGATGGGAAAGAGAAAGGGGCTTGTTTGGTCTCTGAGACTTTTGGAGAAAAACTAAGGTTGTTTTAACTCACAGATAAAAAGCCATGCCTGCCAAGGGGATTTTAGCCAGTCTGGAATTATGATGACCCAGTCTTGCCCTCTCCTTTCTCTTCCTGTTTCCCATATGCTGGGGGAGCATCAGTGGTGCTGATGTAGCTGATTGTATCTGAGGACTCACTGCTTTACCTTTTCTTGGGCTGCTCCATAGGGTCAAGGACAGCAAGCAAGCCTATAAATCTAGTAGCCAAATTAGCCAAACAAGAATGAGACAAAATCAAATTCAAAGAAAAGTAGCCATATGACCACAGGCAGATGAAGAGAAAAGTGAGAAACATCTAGGAAGCAAATTCTTTTTTGTGTGCACAGCTGAGAGATGCAGATTTTTGACAAAGTGACTGTTTACTCTCTACCAAACAACCAAAGCTAACGTTTCATGTGCCTGGGCTTGATGTCCCAGCCCCTTGTTCCTGGTAGTACCTGTTGCTGCTGCAGAATGGGAATAGGATGCTCTACATATCTCTTGGATACAGAAAAATGATCTTCTCCAGCTGCTCCTCCCAGGTGCAATCCTTCCCGACCTATCCGTTCCAGGCTCCCACCACGCCTCTCCTGATGGAAGAAAGATCACAAAAGGGAGGTCAGGTTTTGCTTCCTACCACATCCTTAACTAAAGCTGTGCAATCACTGCACACTGATCATTACCCCTACCCTCTACTCTTAAGGCTCTTCCAAATAAAAGATCTCGCCCCTCTGACCAGAACGACAAATCAGGAATCCTCTATTTTAGATCTTTCTCATAGCCACTCTCCATCTGAAGTCAGGGTAGTACTGGGAAGTGCTGGGCTGAAAATATGGCTACTGATGTGAGGATCAGCACAGGAGCCAAGCTCTTTCTTGAAATACTGCCCTTAGACTTCATTTGTCTCTGCATTGAAATCTATATATTACAATCATTTTATCATATGGCTGTAGCATCTAGAAATCTGAATTGTGAACAGAAACCCCACTGTGATGAGTGCTAAACATACCCTGCTGTGCCCATCACCGTAACAAATGGACAGAGTTTGCCAAAGCAAACTTGAGTTCTGTTCTTTCATTTGCCTGTCTGCATCTTGGAGCAAATACATCTCTTTCCCTTCCTGCTCACAGTCAGCCCAAACTGGTTGTTTTACTGATATACATGCATACAGTCTTTCTTTCCATCCCCAGACTATTCATCACTGTGATCTCTCTCTTACAGATCCCTGAGCTTCTATTTTAATACCTTACTAGTGCATTTTTAAAGCTCTCTATAAGTGGTCTAGAAAGATATAACAACCCAAGCCCCTTTTTCAGGCTGAAAAATGTATCATCTCTCATTTTGAACCATCAAGAATGACCCACATGTAGCCTATAAAACTTTACTGCTGTAGTCTGTAGGTCACATAGTTTCTGCCTTGCCTCTACTTGCACATCCTGGTAATTTAATACCAGAGTCAGTTTCCCAGTAAAGCAGGACTTTGGTTTCTGCAGTGACCAGGCATGTGCACTCCCAGTACAGGGAGCGCAAAGTGTAGCAGTCTCTGCTGTGTCATTTGCTTGTTCCCCTGGCACAAAACCAGGCATTCATTGGACTGGGATTTCTCTACCTTCTCAAACATCGACTATACTTTCCCTGAAGGCACATTTTGTTCCCAGATCTGCTATGTTCTTCTCGGTAGTACTTTCCACTTCCTAACAGCCAGGTTGACTGCTCCAGGTTTTCCCTGCTGTTCTTTCACATTCCTTTTACTGTGTTTGCTCGTTAGCAGAAGATGGACAATTCTTCTGAGCAGACAAACCTGCAGTTGTAGTTGCACTCTAGGTGCATGCAAGGACACTAAGAAACCAGACTCAAATTCTTCTCAGTCACAACCCATCAGTCAGCTCTGTACCTGCCCTTAGGAAATCAAGGCATTTCTGTAAGTTCTGCTTCCCTTGGCATCTTGGAATTTCAGCTCTGAGGTTCTAGCACAGCTTTAGCAAAGCATCTCTCTTCAGATTTGAAGAAATCAAAAAAATTCTGCTCAATTATACAACTCTACATACCACTGAATCCACCAAAAATCTGTGTCTCAGGTCACACCAGAGCAGTGATGTGGCCAGGTTTCCAGGGACAGACTCTCCTCCTCCCCATCCTGAGACATTCTCACGGGATGAACTCCTTCAACAGAAAGGTTTCTGACTGAGAAACTCCTAAGGACAGTTTGCATTTACCTTCTCTTCTTGGCTGTTGTCCCTTAGGAAGATCTGCTTCTGCCTGGAGATGGAAGTTGTCTTGTAGTAGTCCACCAGCTTATTGAGTGAGTGGAATTTCTCTGTCCACAAGTAATAGCTACCCTTTGAATCCCTCATCACTTTGAAGTGTTGCACATCATCTTCATGCCTGGATCCCAATGGAAAAGTAAGAGATCATCAAACAGATGGCACTTCTACATTTTTTGTAAAAGTCTTTTCCAGAAAGGTACCAAAACTTCTTGCTTGGCCAAATCTAGACTTCTGGAAAGTCATGCAATGGCAGTCCTTGTGCAGACTGAACCCAGATGTGGCTCTATTTCAAAAGACTCCTCGATTTGCAAACACAGAGTGCTCCAGGGCTGCCCAGTCACAAAGCACTATCAGAACAAAGCATAGGGTTTTAGACCCTCTCTTTTGAAATAAAGGCCACAGGAGCTTCCAGGGTGAAAAAGTGCAGTTACAATCTACCCAGCAGCCTCTGCAGCTGCTGTTAACATTCAGTCTGTATTGACTATAAGACCTGTATTGCACCTTTACACACCATGGGGTGTGTAATGTGAAGTCACACACTAAGCTGGCATAAAATCTAGTGTTACAGCATTTCTATGTGTCATTCTTCCTATCAAAAAAGCAAAAAGAGAAAAGATATTTTCCGAAGCTGTTACAAGCCAAACTAACAATCTCAACCTTCTGCCCAATATTTCCCCTACACCTCCCCTCCTCTACTTTCTCCTCTTGTGTACAATTCCTCTTTGCACCAGATGTGATCTGGTTTTGGTACCCACCTCCCTGCTCTGTGCAACTCCAGGAGCTCAAAACACTCTTCTCAGAGGCTACATCTGCACAAATAAACTAAGTAGGGACAGGCAGGGACTGAATGCTATCCTTGACTGCTACAGTCCCAAGCTGTTAAAGTGTTAGCATGGTTGTGGTTTGAGTGGAAAAGCTCTCCCTTAGATAGTGCTGGGCCATGGTTAGGAAGACAGAACAGCCCAGGAACTCTTCACAGGGAGCTCCTTGAATACAGCTCTTTTGTTTGGTGGGGTGAAGAGGGTTTAGCCATAAAGATCTGACCTCTGCCACACTGCTTGACTTCAGGGACAGAGAAAGAGACTGACTGTACTTAATTTGTTGGTGTTAATTGGTGCAAATGTAACCAGAATGTTTTCCTGGGTTCTTCCTTGATATTTTTTGAGCTGCCCGAATCAGCAAGTACACACCACTTGGAAAAGACATGGTTAATAATGACACTAATTTAAAACAGGTTATCAACCATTTGACTGAAAATTGGGATATCAATGATCATTTAACAGCTCTGCTTAAAAGCAAATGCTCTGAGAAGCACTGGGTTACAGCAAGTTGCTGGAATGCAGCTGGGCTGCAAGCAATGAAAACCCATTCCTTGTCCAATGGCTGTTTAGTGACCTGTGGGAAGTAAGTTAACCATGTAACAGTAATCTCTTAATAGGTAGTAGCTGAATTCTTGGATTCCATAATTAGAGCTGTCAGGGAATTAAAACAAATGGAAGACACATGTTAAGCACTGTGGGAGAATTTCCTTGTACCGCCCTACTTTGCCATAGCTCTTTCAGAGAAGGAGGTCACCAAGGGATGCAGCTTTGGAATGGGGCTTTCACTGTGTCACTTGGAAAGAGGCAGAAACTTTTGGGAATCAGATGCCTAATTTGTTCTCACTCACAGCACAGCGGCACTACCCGTGACTGGCAGCATGCAAACTTCTCAAGAAGCTACATCACATTAGGAATCCTGTCGAGAGGAGGCTGAGGACACCATTAAACAGGAAAAGAAACAGGAATATGCTGTGAGAAGCAAGTACCTGACAGAGATGGAAAAGTCACCATGAGAGTTCTGACTGGCTCGGACGATGAAACAGCCAACTCCTTTGGTCATGAGAAGGTTCTCTGCTTCGTGGCGGGATATCTTCTCATCAAACCAGCTGCCAAGTGGGAAAAATCATGGAGATGTGAATAAGGATGTGAATTAAGGTGATGGAATAAAAAAGTTGAGGGTAGGGAGAATGCGAATAAGCAGGGTGGAGGGAAGAAAACAAAAGGATCAGAGGAGCTCACATGGCTACTCCCAGTGGCCACGTATATGCTGAGATTCAGGGGTTTGGTGGATGCAGACGATTTTCTTTGAGCAGTGAAAGCATGTACATGCAAGAGAACAATGTAAGCTTTGGCCTGCCAAGAAGCAACACTCAGCTGAAACTGTAATTACAGACACGGTACAAGAAGGTGTTAGTCAACGAAATTTTGAATTACAAATGTGTATGTATACATATACACACACGTAATTCTCAGACATATACATCAAATTGCTTTTTGGCAAACTGATTGAAAATTACTGGTCTGTGATGGATATATTGCATGGAACACACATAAATTTTTAGCAGGAGCCAGCCGTGAAAGTTTTAGTACTAATAAATTGGTTCCTGCAAGAGTTACAACATCAAAAAATTGTAGAAGCACAGAATACATAAGCACACTTATGCAAATTTAGCCAGCCATAACAAACAATAGCAGAAGGCACTGCACTAATAATGAGAAAGTCACCATAAATAGTAAAAGGATACAATGTCAGTAGAAATTTTTCAGTTGAGAAACAAAAAAATCACATACATTTGCATATGTCCACTCCATAGCTAATAAGATCTACAATCTGCAGTCTTTGACTTTACGTAATGCTTAATTGCTTGTGTTGCATTAAAATTAAGGACTGTTAATTTCGTAAGGTCTGTAATTTCTACTTTGGAGCTCCTTGTTATCATCACAGTTTACCTATGTATCATTAGCAAAGAGAAATCAGACTTCAATGAGCCTTGATAACCAATCTCAATGATTACTTGACAAGAAAAAGATGGGCAAAAACAATCCATCAAAAACAGGAGGCAGCTTTCTTCCCTACGTCTAGTTCTGTCATCTGGCCTGAACTTCTTCAAAGTGCAGACTTGGCTCTTAGGAAAGTGTCAAAGTGGAAATATTTCTTCGCAGCTCTTGCACAGAGAAAGCAACACGAGAAAAATGTGGGTGAAAAAAGCTGCCAGTGCTGCTGAGTGATGTCACAGCCCTCTGAAAGAGCGAACAAGATCAACTGACTGGAAGATCTCATCCCCCTCAGGCCCAAAAGTACAAGCCCATATTTGCACAGCAAACTAATAATGTCCTTCAGCTCAGCTGAGCAGGCTGGCTTATGTCCAAAAAGGCCAGTAAGTGCCACCTCCAAAGGGAGCAGAGGCACTTATTTGTAACCTCAACATCCCTGTGTGCTCCCAGCCTGACTGCTCAGGGCACCAGCGCGTTACAGCCACAAGTACTGGGCTTGGTGCACGCTCTGTTTTTTCACCCTTGAAATGCTGCAGCACTTTTGAAAAAAGAGGACAATGAGAGATGCTTCTGGAAGCATTTCTGCTACCTGAAAGGTTGTAAAAATCCCATGTGCTGTCATATTTATGGCATAGGGCTGCAGAACACATTTAACATGCACTCCAGCACGCATGAGTCCTTTGTGAAAGTGCAGTGCCATCTCCTCAGCGGGGAGAGAGAAATGCAGGTACGCCTGTCCTCTGGCAGATCTGTGTGTGTGTGTGAGACAGAGAAAGCAGGGCGGCGTGTCTGGTCTATCAACTCTGCCGATGCAGGAGTAACAGCGGCTGTCACAGTCGCGCAGCATTGCACTGACCTCTAGTGCACCGACAGAAACTCACAAGCACTCCGCGGCGGGACGGAATGCGGCGGCAGGCTGGGAAAAGGGAGTCAGTGTCCTTAAGAGTCGAAGGGGGGAGGGAATTTTTTAATAATTCGTTTTCAGAAAGATCTCTTGCTCTTTCTTTTGCGCTTAGCTTCCGTTGCCAAGACTTCACATCATGACTATTCTTCTCTCTGAGGACATCTAAATGCAATTCCTGCCACATCCCAGCATCCCTCTGAGCAACAGTAACAAAAGAGTCACTTGGGAGTGACAGCGATCATCGAGACCCATTTAACTCCGAAAAAACAGAGGATGCTTTGGGGTAGAAACACACTGTGCTGGCAGAACTGCGTGTAGCATTATGGCAGTCCTTGCCAGCCCCAAAGTGCAGGATGTTATACCCAGCACTTCCCCTGTCCTGTCCTCTGTGTGTGCACACACTCGTGCTCCTGACAGCACTTGGTGGGAATGTGCCGTGGTGGTGACACCACTTCTGTCACACTTACGGGGGAACATGGAAATCAATGAAGTTCTTAGGAACGTAGCCCTCGTGACTTCTGAGCTCAGCCTTGTACCACTCTTCCTGGGAGCTCAAAATCTGCAAGGGAGAAATAGATGGAATAAATGTGTCTCCTGAAAAAGGCAAAAGTAACCAAGATTCTGGTAGAAACCTAGAATGAATGTCTTGTAAGAATAAAAGAAGATGGTACACGTTCTCTACTCCCCACCCTTGGCGCAGCAAGGTTAGTGGCTGATGACCACTTCAGAGCAAGCAAGCAATAAAAAAGCCTGAGCAGAATTAGACAGATTCCTTGTTAACTTTACCCTTTGTTTGACTGCCTCTCTGTGTGTCTCTGATGCCTGTGAAGTGAAGAAATTCAGCTTTGAAAGACTTAATAGGGGTTTAAGTTATTCTCAGTGTTGCCTTTTATAGTTGGTACTGGAACATCTCAGATTCACAAGGGAAGAAGAAAATACCTGTGAAAACTCCTCTGACACATGGGTATGGAGGGATATGCAGCTGTATCTGTGTGTATTATGACTGCACGAATGTTACCATGTTCTCTCACATGTCATTTCACAAGAGATTCTTTAGCTGGTTAAGTCTTCCAACTGCCCTGATCTTTGCCAAGGATGATAAAAGAAGGAGGCAAAAAGTATTTTCAAGGCACTGTTATACTTAGGACATTGTAGGATAGCTGGAAGTGAGTTCACATCACACACTGGAGCAGCTTCAAGTATGGTCACGTTAATATTTACTGTAATGGTCCTTAGAAACTTCACTGCTGACCAGTGAGGGCCCAAATTCATGACACCCTGGCTGATGGCCCAAGACACAGCCCTAAGCTAGAGGAGAGAGGACAGGAATACAAACACGCCAGGATTTTCCTGCAAATGTTGTGGTCTTTGATATTTTGATTGATGTTCCAACTCCTGGGTCAGGATTCTGCTGTATGAAATAGACCCTATTTCTGCTCTTTCTGGTTTTGGAGAGGAGCCTGAAAGCATGAGCCATGACAGTTTTAAAAGGAAAAAGCAAGCGGAAAAGACTTAATTTAAAATCTATTGTTAACAGTAATAATACTTATTTCGTGAGCCAATCTCATGGTTTTGGGAGCCTAAGGCACATTTTAACTGCTTTGTATTGGCAACAGGATGTTACTGTCTCTGGAGCCAATTCTTCATTGCCTTCCTTGCCATGTAGGCCTTTTCTAAGCATTTGGATTCAGAAAAGTTAAGGAATGGAAAGCTGTGGAATTCCCTACTTGTACAGTCACATACATGCTGTCCTCATGCCTGAGCTCTGGGTTAAGGATTTTTTTTCACTGCTGTGGCCAAACATAGGGGATGACAGCTACTCCCTGCTCATGTTCAGGCCCTGCTGTGTTGGAAGGGAGGTTTCCAGGAAGACCCACCTGCTGTTTGCACTGTGAGGCTGGCAGGTTTCTCCCAGTGTGTCATCCTCTCAGAGAAGGATGTGGGGCGGTAAGAGGGCGGATTTCGCTGCTGGTTGAGGGCCTCATGTTTCCTGTTTTGTAATCTCTACATCAATACTTCATCTAATCTCCTTTATAAATCAGCAGGTAGTTGCAGGCAGCACGAGGGGGCTCATGATGGGGTATGAATATGTCTGTCCCTATGCCAGCACAGAGTTGTTACTCAGGTTGATTTACTCCTACTACGGCTTGGGTGGCTAAGGTGTTATTTTGTTTACCTCAAG
>JAVTVJ010000334.1:0-27763 GCA_034509425.1 Eopsaltria australis | reverse complement strand
GTTAAGATATAAATTAAGGTACAAATTAAGCTGAAGTACTGTTAATTGTTAAGCTTTAGGCCACATTCCATTTCATCCTTGTTTACACTGTCTTTACACACAGAAACACACACACCCCTAGGTAGTTTCAATTAATTTCTGTTCTGATTGTCTGGATTTTGTTTGGTGGTAGTGTTCCTTGCTTTCCCTGTTGTGCCTTAGTTACCCCTTGAAAGTACAGTAAATCTTGCCAACGAAACTCTTGTGCTTTGTAGTTTAATATTAAATCTGACTTTTGCCCACACCCTTGCTGGTGATATTTTGAGCTATCGCAAGCACAGTCATTTGGGACAGCCAATTAACTTTTAAACTTTTAAACCACAGAACAGATTTTGTTTTGAATTTCTTTGAATTCTCAAAATTGCTTCCGCAGTAGTAGCTCTTCTCAAAAATCTTGACTGCACACATTTTCAAGTTAACATCTCCATTTTGTGGTCCACCAGGTATATTCTGCTAATTTTGGGATGGCTACTAATTGCAAAGAAAGTTGTACAGCCAAGCCTAATATATAAAGATCTTGATATGGTTCACTAATTACCTAGATTAGCTGGATAAATCCCTTGGATGCAATTTGACGTTAAAGAATTTTCTTTATAATGAGCTTGAGAGGATTTGAAATAATTTCTTCAATTCAGGTTAAGTTATATTTAGTGAATAATTTTCTTTTTTCACACAGAATTTAATCCAGCATTAGTACATTACTGATAGAGAATTTTTCTCTGTTCTAAACTTTTTCTTTCCTAGCAGACCAGACCTAGCAGTTTTTCCTTACTGAGTGCCATGCTCCTCTATTCTCACAATACAAACAAAAGTACAAGCATTAGATTTTTCTTCTGATTCCTTTTTATGTAACCAAGAAATTGTGTAACTTTATAATTCTGCACAATGTGGAAGCATTTGCTTTCTGTCTTCAGTATAGGGAATTAATTCAGCCAGACTGACCCAACAGAGCTGAAAAGTCTATCATAGACTTAGAAGAAGGGAAAACCTGTATTGTTCTTTCTGTGTTGAAATTATAGAGCCTTTAAGCAGAAGAATTGCTTATTTTGTCCCTTTCTTTTAGGGGTGGTTCCCAGCACCCCCAGAGCCCCTGTGAGGAATTCACATCTTGGAGAGCAGAATCACAGCATTACAGAATGGTTTGGGTTCCATCTAGTTCCAACCTCCCTGCCATGGGCAGGGATGCAATTCACTAGATCAGGTTGCTCAGAGCTCCATCTAACCTGGTCTTGCACAACTCCAGGGATGGGGTGTAATGAATGCAGCAGAATGAGGTACAGAGTTTTCCATATCTGTTTTGTACTTCTGGAATTTATTCAGCCACCCAACTGCTCATCTTTCATTAGAATGGTGTTGATAACCAGACTTGTAAGTTGATTTTACTCTGCTAAATAATGACATCTCCCATCACCCTGCTGAATCCAACAACTCCCACATATTTGGTTCCCCCACATCTCCAAGGAGAGCCCCCAGGCAACTGAGGGAGCTTCTGTTGTTATGGGAATCAGGATCTACAGCACCATGGTTGGAAGGTGTGACCTACAAGTACCATTACTTGTCCATAGCCAAAGTCTTCCTTGCTATTAAAAACAGGTTCATCCCTGGTGACAAATGTAATCCTGGTGAAGGGAAGAGTATTTCCAAAGAGATCTGTAGGCATCATCCTTCTAAATCTGGACAAAGGGGAGAATAGTGGAGTCACTACTTACCACTACTCATTTTTTATTGGGTCTCTTAAAGAGATTAGAAGGTAGAAAGATTTAAAAAAAAATTGACTTTGTTAGTGGGTAACGACAGGGACAGCCTATGCTATTGTGCAATGCCAAATAGTGGCAGGTTATTGCTCCCCACTTTACTTTCACCAGAGTTTTCCTTGCATTTTACAAAATACTATACTTAAAATATGGCATTGTGATACAAAAAAACCAAAAGCATCAGGCTTTAGATGGGTTTCATTTATGCAATCCTCAGGATACTGGCAGTTCAAATATTGGAATTTAAATAATTAAAAAATAAGCAAACAAAATAAACTACAATAATTTGAAAATCCAGGCAGTATATCTTTTCAGGATTTGTTATCTCACAAATTTCCAGTACTGGAAAAATCTCAAAATGGGATTGCTGGAATAAGAGAATTCTCAGACTGCCAAAGCTCGATTATGCATATCATATCTGACTCTTATCATACTAATTATTTACACTGAAAACAACATCCCACACCCTGTAAAAGTAGTGGAGAATATTTTTCATAGACTATGCTGAGGAGTTGACCTACATAATGTAGCTTAAAGTAATGTAGCTTGAGCAGCTTTTCCCGATCTTTATTGTCACTGGTACCACTCCTTAAAAGTGCTTGAGACATTTGGATGAACAACTGAAAAGAAGAACAAAAAAGCTTAACCACCTGACTATGAAAAAAGCTTCTGAATCTTCTGGAATGGGGCATCCACAAGATGGATGTCAAGACCTTAAATGTTGTTCCATAACTTTTCATATTGTTGTGGGATAGAGCTAAGAAAAAAAGAAACCTTTAATAAATAAGAACTTTTGAAATTTGAAAAAATGTTAATTCTGACTATTGATTTTGGAAGCAGATATAAAATTGTTTTTCTGTGTGTGCTTAATGGATGTAAGCTGGAGGTCTTAGCGAAACACTGGAAGCTAGCTACCAATTAGTAAGAATTTTGCAATCTACAATTGCATTTTCCAGCAATAAAGTACCTTAAATTCACTGTAGTCACTGGTAGCTTCTTTTTATTGCAACCTAATAACGTCAGTAGTTAACTACTATGATTCTTTCTACTACAAAATCATTCTCAACAATCATAGCTCTGCAAAATTCATAGCACAAAATTATCTGTGCTATTAGTCAGCACATTCAAATGGGGAACAGAACTCTGCAGCCATGAAAACATGTTTTGAAGCATTGTTGAAAGCAGAACACTGATGAAAACGATCTTTTGTTTCTGAAAGAAAAAAAAATATCTGTATGACAATGAGTGCAGGTGATTATTTATAAGGTGAGTTATAACGTAACTAAATAACACCCAGCACAGCTCTTAGGTGAAAAGTATTCTAATCAGGCATTGGTTTGGAATAACACATTTTGGTTTTGTCCTGCTTCACTAATCTGGAACATGTTTCTTTGAAGTTCTGAGCATGTCTGACTTGATTGTAAAGGCTTCTGTTATATTAAGCACCACAAAAAAAGAGCAGCACAAAAATTTCTTAGTACAGCAGATTTCAACGGTGTTAATGATAGATTCTGGTGTTGTGAGGTTGGAAGAGAAGATATTTAGACATAAAATATGTCCTAAGACTTAAGGGGCTGGTGTCATCATCCCTCTTATTTTAATAAGAGCTGGTATAATCATATAAAATATTAGAATAATTAACTGCCATGCAGAATTAATAACTCCTTGTAAAATTTTATTATCTGAGATATTTCTTCTTTTTTCATTTCCTGAAAAGCATCTTGACTGACAATACTCAAAACAAGCTGTTGGTGTGTTTCCTGTCAGTGGCACTCTTTGTTCTCGCTGTGGTGACTAGGTTTGAAAGTTGAGAATGGAGCAGTTCAGGACACACATTGCAAAAGGTCAGGTAAAAAAATATATAACAATTACATTTGGAATTGCTCATTTGCTAGCACATTTGTGGCTAAAGTTATAAAACCCCCCATGTCAGTGCTGATGGTGTATGTGCAGTGATGTCAGGAGAGAGAAAAGCCTGTTACATTTTCATACATACGTGGCAGATGCAACAATAATAACTGTAAGAATCAGTGAGCACTGGCCCACAGCAAACTTGTTCCCCGGTGGCAGAGCTGTACAAGCACTTCCCAGTTTACAGGTTTTGTTTTTAGTTTTTTGTTTGTTTATGTTCTTCTCACATCCTCTTTGGTGTTTCAAGAACACAGTTCGTTTCCTAGAATTAATGTGCATTTGTTTGAGGATTTTTCAGGTATTCCAACAGAAGAAGAGGAAAAGTTTTGTTCATTCTGTATTTCTTCTATGTGGACTTAGCACAGAAGCATTTTCTTTCTTTTTTTTTTTTTTCAAAGTTATAAAATGAAAGGCAAGTGCAAGTTACAGTTAATATTTGCTAATACCGTGGAATAAATTGCAAGGTAAAATGATAACTAATCTGCTTGATAAATTCCTGGTCTGTTGAGTGTGGAGAGATCCATATTCTTCTGCTTCTGTATTTTAAAAGCACTGAAGAATATGAAGCATTCCACTGTATTTTATGGCCCTTGAGAGACACTGGCACACTGTGGAAAAATGAACAGGTTTTACAGAAACCAGCTCTGACTGGTGGATGTGATGATTCTACAGAACCCACAGTCATTATTGTATCCAGCTGTATATCTTATGAATTCCTTTTGAAAAGACAAATGTTCAAAACCAAATTAGAATATTTCATTTTTTGAAGGGGTAAAACTAAGACCATTTCTGAGGGTCTTCACCTCTGAGAAGATAAAACACTGCCTTTAAAGCTGGTTTTGTTCAAGAATGACCCTTTAAATTTGGGGCAGTGACAGGAGCTGTGGGCAACAAGGGCTCAGGAGTCTGAAGCACCCTTATGGATGTGGCTGAAGTAATAACCAGTTAGTCTGGGGGCTGCTTGGGCCCTGGTGGGCCATGCACAGCAGTTTCCATTCTCAGCTGTCTGTTCTTTGTTGCCCCATGGAAATTATGGGCCAACAGTGCAAAGGAAGGTCAGGGAAGACCTTATTTCTCTCTGCAACTGCCTGAAAAGAGGCTGTAGCCAGGTGGGGGTCAGTCTCTTCTCCCAGTTAAAAAGCAATTGGACAAAATGCCTTCAGATTGCACCGGGGGAGGTTTAGATCAGTTATTGGGATAAAAATTTCCTTCACAGAAAGGCTGATGAAACATTTCAAAAGGCTGTCCAGGAAGTGGTGGAGTCACCATCACTGGAGGTGTATAAAAGATGCGTAGATGTGAACTTGGCAGTGCTGGGTTAATTGTCGGACTCAATGAATTTAAAAGCCCTTTCCAACCTTAATGATTCTTTGATTCCATGATTCTACCTGTGCATGATGACAACAGTCAGGACTGAAGGTGGATGCAATGGATTTCTTTCTTCATTTGAAAAAAACAACCAAAATCTACACCCACTTTATAAACTCATAGTCTGAACAGGAGTAAACTTCAGTGTGAGGACAGGGAGTTGAACTAGACATCCTGACCTTGTAACAACCACAGCACTTTGGTTGAGCTTTGATACTGACTTTCAAGGGCTTTTTCCTGAATCTTCAATTGCTAAAAATTGGTCAGTCCACAAAAGCAAGGATTACAGCTCCGTTTTTTCCCAACTTTCTGCTCTTAGTGACAAAAGAGCTAGGCGGATTGTTTTAAAGGCAATCCCTGAGCACTTATCTTTGGCCTCCAGATAGCACAGGCTACTGCTGAGCAAGCAACCAGCTACGATGTGTAAACCATATTCATTAGGAGTTCTGACAGGCTGCAGTTTAGCTCTGACCTCGTGATTAACAGGAGAATGGAAAGGGTTTGTGTGCAGAGTGAAGTTTTAATCTCCACCCAGGAGCTGCCTAAATAAATCCTATTAGAAAGAGAAGGATCTGAGCACATGAGTTTCACAAGTGATTTTGACCATGTTCCTATTAAATACTTTCTGTGAATTACGTCAAACCACAAGGCTGGTAAATTTAAAACAAAATAATGTGTCACACTGCATTTCAGAAAAAAATTGGGTTCAGAGGTTTTATTTTACTTTGAAATTGCTTAGGTATAATTTTAGAAGGATCTAGATATATTGGGGATTAATAATTCAAATCCTCTCCTGTATTTAACCTTCTTTACCACTGAATAAAAAAAAAAGTAGCAAAATGCACTGTCACCAATTGTGGGGGCAAATGAAGTTGCTACCATTGATATGTATTTAGCCTCTAATAAAAAGGGATTTTTTCTTCTTCTTCTTCTTTTTTTTTTTTTTCTTGAAAGGGAACAGTTAAGATGACACAGGAAATTGTACTAGTGAAAAGTCAATAAACTATCTGAGCAATGAAGGATTGCTGTTGCCTTTGTCCCAAGATATGACTAAGCTTCGAGAGTGTTTCAATTCCACAGCTAAGACCAAAAGCCGGAGTCCTCTTCTGATATCTACATATTTGCCAAATATTTTTCTTATTAACAACAGTAGCAGTTTAATACTAGGAAATCTGCTGCCTCATTACCCTATGACCTTAATTTTGAGAAGCTAATTAAGAAATATGGGCTTTTTTTGTTTGTTTATTTTGGGATTTTTCCTCTCTATGTAGTGAAGTGTTGTTATAATGGGGTTAATTAAGCGAAAATGAATGTTGGCCTGCAATGTTACAAGAGGTCGCTATGTGCCAATAAATCATAATTAAATGTATTTAGTGTAATTGAAGGTGTCATTCACAATCTTGTTGCTTGTAAAAAATGTTAATTGTTTCCTTAAATGCTAGCTCTTGCAATTATAAAGAAAATGAACCAAAATCTCAGTTTTGCTAACTAAGAGCAATGTAATGTTTACATTGCAAACAATATCAATGTTTTATTCCCAAGCAGTTTTTAATATGGTAAAGTATATATGGTGGTGCCTGGAGAGATTTGAATGTGCTTTTTTTTAAAAAAAAGTTTGCTGATTTGCTGGTTGTTTTGGTATAGTCATGGTGAGGGCAGTGACATCTGCTGAAATGTCCAAAGAATGCCCAAAGACTGCTTTATGGCTTAACTGGACAGGACAAAGCAGTTTGAATATGAACTACATGAACTCTGCTCATTATGAGTTAAGAACTAAGACTCTTAGGGCTGAAATACGTAATTTAGAAGCATGCAGTGAGCACATGAACATAAGACTATGGGATTATTCAGATAAGTGCCACACTGTTGTAGCTTCATTCAACCATTATTTTATAAAGGAATATTACATTGTGGGCCATTTTGTGTGGCAGTCTGTGCTCACACAGCTGTGTTTAAATTAGGTTTTTGTACACAAAAAACAGCTTATATAGGAGTGCCTGTCCTCCTGTAAGTATGAGGAAGCTTTTAGGGGGAGAATGAACTTTATGTATTTGGGGAACATGTAGCATCTTTGTAACCATGAAGGACAACAGCCCCTGCACACCAGATTTTCATTTTCTGTGGAAGACACTATGCCATAGTTCCTTCCCCCTCACCACCACTCCTATGCACTTTTTGGAATCCCAAATGACTTATTGTTAGAGCCAAAAGGAGGGGCTCGCTTCTGCTGTTGTGGCAGCATTTCTGATGGCAATGATTTAAATTTAAACTTTGCAGACCTGCATTAAAAGAGAAGAAATGCTGCATGGGCAAGTGTGCAGGGAAAAGGAAGAAAGATATGAAAGTTTGATATTGTAACTTTTGCATTCTTTTGAGTCCTATTTACATACAATGTAGAAGAAAGTTTTCCATATGGAACATTGTCATTATTGAATTAAACTTGTATAAAAGTAGAAGAATTTTATTTATTTCTCCATTTTTGGGTCTCAGTTCCTCCAGTCTTCACAATAGACAATTCTGGGAGACAGGGATTAGAAGCAGCTGCAGGCCTTCGTGTGATCTGAAGGGCACAGTAGGAGTATAAAGAATTTAAATATCATTCATTTTCTTTTCCTTTGCTCCTTTTCCCCTCGCCTTCCCCATGCCATTCTGCATGGGAATAAATCAGTCATTCAGAGCCATGGACAATGACCCCCTACCTTTCAGAGCTCATATCCAAAAATCCTTTGGCAAAGCAGACCTGAACTCCAGCTAGCTCAGCACTGCTGGAAGTCACATTCTGCACTGCTGGACATTGGGATTCATGAATCACAGCCTTGCGCTGTACACCGAGTACCTTCAATCATTTGTCAGAAACATTGGCTGATCACTGTCTGAGCACTGTATACTTCCACTTTTGTTTTAATGCCTTTTCAGTTTTCACAATGAGCCTGGGGAACCTCACTGGAATGAAGTTCCTTTCTGATTAAAATGTCTTCTCTTTAAATCTGGCTTTGTAGCAGGGATGCCAGCCTGAAGGGCACAGCATGGCCAGGGTACACTTCTGGTGATTGATACAACTTCACTTCTTTGATGATCATCCTGAATAAATCTCCTCAGTATTTTCAGACATGATGTAGATGCCCTTTACATCCATATAAATCTTCAGCCAGGAGAAAATTAGCCAAGTCCAGACATTGATCTTGTGAGGTAAATTGTACCTAGGCAGCAGGGGATCCATTGATAAACAATGAAGCAAAGCAGATAACTTACCAGCTTACTTTTAATCAATGCAGCTTCTCACAATGTATTATTCCAGCAATGGGTCTAAATCACTGTGCACTATAAGAGCTGTTTTCAAAACCTTTTAATCTAATTGCAAAATCTTCCTTTCTACTGGTAATAAACACTCACTAAACTGTCTGCACCTAATTGAGCTGTAGTAATTTATATGAGCTCCCCACTGCTTTTTCTCCCTTTAATCAGACAGACTGCTTTACATCTTTAACTAATGAAACTTAAGACTTCGCCAAGAAGATTTGATCAAATGTCACTACTGAATAAATCTTCATTAACACTGACATGTCCCACAGCCTCTCCATGTCCCTCTTCATCATTAACTCAGAGCAACATCATCATAGGAAGGTGATGGCCACTACTTTATTTACATATATAATTAAGCAGTAGTCAACAATGTCACACCAAATAAAAACTTGAAAAGAAAATTTATTGTAGCTTTTTGTCAGGACATAATGATACTAACTGTAGTCAAGCATTTTTTTCCTAGAAAGATCTCAGCCCTAGACGTGCTAGAAATGCCACCAGCTGCCATGTACATTCCTAAAAGCCTTCCCTGTAGTAAAGCTGTTCTGGTCTGTCCTTATCCTTGATAAATAAGAATTCCTCCCCTTCCAGCAGTGCTTTGCAGAGATTTTCAAGCCAGCTTAGGTAGTGAGAACTGTACAATTGCTTCCCACAGGAATGTCAGGTATCCCCATGTGAGATACCTAGCACAAGCCCTTTGATGGTATTGCTGGATATAACACAAGCAGCATCTGCCAGTTCTAAATAGAACAGTAAAAGGTGGTACTCCTGTGCCTGTGTGGGAGAGAATGAGAGAATTCTCCAGAGTAGGCCAATATTGACCAGAGTTAAAGTTACAGGGGAAAGAGAAGCAAACCAGTACCCTATGAGGCAAAACAAAACTTGATATGTAAAAAATATTTATTTGAACTGATGGAAAATGTATGTTAAATGTTTTAATAGGATTAGTGCCAAGAAAATTTATTGGGGCATGTAAAGTGACAAAAATGTGTGAGAAAAATTCTTTTTGGCTTTTCTCTAATGGTATATATGACTTTTTTACACATAAAATATCAGAGGTGCCAGAAGAAGAGTTCAGAATACAAGCTGTAGGTATTTCAGTGTGCTCAGATATTAATTTGATTCTGTATTAATTATGATATTAAGTTGATTCTGTACTATCTTTCACTGTAAAGTCAGGTGAATGAATGCTTTGGAAAGTCAAATATTTAGTAAGTTGTAAAGGACAAAAAAAATGTTTGGAATGTGAATGCTAGTACTTTATGGGAATTGGGATGGGTGTTGAAGGATGAATTGGGAGATGCATATTGAAATGGAGCTGGGGGCATGGACTGTGATGGCAAAGATATTAATTGCTAAACTGACAAAAAGGAGTCAAGTCACAGTGGCCAGTGATAAGCTCAGATAGGTTGAAAAAGAAGACAATTTTGACAGTGGAGTTTGTCAAAAGTCTGGTGTCTGGCAGGTAATGCAGGCAGGACAGACTGAACAGAGCCCCATCTGACCTGGCTTGGCATTTTCCTTGAAAAACTTCCTGAGCTAAGGTTTTGCAGAGTGCATTGATTGATTTGGACCTCCTAAGCTCAGTAGACATTTTATGTCTGCAGCATCTACTGGTAATATATATACGTATATACATGTGTATTACATATATATATGTGCATGTGGGAGCATATAGTGTATCTGACTCTTTCACAAGCATCATGTGTGAGTTCTTCCAAGAAACACTCCGGTCCCTTCTGCAATCAACATTTTTTTAATGGCATAGAATGACAACAATTGAGTGAAGGTGAGAAAAAGGAGGCAGGACTAGGATGGATAAAATAAAACTTTTGTACTTACTTTTTACACCATGTCATGGAGACCAAAGGAAAACTTGAGATTTAAGAGGGAAAGAGTGCATTTGGGTTTTCTTTAGGCCTTCATTTGCTGTTAGCAACTTTTAAAACTATTCATCCATGAATAACTTTTTTTGAGGTTAATAATACTTTCTGGAATGGGTTTAACAATCGTTGTCTGACCTTCCATCATAGACAAACCATTCAAAATAAATGTCAGTAATAGAATATTTTGGAGCATAGCTGGAGCCTGGACAAAATTTTGTTTTTCAAAGGCAGACTTTAGCTAGAAATATTGCATCACTTTCTGAGGGATTTATTTTGAGTTGCTCTAATACTTGAAGATAAAAGGAAAAGTTAGAGCAGATTATTCATATTATGTGAATTAGTTAGATTCTGTATTTCTGTAATTATGAGAAACAATATCAGTTCTGTTGTACAAAAATACTCTGTTTGAGTGTGGAAGGAACACTGTTTGAAAGGTGAAGATGAAAGTACAATTGCTGAGTAAATGTGAAAAAACAGGAACAGGTGGAGATTTTAGATTGCTAGCCTGTGGTTACACTGAATATGACACATGTATCAAGTATATTTCAGAAGGGCTTGGTATCTATCATGCAAATTCCAAATACAGATGCTTTTAACAAGGAGATAATTTTGTTGCAGAATCAGTGTCTTGGGTTATTGAAAGCACTGTTGGTTTGTGTTTTATTTTAGCCCAATATGCAGCATTTCTCATTGGCTAATGCTTCATGTTGGCAATAAAGGCTATAGGTGGTTCTTCTCATCAGTACTGAGAAGAAACAGCTACATGATCTGTCAAAGCAAAAGCATCACTTCGAGAGCTGCTGAGCTCTTCTATAGCAGCTGTAGAAATCCTAAAGTATTGGAAGGCCCATGACCGAAAAAATCCATGGTATAGATACACACATTCTTGTATGCATGTGTCTATCAGAGAGGATGCATAATTTGGTGCAATAACTCATGTTACAGCCCTGTGTTACATCTATCCTGCTATAAGAAATTATACTAAGGTGCCTTCGGATACCTGATATGCGCATGCCAGTAAAAAAAGAAGTGTTTATGTGCTTGCTGAGAAACATCACAACAGACATCACAGGACTTTATTAATACATAATTTATATTTCTGGGCAATCATATCAGCATATCCAGCATATCCAACAAAAGTGTATGTGATCCATTTGGACCAATTGCCTGCCAGGCACTGATTTCTCTGGTTTCTTTTTTTCTGCTTTAGCCTAGTAAATGTGAAAAACTGCTCAACTTGAGCATGCATACAAACAGAAACAGCAGATTAGAGCATGTTTTACAGCTTATGTTGTGCTACTGGAAACCTGGAACCTGTAGGTCAATGACACTCTTTTATTTCTTTTCCAATGATGGAAGAGAGAAAAAGATGAACTACAAGATGATCAAAAAGCATTTTTCCACTGCTGCTCCTTGATATACTATTCTCTGTAATATAAATGCTATAATAAATCATACTTTCTGTTTGTTCCATGTCTTGGGGTCAGTGTTCAGCACACTCAGTGGAACAGGCATTTTTTTATATTGTTCCAATGAAAGCCTGTGAATATGCTCCAGCCAGCTTATCTGATTGTTTGTTCTGCTCAGCTAAGCAAACCATGCAAGTGTGCCTAAACTAAATTACCTCCTGCAAGTCTATACTGGTGTCATTCCAGTAGAGACTGTTCCATCTCTTTCATTTTATTCCCTTTCTTGTGTCTTTTTCCCAGTCATTGTTCATTAAAAGCCATTGGAAACAAAAACACTCATAAAAAGACATACAGCTGCTTCCAGCAAGCATCTCTAAAAGCCAAAATATTTTAAATTCAAAGAATTATATTTCCTGACCTAAAATGAATTTATTAAAACAGGCAGTATTCTTGGTCTTCAAATTAAGAATGAAAGGATTGTTAATTTCAGATGTAGACATCTGTCAGAGTTTTTTTCTAGTTTTTATGCAACTGGACATGAGAGGTTACCAAAGTTACGGCTTTCTTCAAGAATAATTGTAGCAAGAAGTTCACTACCTTAATTGGGCTTAAACCTCAATCACTAGGAATAAAGGCACATTTCTTGGAGAGAAGAGCTGAATGGTAGGACTGGGAAGGTTGGAAAGAAGGAGCAACAAATTACAAAAAACATTATACAGCTTGTAAGGACTTGAAATATTTTTTTCTTCCAAGTTTCTGAACCCATGCTAAATCTTTTGGAGGTGTGAATACGTGATGGGATTCCTAATGTGACTGTGAGACTGAGGGCTTACAGAGCTTCAACTGAGCTGTCATCAGACAGTTCTCTTGGACAGCAGAGTTTATAAAGAAGTATTCTGAAAAGTATGAAAGAACAATTCTCTTTGATAAGGCATATCATCAACTCAACAACATAGAGGTAACTGGTTAAAAACTGGAAGAACGTTTTTGCAACATTTTACACACCCTAATTTTTCCTCTTGTTACATCATGCTCTCAGCTCAACATTTTGTACTTTGCTTTCCATGACAGTCTGAAAAAAAGCAAACTCAGTTTCAAAGAATTCAAGATTATGAGATCCCTGTTTTCCCAGGCAAAACAGTCTCATTTGGCTGAGAGTCTTCCTTGCCAGTGGCTGTCTAAAACAAATTTTGCTGTATTAGTGATCAGTATTATTTAAAACCTTCCCTTAACAGCAAAAACACTATTGAAGTCTGTCAATGAGATGGTACCTGCCTGGAGTCATAGATGTGTCTGTCTGAATAGCAAGAAGTATTAATCCCATTTCATTAAATTGTCATTTCTCAAGAAAAAATGCAGGTAGTGTGCATAGCCATCATCTAAACAACTTGTGGTTTAACCCCAGCTGGCAACTAAGTACCAGACAGCCACTCACTCTGTTCCCCCACCTCCCTTCTGCCTCTGGTGTGATGGGGAGGAGAATTAGAAAAGGGTAAAACCCATGGGTTGAGATAAGAACAGTTTAATAATTGAAATAAATTAAAATAAAGTAATAATAATGAAAAGGAGAGGGATGAATAAAACAGAAGGAAAACAAGTGATGCACAGTCCATTTACTCACCACACTCTGAATGATGCCCAGCCTGTTCCTAAGCAGAGATCAGCAGCTCCCAGCCAGCTTCCCCTAGTTTACATACTGAGCATCATTTGCTATGATATGGAATATCCCTTTGGCCAGTTTGGATCTGCTGTCCTGGCCGTGCTCCCTCCCAGCTCCCTGTGCACCTCCTCACTGCCTGAGCAAGGGAAACTGAAAAGTCCTTGGTTTAAAGTAAACACTACTAAAGTAACAGCTAAAATAGCAATCTGTTATAATCATACCAGCTACTAGGAATAAAATTAACTCTATCCCAGCTGAAACCAGGACACAACTGCATGAAGATAATTTGCCTCTTACATTTTTTTCTGAATAACTTCACAACTTCTAGAATTGCAGGGTTACTTCTTTTACAAAGGAATATAATGAAAAATGAACTCAGTAATGTTATCATGTCTCATATTTAAAACAAAATTCACATCCCTAATGTCTATCAAAAACATTTCCCTATTTAAAGTAAATTTCTCATAGAACTTTAGAAAAAATGTAATGTGTGTTTATTAACCAATATTATGCTGCTCTGTTTTGCAAAATCAGAGATAGCATTCAAAATTTTTCATACTCACCATCTCTCATGGGCAACATTTGCTCTGTGATAAGCACTGTGCTCCCGGGTCTCTGAAAATCTGTATGGATCAATCCTTCCAGACCCAGCTGCCATCAGCTTAGAACATGGCGCAATTTGTAGGGCTAAATGCCTCTAAAAACTGGCCATATTTGGATCTGGGGGACTGAGTTTCTTTCACTGGAAAAGCGCCATTTGTTTTGTATTCGAGAGGCCCATGTTCTGGGAAGTCGACAGCCGCCTCTTCAAATTTCGCATGGAGCAAGATCCATCACAGACCCCAGGTACCACCGAGAAGGACCCTGGCTGCCCTTGCAGGGCCAAAACCCTCCTCCAAACTGACATCAAGAAAGTGGGGGGCAGAGTTCTCTTTCTCAGAGAAAAGGGACACTTTTTGTATTCCGGCGCTAAGGCACTGCGCTCCCTGTTGCCTGCTGAAATTCCGCATGGATCAAGATTCCTCGCAGACCCAAGCTGCTACCGAGTAGGATCCTGGCTGCCTTTGCAGGGTGAAAACCGTCCTCCAAGCTGACATCAAGAAACTGGGGGGCAGAGTTCTCTTTCTCAGAGAAAAGGGACACTTTTTGTGTCGCGGCCCGAGGGCACTGTTCTCCCGGACGCCACCTGAAATTTCGTATGAATTAAGATTCCTGGCTGACGCAAGCTGCCATCAACAAGAACTCTGGCTGCAATTGTAGGGCTAAATGCCTCCTAAAAACTGGCATCATGGATTTGGGAGACTGAGTTTTCTTTCACGTGGATAAGTGCTATCCTTTATATCGTAGGCCCCATGTCTGGGAGTCGACAGCCGCCTCTTCAAATTCCGCATGGAGCAAGATCCCTACAGACCAAGTGCCATTGACAAGGACCCTGGCTGCTTGCAGGGCCAAAAACCTCTCCAAACTGGACGTCAGGAAACTGGGGGGAGAGTTTCTTCTCCGAGAAAAGGACACTTTTTGTGTCCGGCCTAAGGCACTGTGTCCCGGTGCCTCTGAAGTTGCATGCTCAAGTCTCAAAGACGCCAAGCTGCCATCGACAAGGACCCTGGCTGCCTTGCAGGCAAAACTCCTCAAATGACATCAAGAAACTGGGGGGCAGAGTTCTCTTTCTCAGAGAAAAGGGACACTTTTTGTGTCCCGGCACTAAGGCACTGTTCTCCCTGCTGCCTGCTGAAATTCTGTATGGAAAAATTTATTCGCTGACGCAAGCTGCCCTCAACCAGGACTCTGGTTGCATTTGTAGGGCTAAAATCCTCCACCAAACCGAAATCATGAATTTCGGGCCTAAGTTTTCTTTCGCGTGGATAAGTGCCATCATTTGAATCGTAGCCTCCCTTTGCAGGGCCAAAACCCTCCTCCAAACTGACATCAAGAAACTGGAGGGCAGAGTTCTCTTTCTCAGAGAAAAGGGACACTTTTTGTGTCCCGGCCCTAAGGCACTGTGCTCCCGACACCACCTGAAATGCCGAACAGATCAAGATCCTTCCCAGACCCAAGCTGCCATCAACCAGAACTCTGCCAATTGTATGGATAAAGGCCTCCTAAAAACTGGAACGATGGATCTGGGGGGACTGAGTTTTCTTTCACATGGAAAAGCGCCATGTTTGTATCGAAGGCCACATATCTGGGAGTCGACAGCCGCATGCTGTAATTCCGCATGGATTAAGATTCCTCGCCGACCCAAGCTACTACCGAGAATGACCCTGGCTGCCCTTGCAGGGCCAAAACCCTCCTCCAAACTGACATCAAGAAAGTGGGGGGCAGAGTTCTCTTTCCAGAGAAAAGGGACACTTTTTGTGTCCCGGCCCTAAGGCACTGTGCTCCCGGATGCCTCCTTAAATTCTGCATGCATCAAGACCCATCACAGACCCAAGATGCCACCGACTAGGACCCTGTCTGCCCTTGCAAGGCCAAAACCCTCCTCCAAACTGACATCAAGAAAGTGGGGGGCAGAGTTCTCTTTCTCAGAGAAAAGGGACACTTTTGTATCCCGGCCCTAAGGCACTGTTCTCCCTGCTGCCTCCTGATATTCCGCATGGATTAAGATTCCTCGCAGACCCAAGCTGCCACCAACAAGGACCCTGGCTGCCCTTGCAGGGCCAAAACCCTCCTCCAAACTGACATCAAGAAACTGGGGCCAGAGTTCTCTTCTCAGAGAAAAGGGACACTTTTTGTGTCCCGGCCCTAAGGCACTGTGCTCCCGGATGCCTCCTGAAATTCCGCATGCATCAAGATCCATCAAAGACCCAAGCTGCCATCAACTAGAACTCTGGCTGCAATTGTAGGGCTAAATGCCTCCTAAAAACTGGCATCGTGGTCCTGGGGGACTGAGTTTTCTTTCACATGGAAAAGCGCCATTGTTTGTATCGAAGGCCCCATGTCTCTAAGTTGACAGCCGCATCCGGAATTTCCGCAAGGATTAAGATTCCTCGCAGACCCAAGCTGCCACCGACTAGGACCCTGGCTGCCCTTGCAGGGCCAAAACTTCCTCCAAACTGACATCAAGAAAGTGGGGGGCAGAGTTCTCTTTCTCAGAGAAAAGGGACACTTTTTGTGTCCCGGCCCTAAGGCACTGTGCTCCCGGATGCCTCCTGAAATTCCGTATCGATCAAGATCCCTCACAGACCCAAGCTGCCACCGACAAGGACCCTGGCTGCCCTTGCAGGGCCAAAACCCTCCTCCAACTGACATCAAGAAACTGGGGGGCAGAGTTCTCTTTCTCAGAGAAAAGGGACACTTTTTGTGTCCCGGCCCTAAGGCACTGTGCTCCCTGCTGCCTCCTGAAATTCCGTATGGATCAAGATTCCTCTCAGACCCAAGCTGCTACCAAGAAGGACGCTGGCTGCCTTTGCAGGGCCAAAACCCTCTTCAAAACTGACATCAAGAAACTGGGGGTCAGAGTTCCCTTTCTCAGAGAAAAGGGACACTTTTTGTGTCCCGGCCCGAAGGCACTGTGCTCCCTGCTGCCTCCTGAAATTCCGTGTGGATCAAGATACTTCCCAGACCCAAGGCGCCATCAACTAGAACTCTGGCTGCAATTGTAGGGCTAAATGCCTCCTAAAAACTGGCATCATGGATTTGGGAGACTGACTTTTCTTTCACGTGGAAAGTGCCATCATTTGTATCGAAGGCCCCATGTTTGGGATTTGACAGCCCCATGCTGAAATTCCGCATGGATTAAGATTCCTCGCAGACCCAAGCTGCCACCGACAAGGACCCTGGCTGCCCTTGCAGGGCCAAAACCCTCCTCCAAACTGACATCAAGAAACTGGGGGGCAGAGTTCTCTTTCTCAGAGAAAAGGGACACTTTTTGTGTCCCGGCCCTAAGGCACTCTGCTCCCGGACGCCACCTGAAATGCCGCATGGATCAAGATCCTTCCCAGACCAAAGCTGCCATCAACTAGAACTCTGGCTGCAATTGTAGGGCTAAATGCCTCCTAAAAACTGGCATCATGGATTTGGGAAACTTAGTTTTCCATCACATGCAAAAGCGCAATTCTTTCTATCGAAAACCACATATTGGAGACTTTACTGTGGCATGTTGAAATTCGGCATGCATTAAGATTACTCGCAGATCCAAGCTGCCACCGACAAGGACCCTGGCTGCCCTTGCAGGGGCAAAACCCTCCTCCAAACTGACATCAAGAAACTGGGGGGCAGAGCTCTCTTTCTCAGAGAAAAGGGACACTTTTTGTGTCCCAGCCCTAAGGCACTGTGCTCCCGGACGCCACCTGAAATTCCGTATGGATCAAGATAATTTGCTGTCGCAAGTTGCCATCCACCAGGACTCTGGCTGCATTTGTAGGGCTAAAACCCTCCACCAAAAAAACATCATGAATCTGGGGGCCTAAGTCTTCTTTCAAGTGGAAAAGTGCCATCATTTGTATCGTAGGCACCATGTCAGGGAGTCGACTGCCGCCTCTTCAAATTCCGCACGGAGCAAGATCCGTCACAGACCAAAGCTGCCACCGACAAGGACCCTGGCTGCCCTTGCAGGGCCAAAACTCTCCTCCAAACTGACATCAAGAAAGTGGGGGGCAGAGTTCTCTTTCTCAGAGAAAAGGGACACTTTTTGTATCCCGGCCCGAAGGCACGGTGCGCCCGGATGCCACCTGAAATGCCGCACGGATCAAGATCCTTCGCAGACCCAAGCTGCCATCAACTAGAACTCTGGCTGCAATTGTAGGGCTAAATGCCTCCTAAAAACTGGCATCGTGGATCTGGGGGGGTGAGTTTTCTTTCACATGGAAAAGCGCCATTGTTTGTATCGATGGCCACATATCTGGGAGTTGACAGCCGCATGCTGAAATTCCGCATGGATTAAGATTCCTCGCAGACCCAAGCTGCCACCAACAAGGACCCTGGCTGCCCTTGCAGGGCCAAAACCCTCCTCCAAACTGACATCAAGAAACTGGGGGGCAGAGTTCTCTTTCTCAGAGAAAAGGGACACTTTTTGTGTCCCGGCCCTAAGGTACTCTGCTCACGGACGCCACCTGAAATTCCGTATGGATCAAGATCCTTCCCAGACCCAAGCTGCCATCAACTAGTACTCTGGCTGCAATTGTAGGGCTAAATGCCTCCTAAAAACTGGCATCATGGATTTGGGAGACTGAGTTTTCTTTCACGTGGAAAAGTGCCATCATTTGTATCGTAGGCCCCATGTCTGGGAGTCGACAGCCGCCTCTTCAAATTCCGCATGGAGCAAGATCCATTACAGACCCAAGCTGCCACCGAGAAGGACCCTGGCTGCTATTGCAGGGCCAAAACCCTCCTCCAAACTGACATCAAGAAACTGGGGGGCAGAGTTCTCTTTCTCAGAGAAAAGGGACACTTTTTGTGTCCCGGCCCTAAGGCACTGTACTCCCTGATACCTGCTGAAATTCCGCATGGATCAAGATACCTTACAGACCCAAGCTGCCACTGACAAAGACCCTGGCTGCCTTTGCAGGGCCAAAACCCTCCTGCAAACTGACATCAAGAAAGTGGGGGGCAGAGTTATCTTTCTCAGAGAAAAGGGACACTTTTTGTGTCACGGCCCTAAGGCACTGTGCTCCCGGAGGTCTCCTGAAAATCTGTATGGAGCAAGATCCTTCCCAGACCCAAGCTGTCATAAACTAGAACACTGGCCGCAATTGTAGGGCTAAATGCCTCCTAAAAACTGGCATCATGGATCTGGGGGACTGAGTTTTCTTTCACATGGAAAAGCGCCATTGTTTGTATCGTAGGCCCCATGTCTGGGAGTCGACAGCCGCCTCTTCAAATTTCGCATGGAGCAAGATCCATCACAGACCCAAGCTGCCACCGACAAGGACCCTGGCTGCCCTTGCAGGGCCAAAACCCTCCTCCAAACTGACATCAAGAAAGTGGGGGTAGAGTTCTCTTTCTCAGAGAAAAGGGACACTTTTTGTGTCCCGGCCCTAAGGCACTGTTCTCCCTGCTGCCTGCTGAAATTCCGCATGGATCAAGATTCCTCGCAGACCCAAGCTTCTACCGAGAAGGACCATGGCTGCCTTTACAGGGCCAAAACCCTCCTCCAAACTGACATCCAGAAACTGGGGGGCAGAGTTCTCTTTCTCAGAGAAAAGGGACACTTTTTGTGTCCCGGCCCTAAGGCACTGTGCTCCCGGACGCCACCTGAAAATCCGTATGAATACAGATCCTTCCCAGACCCAAGATGCCATCAACTAGTACTCTGGCTGCAATTGTAGGGTTAAATGCCTCCTAAACACTGGCATCATGGATTTGGGAGACTGAGTTTTCTTTCACGTGGATAAGTGCTATCATTTGTATCGTAGGCCCCATGTCTGGGAGTCGACAGCCGCCTCTTCAAATTTCGCATGGAGCATGATCCATCACAGACCCAAGCTGCCACCGACAACGACCCTGGCTGCCCTTGCAGGGCCAAAACCCTCCTCCAAACTGACGTCAGGAAACTGGGGGGCAGAGTTCTCTTTCTCAGAGAAAAGGGACACTTTTTGTGTCCCGGCCCTAAGGCCCTGTGCTCCCGGAGGCCACTTGAAATACCGCATGGAGCAAGATCCTTTCCAGACACAGGCTGCCATCAACTAGAACTCTGGCTGCAATTGTAGGGCTAAATGCCTCCTTAAAACTGGCATCATGGATCTGGGGGACTGAGTTTTCTTTCACGCGGAAAAGCGCCATTGTTTGTATCGAAGCCCCATGTCTGTAAGGTGACAGCCGCATCCGGAAATTCTGCACGGATTAAGATCCCTCGCAGACCCAAGCTGCCACCGACTAGGACACTGGCTGCCCTTGCAGGGCCAAAACCCTCCTCCAAACTCACATCAAGAAACTGGGGGGCAGAGTTCTCTTTCATGGAGAAAAGGGACACTTTTTGTGTCCCGGCCCGAAGGCACTGTGCTCCCTGCTGCCTCCTGAAATTCCATGTGGATCAAGATTCCTCCCACACCCAAGCTGCCACCGACAAGGACCCTGGCTGCCCTTGCAGGGCCAAAACCCTCCTCCAAACTGACATCAAGAAACTGGGGGGCAGAGTTCTCTTTCTCAGAGAAAAGGGACACTTTTTGTGTCCCGCCCCAAGGCACTGTTATACCGGATGCCACCTATAATTCCGTATGGATCAAGATCCTTCCCAGACCCAAGCTGCCATCAACTAGAACTCTGGCTGAAATTGTAGGGCTAAATGCCTCCTAAAAACTTGCATCATGGATTTGGGAGACTGAGTTTTCTTTCACGTGGATAAGTGCCATCATTTGTATCGAAGGCCCCATGCCTGGGAGTTGACAGCCCCATGCTGAAATTTCGCATGGATCAAGATTCCTCGCAGACCCAAGCTACCACCGACAAGGACCCTGTCTGCCCTTGCAGGGCCAAAACCCTCCTCCAAACTGACATCAAGAAACTGGGGCAGAGTTCTCTTTCTCAGAGAAAAGGGACACTTTTTATGTCCCAGCCCTAAGGCACTGTGCTCCCGGACGCCACCTGAAATGCCGCATGGATCAAGATCCTTCCCAGACCCAAGCTGCCATCAACGAGAACTCTGGCTGCAATTGTAGGGCTAAATGCCTCCTAAAAACTGGCATCATGGATCTGGGAGACTTAGTTCTCCTTCGCATGCAAAAGCGCAATTCTTTCTATCGAAAGCCACATATTGGGGACTTTACTGTCGCATGTTGAAATTCGGCATGCATTAAGATCCCTTGCAGACCCAAGCTGCCACCGACAAGGACCCTGGCTGCCCTTGCAGGGGCAAAACCCTCCTCCAAACTGACATTAAGAAACTGGGGGGCAGAGCTCTCTTTCTCAGAGAAAAGGGACACTTTTTGTGTCCCAGCCCTAAGGCACTGTGCTCCCGGACGCCACCTGAAATTCCGTATGGATTAAGATAATTTGCTGTCGCAAGCTGCCATCCACCAGGACTCTGGCTGCATTTGTAGGGCTAAAACCCTCCACCAAAAAAACATCATGAATCTGGGGGCCTAAGTCTTCTTTCAAGTGGAAAAGTGCCATCATTTTTATCGTAGGCACTATGTCAGGGAGTCGACTGCCGCCTCTTCAAATTCCGCACGGAGCAAGATCCTTCCCAGACCCAAGCTGCCACCTACACGGACCCTGGCTGCCCTTGCAGGGCCAAAACCCTCCTCCAAACTGACATCAAGAAACTGGGGGGCAGAGTTCTCTTTCTCAGAGAAAAGGGACACTTTTTGTATCCCGGCCCGAAGGCACGGTGCGCCCGGATGCCACCTGAAATGCCGCACGGATCAAGATCCTTCGCAGACCCAAGCTGCCATCAACTAGAACTCTGGCTGCAATTGTAGGGCTAAATGCCTCCTAAAAACTGGCATCATGCATCTGGGGGACTGAGTTTTCTTTCACATGGGAAAACGCCATTGTTTGTATCAAAGGGCTCATGTCAGGGTATCAACTGCCTCCTCTTCAAATTCCGCATGGATTAAGATTCCTCGCAGACCCAAGCTGCCACCAACAAGGACCCTGGCTGCCCTTGCAGGGCCAATACCCTCCTCCAAACTGACATCAAGAAACTGGGGGGCAGAGTTCTCTTTCTCAGAGAAAAGGGACACTTTTTGTATCCCGGCCCTAAGGCACTGTTCTCCTTGCTGCCTGCTGAAATTCCGCATTGATCAAGATTCCTCACAGACTCACGCTGCCACCGAGAAGGACCCTGGCTGCCCTTGCAGGGCCAAAACCGTCCTCCAAACTGACATCAAGAAACTGCGGGGCAGAGTTCTCTTTCTCAGAGAAAAGGGACATTTTTTGTGTCCCGGCCCGAAGGCACTGTGCTCCCTGCTGCCACCTGAAATTCCGTATGGATCAAGATCCTTCCCAGACCCAAGCTGCCATCAACTAGTACTCTGGCTGCAATTGTAGGGCTAAATGCCTCCTAAAAACTGGCATCATGGATTTGGGAGACTGAGTTTTCTTTCACGTGGATAAGTGCTATCATTTGTATCGAAGGCCCCATGTCTATAAGGTGACAGCCGCATCCGGAAATTCTGCACGGATTAAGATCCCTCGCAGACCCAAGCTGCCACCGACTAGGACCCTGGCTGCCCTTGCAGGGCCAAAACCCTCCTCCAAACTCACATCAAGAAACTGGGGGGCAGAGTTCTCTTACTCAGAGAAAAGGGACACTTTTTGTGTCCCGGCCCGAAGGCACTGTGCTCCCTGCTGCCTCCTGAAATTCCATGTGGATCAAGATTCCTCCCACACCCAAGCTGCCACCGACAAGGACCCTGGCTGCCCTTGCAGGGCCAAAACCCTCCTCCAAACTGACATCAAGAAACTGGGGGGCAGAGTTCTCTTTCTCAGAGAAAAAAGGGACAATTTTTGTGTCCCGGCCTAAAGGCACTGTGCTCCCTGCTGCCTCCCTCCCTGAAATTCCTGGGTGAGGATCAAAGACATCCTTCCCAGACCCAAGCTGCCACACAATCAGAACTCTGGCTGAAATTGTAGGGCTAAATGCCTCCCAAAACTTGCATAATGGATTTGGGACTGAGTTTCTTTCACGCGGATAAGTGCCATCATTTCCAATGAAGGTCTCATGTCTGGGGAGTCGGTTGTCAGCCTCTTCAAATTCGCATGGAGCAAGATCCTCATAGACCTAAGCTGCCACCTACAAGGACTCTGGTTGCCCTTTGTACAAACCCTCCTCCAAACTGAGTATCAAGAAAGTGGGGGGCAGAGTTCTCTTTCATGGAGAAAAGGGACACTTTTTGTGTCCCAGCCCGAAGGCACTGTGCTCCCGGATGCCACCTGAAATGCCGCATGGTTCAAGATCCTTCCCAGACCAAAGCTGCCATCAACGAGAACTCTGGCTGCAATTGTAGGGCTAAATGCCTCCTAAAAACTGGCATCATGGATCTGGGAGACTTAGTTCTCCTTCACATGCAAAAGCGCAATTCTTTCTATCGAAAGCCACATATTGGGGACTTTACTGTCGCATGTTGAAATTCGGCATGCATTAAGATCACTTGCAGACCCAAGCTGCCACCGACAAGGACCCTGGCTGCCCTTGCAGGGGCAAAACCCTCCTCCAAACTGACATTAAGAAACTGGGGGGCAGAGCTCTCTTTCTCAGAGAAAAGGGACACTTTTTGTGTCCCAGCCCTAAGGCACTGTGCTCCCGGACGCCACCTGAAAGTCCGTATGGATCAAGATAATTTGCTGTCGCAAGCTGCCATCCACCAGGACTCTGGCTGCATTTGTAGGGCTAAAACCCTCCACCAAAAAAACATCATGAATCTGGGGGCCTAAGTCTTCTTTCAAGTGGAAAAGTGCCATCATTTTTATCGTAGGCACTATGTCAGGGAGTCGACTGCCGCCTCTTCAAATTCCGCACGGAGCAAGATCCGTCACAGACCAAAGCTGCCACCTACAAGGACCCTGGCTGCCCTTGCAGGGCCAAAACCCTCCTCCAAACTGACATCAAGAAAGTGGGGGGCAGAGTTCTCTTTCTCAGAGAAAAGGGACACTTTGTATTTCCCGCCCGAAGCACGGTGCGCCCGGATGCCACCTGAAATGCCGCACGGATCAGATCCTTCCCAGACCCAGCTGCCATCAATAGAACTCTGGCTGCAATTGTAGGGTTAAATGCCTCCTAAAAACTGGCATCATGGATTTGGGAGACTGAGTTTTCTTTCACGTGGAAAAGTGCTATCATTTGTATCGTAGGCCCCATGTCTGGGAGTCGACAGCCGCCTCTTCAAATTTCGCATGGAGCATGATCCATCACAGACCCAAGCTGCCACCGACAACGACCCTGGCTGCCCTTGCAGGGCCAAAACCCTCCTCCAAACTGACGTCAGGAAACTGGGGGGCAGAGTTCTCTTTCTCAGAGAAAAGGGACACTTTTTGTGTCCCGGCCCTAAGGCACTGTGCTCCGTGACGCCACCTGAAATGCCGCATGGATCAAGATCCTTCCCGACCCAAGCTGCCATCAACTAGAACTCTGGCTGCAATTGTAGGGCTAAATGCCTCCTAAAATCTGGCATCATGGATCCGGGGGATTGAGTTTTCTTTCACGCGGAAAAGCGCCATTGTTTGTATCGAAGCCCCATGTCTGTAAGGTGACAGCCGCATCCGGAAATTCTGCACAGATTAAGATCCCTCGCAGACCCAAGCTGCCACCGACTAGGACCCTGGCTGCCCTTGCAGGGCCAAAACCCTCCTCCAAACTCACATCAAGAAACTGGGGGGCAGAGTTCTCTTTCATGGAGAAAAGGGACACTTTTTGTGTCCCGGCCCGAAGGCACTGTGCTCCCTGCTGCCTCCTGAAATTCCATGTGGATCAAGATTCCTCCCACACCCAAGCTGCCACCGACAAGGACCCTGGCTGCCCTTGCAGGGCCAAAACCCTCCTCCAAACTGACATCAAGAAAGTGGGGGGCAGAGTTCTCTTTCTCAGAGAAAAGGGACACTTTTTGTGTCCCGGCCCTACGGCACTGTGCTCCCGGACGCCACCTGTAATGTCGCACGGATCAAGATCACTTCCAGACCCAAGCTGCCATCAACTAGAACTCTGGCTGCAATTGTAGGGCTAAATGCCTCCTAAAAACTGGCATCATGGATCTGGGGGACTGAGTTTTCTTTCACATGGAAAACCGCCATTGATTGTATCGAAGGCCCCATGTCTGGGAGTAGACAGCCGCCTCTTCAAATTCCGCATGGAGCAAGATTCCCCGCAGATCCAAGCTGCCACCGAGAAGGACCCTGGCTGCCCTTGCAGGGCCAAAACCCTCCTCCAAACTGACATCAAGAAAGTGGGGGGCAGAGTTCTCTTTCATGGAGAAAAGGGACACTTTTTGTGTCCCAGCCCGAAGGCACTGTGCTCCCGGATGCCACCTGAAATGCCGCATGGTTCAAGATCCTTCCCAGACCAAAGCTGCCATCAACGAGAACTCTGGCTGCAATTGTAGGGCTAAATGCCTCCTAAAAACTGGCATCATGGATCTGGGAGACTTAGTTCTCCTTCACATGCAAAAGCGCAATTCTTTCTATCGAAAGCCACATATTGGGGACTTTACTGTCGCATGTTGAAATTCGGCATGCATTAAGATCCCTTGCAGACCCAAGCTGCCACCGAGAAGGACCCTGGCTGCCCTTGCAGGGCCAAAACCCTCCTCCAAACTGACATTAAGAAACTGGGGGGCAGAGCTCTCTTTCTCAGAGAAAAGGGACACTTTTTGTGTCCCAGCCCTAAGGCACTGTGCTCCCGGACGCCACCTGAAATTCCGTATGGATTAAGATAATTTGCTGTCGCAAGCTGCCATCCACCAGGACTCTGGCTGCATTTGTAGGGCTAAAACCCTCCACCAAAAAAACATCATGAATCTGGGGGCCTAAGTCTTCTTTCAAGTGGAAAAGTGCCATCATTTTTATCGTAGGCACTATGTCAGGGAGTCGACTGCCGCCTCTTCAAATTCCGCACGGAGCAAGATCCGTCACAGACCAAAGCTGCCACCTACAAGGACCCTGGCTGCCCTTGCAGGGCCAAAACCCTCCTCCAAACTGACATCAAGAAACTGGGGGGCAGAGTTCTCTTCTCAGAGAAAAAGCGGACACTTTTGTATCCCGAGGCCCGAAGGCACGCGTGCGCCGGATGCCACCTGAAATGCCGCACGGATCAAGATCCTTCCCAGACCCAAGCTTCCATAAACTAGAACGCTGGCTGCAATTGTAGGGCTAAATGCCTCCTTAAAACTGGCATCATGGATCTGGGGGACTGAGTTTTCTTTCACATGGAAAAGCGCCATTGTTGTATCGAAGGCCCCATATCTGAAAGTTGACAGCCGCATGCTGAAATTCCGCATGGATTAAGATTCCTCGCAGACCCAAGCTGCCACCGACAAGGACCCTGGCTGCCCTTGCAGGGCCAAAACCCTCCTCCAAACTGACATCAAGAAACTGGGGGGCAGAGTTCTCTTTCTCAGAGAAAAGGGACACTTTTTTGTATCCCGGCCCTAAGGCACTGTTCTCCCTGCTGCCTGCTGAAATTCCGCATGGATCAAGACTCCTCGCAGACTCACGCTGCCACCGAGAATGACCCGGGCTGCCCTTGCAGGGCCAAAACCCTCCTCCAAACTGACATCAAGAAACTGGGGGGCAGAGTTCTCTATCTCAGAGAAAAGGGACATTTTTGTAGTCCCGGCCCGAAGGCACTGTGCTCCCTTGCTGCCAACCTGAAAATTCCGTATGGATCAAGATCCTTCCCAGACCCAAGCTGCCATCAACGAGTACTCTGGCTGCAATTGTAGGGCTAAATGCCTCCTAAAAACTGGCATCATGGATTTGGGAGACTGAGTTTTCTTTCACGTGGATAAGTGCTATCATTTGTATCGAAGGCCCCATGTCTGTAAGGTGACAGCCGCATCCGGAAATTCTGCACGGATTAAGATCCCTCGCAGACCCAAGCTGCCACCGACTAGGACCCTGGCTGCCCTTGCAGGGCCAAAACCCTCCTCCAAACTCACATCAAGAAACTGGGGGGCAGAGTTCTCTTACTCAGAGAAAAGGGACAATTTTTGTGTCCCGGCCCGAAGGCACTGTGCTCCCTGCTGCCTCCTGAAATTCCATGTGGATCAAGATTCCTCCCACACCCAAGCTGCCACCGACAAGGACCCTGGCTGCCCTTGCAGGGCCAAAACCCTCCTCAAAACGGACATCAAGAAAGTGTGGGGCAGAGTTCTCTTTCTCAGAGAAAAGGGACATTTTTTGTGTCCCGGCCCTAAGGCACTGTGCTCCCTGCTGCCTCCTGAAATGCCGCATGGATCAAGATCCTTCCCAGACCCAAGCTGCCATCAACTAGAACTCTGGCTGAAATTGTAGGGCTAAATGCCTCCTAAAAACTTGCATAATGGATTTGGGAGACTGAGTTTTCTTTCACGTGGATAAGTGCCATCATTTGTATGGAAGGCCCCATGTCTGGGAGTTGACAGCCCCATGCTAAAATTCCGCATGGATTAAGATTCCTCGCAGACCCAAGCTGCCACCGAGAAGGACCCTGGCTGCCCTTGCAGGGCCAAAACCCTCCTCCAAACTGACATCAAGAAACTGGGGGGCAGAGTTCTCTTTCTCAGAGGAAAGGGACACTTTTTGTGTCCCGGACCTAAGGCACTTTTCTCCCGGACACCACCTGAAATTCCGTATGGATCAAGATCCTTCCCAGACCCAAGCTGCCATCAACTAGAACTCTGGCTGCAATTGTAGGGCTAAATGCCTCCTAAAAACTGGCATCATGGATCTGGGAGACTTAGTTCTCCTTCGCATGCAAAAGCGCAATTCTTTCTATCGAAAGCCACAGATTGGGGACTTTACTGTCGCATGTTGAAATTCGGCATGCATTAAGATTCCTTGCAGACCCAAGCTGCCACC